>CM056605.1:3162686-3545186 GCA_029721355.1 Tegillarca granosa
AGTAATTGTCCAATTAACGCAGTTTAGTTTAAGTATTTAAAATAACAGAAGCATATGTTTTTTTTTTTTTTTCAGTTATATGCATCTTTTCCAGATTTTGTTATTTTCAACACTGAAACACAATTTAACACGAGAAATTTAACTTGTAAAAGCAATAATATGTATGGCGCTTTATTCAGACATAAAGGAAATTATATATATATTCATAATACAATATAAATAAAATAACATTTAACTTTAAACCCAGTTAGTCTCCTTGCTTGACTGAATTCTGTTATAGGTCTTAGCCTTTACAGTATTGTCTTTTCTCAGTAAAAGCTTGTACTTTGTTACTGTCATTACATTGAATATGTCATAGTTCAGGTTATGCATGTAAGACTGTTTATCAATCTATTGTATAAAATACTCATTTACTTTAGATTGTAATAAACACTTAAAATAAAATTTAACATATATCAAATTATTTTTTTTACGATACTAAAAATGTAAAATAAAATTATAAAATAGGAACAAAATGCATTAACCTAATTGAATAACAATTTGAAAAACCCAGGTTTGCATAGTGCCAATATAATAGAACATTATTTAACAAAAATACGACTGAAGGAAAAAGAAAAAAGAAAAAAAAAGTATGTTGAACTGATATTTTTTTCTCAATCACAATATATATATATATATACCTTACTATCAAATGATCTTATTTTTTTACCATTCTAAAGGAAATTATTCAATAAACATCTGACATAAAGTCTGTAAGCTGTTTCGTTCTAAGTGTTCTACAGCAGTTTTATATAATAAAATCTACTATTGTTCCTTTTTTCTACCGTTTTTTTTTTTTTTTTTTTTTTTTTTTTTTTTTTTTTTCAATAGATTATTTCTTGGTCTGATTGCAAAATTATTGTTTTGATCTTACACCTTTAACGAAAACCTTTAACAATTTATATAACATGCACGTAAAAGTACTTTTGTCGAACTGATTGTCATAATGATCAAGACAAACATGGAAACACATGTATTTCATATATCCCTTTTCGTTTTTAAACAAATTGAAATCCTGTCAATTAAATAAAAAACATTTAACCCTGTTCTTTTCTCAACCCCTTTTTAAGTAATGTACGTTAAAAGCGACTTGACGAAAACAACAAATTTTCATTTAATTTCTACCGTGTGCTTATTATGGCTTTTATTTATTTCAAACGAAATAATACTTCTCTCTCTTGTTTTCTCTTACTTGGAGGAAACAAGCGATCATGAACAAATCACACACACACCCACGCGCACACACACACAAAACGCACACACACACGTAGAGCACAAAAATGTGTCGAGCAGAATAGTCTGTCCAGTAAGAAATCGAAATATACATGAAGAGCATAAAAACAAATATTTACTTTGCTACAAGAAATCAAACTGCAGTAAAATATCATTTCCCAGAGCATATAATTAGCAATTGCAGACGTTCTAACTCTTATTCAATTGGAATGGTTTATAAGAAGAATATGTTATAAACTCGTAAAGCAAAAAATTGTGAGTTTTTTTTTCAACCAAACACTTTTAGTTATTTCAACCTTCAATTTATTGGGATCACAATGGTAAGAAACGCATGATGAATATGTTTAAACGGAGGGTATTGTAGCGTTCGAAACCAAATGCATCAACAGAATTGAAATTAAAATTTTCAAAAAATGAAAAAAAAGCCTAGGCTAAATTGCATAACGATGATATAAAAGTACGTTTTACTGATAAATAATTTTTATATCACTCCTCATTGGTTTGTCTATATATGCTTCATTAATCAGGTCTTACTTAATTTTGTTTACCATTTCAAAGCAACTGTTCCGTTAATATCTACCATTTTTTTGTGTGGTATTTTGCTTCATGTAATTAATGACATAACAATTTTATTTGAATAAACACCTTATTTTGTTTTCACAATATTACCGCGTTGTGTCGTGAAAGATGTATTCGTGGTCTTTTTACTAAATCATTGTTTTGATCTAACACCTTTATAATTAAAACCGTTGACATTTAGATAAAACGCACAAAAAGTACTTTCGTAGGACAGCCTACGTAATAATAAAAACAAACACAAAGCAACGCGTGTTACACAAGTCATATTGGTCTATTAAGCAAATTAAATAAAATTAAGTTCAAAATTTAAAAGATAAAGTCACAAGAACGAATTGCATCTTTTAGTATTTCAAATATGCTTAAAGCAGGATATAAGGTTTTGTTATCTGTAAGTTTCTTTGCTGTAACGTTCCTTTGTAGACATCTAGATATTTGTTAATTCTGTGTCAGTAGCATTTATATAATTAATTAATGTACCGGATGATTGCTCATCCAACTTTTTTTTGTAAAAATGCAGTTTTAATCTAAATTGTGACAAACCCTGAAAATTAATGAACAACTAATTTAGATTTTTTCAAATTAACCTTTCCTGGACCATTATCATATCATAACTTAACATCTAACTTTTAATTTTGATAATATTGAAATACACAAACGAAAATTGAAATTGGAAGAATTTCGATAAACAATAACAATAAACATAAGCAAGTGTGTAAATATCACACATTTTGCTTTTTTTTTACTCATTTAAATTTTTAAATAATATTTTGAAAACAGAAACAGTAAAAATGCTGAACAAGACCTCGAGCGCTGTAATAATGTTTTGTAGTTCAACATGTTAAACATGTATTTATTACCATTTCAGTCCGAAAAATTGAAGTTGACTGAAAAATAGGATCACAAATAAAAGCAAGAATTTGGTGTTTAAGAAGTGTTTTTTTTCCTACAAATTGCTGTATATCATCGTGGTAATTGTTAATTTTGGTATTTCACATTTTACTTTATAAAGTATATAATATATTTTGTCGCAATTTAAGATGATATAATACATAAAGAATTATCGAAATCTTTTACAACACTTTTTACGGTAAGTTAGAGAATTCAAGAATAAGTAGTTTTTGTTCTTATTGTTTTTGAATTATTTTGTATTTTACAACCCTATTAACTGACAACTAAAAGGAAATTCCTTTTTTTAATTATCAAGCATTATTTTTATAGTTTTTTTAATGAAAATTTAAAAAAAAGCATATGACAAAGGTGATAATTTTTTTCGATAACATAGGTTTTAGGTTTCAGCATACTAAAACATACGTGGATTGAAAAAAGGGTAAAGCCCAAGTAGCGGACGGAATAAATAACAATAGTATACATAACTTATATGATGTCCATAAGATTTTCGGTTTAGTATTAATAATAAAACATTAATCATTATGATATCCAAATATCTCTCTCTCTCTCTCTCTCTCTCTCTCTCTCTCTCTCTCTCTCTCTCTCTCTCTCTCCAGATCTTTTGTCACTAATATTTTTTTTAAATCGCTGCATCAAGTTGTCAGTGTTATTCTTTTTTTTTTAATTTCTCCATGTTACAAATAATTATAAATTTATACAATGTTTCATTTCTTTGACAAGTAAAGATGTCTATATGCATCAAGAAGAAGTATTTCAATTAAAAAGCTGAATTAAATTGTCAATTCTAAGCAAATTAGATTTAAAAATAATAGTTTAATCTTGAATAATTTGGACCTAAGAAATGTTCGTATATTTTAATTCCACAACTAGCTTGGTCAAGCTCTATCTTTTAACATTTCAGTAGAAATATATTTGTTATATAGCTCCTACTACTCCTTCATAGAATGCATAGTAAAACTAGTACATAAAAAAATTCACATTACAAACATTAAAATATTTAGTATGATTTCAAGACGCTTAAGATGCCTGCACGTTCACAATAAAGGCTTAAAGATGTACATGCGAACGACATTATGAAAAACACGGTAATTCGCGAAACTAGCAAACAAGTGATATCGTTAAAGCCAGTATGTATTGAGACCACAGACAACAAAAATCCAGGATTGTATTTATATATCATTATTGTAGTTGAAAAGCACACATATGTTAAACTACAGAATATCATACAAAATAATGTAGAAGCAATTTAATTAGTGTATTAGCAATTTCATCTATTTTTAGTTGCTCATTATTTTCTTAATACCTTTTCAAATTGTAATCTTGTAATTATATAAATGTTGTCATGTATATTGTGATAAACATTTCAAATGTATGCCTCTTTGATTTTATTCTCTAACATTTTAAATAAATGCCCTTTTTCAAATCAAACAAATTAAGTTTTTTATTTCCAGTTTCCTAAACCTGGTCACATTTTGTGAGATGGCACCCAATTCTATTTCTATACAAAATGTGTTAAAACAAAGAACCTGCAATAATAACATGCAGCATATCACTTTTGTGTAAATTGTCTGTAACCAAGGTTTGCTGTATTGAAATAGGTGTTTTTATTTTGATAAGATGTATAGAAATACATAATGAGTACATATGTAATATTAAGTTTCAAAATACATATAGAATAATGAACATAGTATTTGTGATTTTAGATATGTAAACATTTTGAAGAAGTTCCGGATTTATAATATAAATACTATCTTCCTTACATCTTTTATTAAACAAGATGCCTTTTGGCATTAACGCTTACCTGAGGATATTTACAAATCTTCTGTTGCAGTACAATTTACAATTACAATAGTTACATAGACTACCAAATGTCATGGTGAAAAAGCACAAAAAAGAACCTTTGTTAACTCTGGCCTGATTTTGAAGATTATCTTTTAAAAAAAATTGCTGACGACACATAATAAACGAATCACACTCAGGGTCTTGTAATGTTTTGCAGCGAGTTCACGAATAAGTTCGCTAGTACTATAAAACCACTATACCTATGTAGTATTTCGAACGTCTCAAATACTACATAAAAATATCATGTCTCGGATAACTGAGCATTAATAAATATATGTCGCCATACATGTTTCAACCAACATAGCACTTGGGACTTTATCTGAGACAGACTCAAATGTCATGTGATTACAGTTTCAGAAGTAATAGAAGATATGTGGGAAACAATAAAAATTACTCTAGAACGTTTGTTGTATAATAGGGGCCATAGGTTGTGTTTATTTTACTGGCATTGTATAAAACACGTCCTTGTAGTATGACAGTATACTGATTTTAAAGCTTGGTTTCTAAAAAAAGGCCTATCCTCTTAATGATTAATACGATTGACAAAAAACAGAGTAAAAAACTTGACGCTAATAGCAATAAATAATAGAGAGAAAAAAGCACATTTTAGGCAGAAATTGAGATTCATGGCAGGGAGACAGATTAATATAAGTGCTATGGCACTTGTTTCTGAATCCTTTCGTCTATATACGTAATTATAACTATGTATAATGCACTTATATTTGTGTATATATGACTGAAAAGAAAATATGTTTAAATCAAAAACTAAAGTTGGATAAACACCAAATTCAATTTTATAAAGGACAAAAATTAAACTATTCTGTTAAAACGACTACACTCACTACCTTCATGATAGTAAGTTATATATATAAACACAATTATCTACATTTTCTTAAATATGTTTTACAACCTCCCTTGAACTTTTGAGATCAAGAGGTAAAAAGGAGCTAATAACATTCTCAACTCTTAAAATCTACAAAACTATAAGCTTTTATAGATCTAACTAATATACTGGTCAATAAGACAACTTATTCGGATGATCTTGTTACAACAAAGACATCAACGAGGATAACTTTACCCATGAAATACTGTGGAGACTATGACATCAATCTCTGGTCGTTTTTTGTCGATGATATGAAAGGCCATGTAAAGTATCTAAGAGAAGAATTTGAAGTTCGAGAAGATGGCGTTTTCATATGTACATATCCTCAATCAGGTACTACTTTATTTTTTTCTTAGGGGAACTCAAGTCTACTACAAGAAATGTATTAACTTATTGCTAATTGTTTGTGTGACCATATTGTTTTTATCAGATGTGGCTTTCAACGAATCAATGCATAATCTGATAAATTTACGCATTTTGAAAAATGGTCTAAGTGATAAAACCAAAGATGTCATAATTTTAAGTGAAAACATTCATGTCACAAGTTTGACCAAAAGCTGCTTTGACGAACGTGTCTGGCATGCCTTTCAGGAACTCACTGGACAACAGAAATAGTGAATATGATACTTCAGGGAACTAATAAATGTGCTTCGTGGTCTATTTGTGCTGAATGTGAATGGATGCTGAAAGAGCTGATTGAGAGCATGGAGTCTCCAAGAATTTTATGTACAAATCTTCCACTGCGCTATCTAACATCAGATATATTGAAGAAAGCAAAGGAAATTGGCAAAAGGATGAAAATATAAAACATGCATATACTTATTTGTTAGTTTCTCACAACATTCTGTGCTGATTGTATAGTTGGGGTGTTACAAAACACGTACATCACATACATACATGTATATCTGAGCCCTTTCGATATAGATGATCTGTTGAAATTCGAGGTTTTTTATCACCGTTTAAAAGGTGTGTTTTAAAGCTTTTCTGTGTTTTTTAATTTAATTGTATTATTGTGGTTTGTTTAAGGTGGCTCTGAATAGTCATTTGTTCTCGGCCGATGTAATTTGATTCGCTGATTCACTGGTTCTAGATTGCATTCACTTCAGTGGTATCGTTGTGACGTGTTCTAGGTGTCTGTAATTGACTATTGGTTCTAGGTTGTATGCAGTTCAGTGGTATTGTGCGGACGTGTTCTCGGTGTCTGTAATTGACTATTGGTTTTCGGTTGAATTTAGTACAGTGGTATTATTGTAATGTTTTCTCGGTGTTTGTCAATGACTTTTGGTTCTCGTTTGTGTTTAGTTCATTGTTATTAATGTGACGTTACTCATAATTTCTGGTAATAGGGTTAAAATAAGCAAAGATAGTCAATTGTATATATAACATATATCTAAAGTCCTTATACATATAGCGTTTACAAAGATCACATTTTATAGTATGTTTCTTTATTTCGCTTTGATTTTAACCTCATTTTTTGAATGATTCATCAAATTATTTAATCATATTATCATGATCATTACAATAGCACGCAAGTAATACGTTTAAGAGCTTAACATGTTTTAGTCACTACAGGTAAATGGTTTGATCATGCTAGAGAGTGGGAGAGAGACGTTGAAGCAAACAAATCTGCTCCTATATTACGCGTCAAGTATGAGTGGTATGAAAGCTGTAAGTGACTTATACTTCAATATTTTAAATACTTGTCTCAAGTATATGTAAATATTGTACAGTGATTGCTGTACATGGCGGCTAAATTATTGTTAGGGTTTTTGTGTATTTTATTCGCTATTGCGAAAGTAAAAAAAGACATCTTATCGAGTCCTACATAGGTGCCTCAAGTTAGATCTGTATTGTCCAAAGTACAACAACCATGTAAAAATGTCGTAAAAATATAACCCTACAAGTCTTACTAGACAGAAAACATAAGATAAGATTTTTTTTCACAACTTAAAGACAAGAATGATTAAGAAATTACTCAATCCCTCTTACATAAGAGTTATTTATAACGTACACTTACTTTTATATTTGCAGGTTTCTGTGGGCAATATATTTCCAATCTTCTTGCTTAATGTTTTAAAACTCTGTGGGCTTACTTATCGTAATATTAATGTTTCAGTGTGAATTCCAGATTTCGGAACGTGATGTCTAATCGGATAAAACAATTTTTTCGAAAAATCACATACAAATAAGATTTTTTGAAAATAACAATTGCTTAAATTGAATTTGTAACATTTACATATACTGCAAATAGAGTAAACTTCGTATTCATTCTCCCAAATTTTATTGTTATATATTGTTTTGATATTACTAATACAATTTCTCACTAAAACATGCAAATTTAGATTTGTTTGTACTTTTTAAGCGCGTGAATTTTTATTTATTTATTTATTTATTTATTATTTATTTATTTATTTATTTATTAATTTATTAATTTATTTATTTTGCGATAGAAATGTAAACTGAGGTTTGCACCTTCATACACAACATTCCTTAGCTGGATTTGGATTCATATAATTTTGATAACTTTAGATTAATTAATTTTCAACTGTTTGCCTTATGTTTTAATCCTTCAAACTTTTCGGCCCCTAGTGTCACTGATAAGGAAATGTGCACATATGACACATCAGAATAAATTTAACAGGTATTTATATTTTATTTTTATAATACACATATTCGTAAAATTAACATTAAAATTAAACTAAAACAATTTTATAAATTTTGATGATATTTCTACCCTAGCAAGATATAATATACCTTTATATGTGAAATTCATGTGGAGTATGCACACTACTCTGAAGACAGTCGAAACAATAAAGTGTTATATAGGCATGATCAAAGCATGTATTTTATAGCGCTATGCAGTTCAGGATGTAATGAACTTTTATATCCGTCTTCCTGTCAATAACAATTAATTAATGATTATTTTAGAATCTTCCTGAATATGTAGAGAAAATTGCTAATTTCCTTGGAGTGCAGAGAAAACCCGAATTCTTTGATGAAGTGGCAGCAAAGTGTGATTTTAAAGTCCAGTACAAAGAAAGAACGACAAATGTAGAAGAATTTATCGCTAAATACTCCAGAGATACTACTAATTTCCTCTACAGAAAAGGTATTGAAGTGTATTGCAGTACATTATGTTATATTATCATTTTATTGTTTCTGTTGAGGTCAAGTTGGGGATTGGAACTGGTTCACAGTAGAACAAAATGAATATTTTGATAAAGTTTACAAAGAACACATGAAGGGATCTAAACTGAAGATAAAATTTACTCTTGACTAATAAAGCGTTTATAACTGGAGATAGATGGATATCGTCCATCGTTATCTGAGGACATTTATAAATCCTTACTCCGACAAAGTGAGAATACTGCTATAGATATGAGGAAAAAATAATAGGGCATCAACGGTTCATGACAATACGCAAGTTCTTGTAAGAATGCCTTAAAACGTGGTTTATAATGAACTAGTACATGTACTAGGTTATAAAAGGATATTGACTAAACAATATCCATTTTACCTCTACATTTGTCTACGAGAGAGAGAGAGAGAGAGAGAGAGAGAGAGAGAGAGAGAGAGAGAGAGAGAGAGAGTATGATATCCTGATACGATGTTTTATATTTGTAGTGTCAATAAAACAATTAAAAGTTTTTAAATAATTAAAAACCATGGTCTTGCGTCTGTTGTCACAAAAGTAATTAAGGCATCAGTGTTGGAAATAATAAAGAAGTAACCCTTTTGTTATTAAGACATTTCCAAAAGGTCATAACATGACTTAAATTGGTCGTAAAACCTAAGGTCAATGTCGCTAGTACAAAAGCTAAGTACATCCGATGCGTAATAAGCAGTTTGCTTCACATGTACATTAAATATTGAAGTAGCTACCTAGGACATAAATGGAGATAATGTCATTTCTTTTTTAAGCATTACAACCCCTTAAACCTTACAAATACCAAACCTTCAAAATATCAGTATTTGTTGATTTCATCAAAAGGTTCTAAATAATACTGATGATATTATGACTCAAACACAAAACATCAATAAACTTTTGTGAAAAAAATAAAATTTAACAAAGTACAGCTATAAAAACCCATCAGAAACATAAAGAACTGAAAAAAGGAATATTGGATGAGTGTGTTGATATCTACAAACACCGACAGGTGCCACCTACAAAAAATTGAATTACGTCGTAATTACGACTAAATATCTCGTAATTACGACTTAGTTATGTCGTAATAACGACTTACTATCTCGTAATTACGACTTCGTTATGTCGTAATAACGACTTACTATCTCGTAATTACGACTTAGTATCTCGTACCATCTAGTATTTACTACTAAGTAATGTCGTAATTACGTCTTACTTATGTCGTAATTACGACTTAGTATCTCGTAACTTAGTTATGTCGTAATGACGACTTAGTATATCGTAATTACGACTTAGTTATGTCGTAATTACGACTTAGTATCTCGTAATTACGAGTTAGTTATGTCGTAATAACGACTTAGTATCTCGTAATTACGACATAACGAAGTTGTAATTTCGACTTAGTATCTCGTAATTACGACTTAGTTATATCGTAATAACGAATTAGTATCTCGTAATTACGACATAACGAAGTTGTAATTACGAGATAGTAAATCTTAACTACGAAATAACTAAGTCGCAAGGATTCTTTGCCACGAATGACATAATTCTATATATATAAATCAACCGTTTGCACATTGACCCCACGGCTAAAAGTAGACGTTAAACTACCGTGAATTCACCTAGTCCTAAAGTCGTTACTGTTTTTCATTTCTGTTGTCTTTTTCTTTTTGGTTATAAAGTTTCAGTGGCGGTCGAATTTGATTAGGTAAACTCTTTTTTTTAAATTCCAGATCATCAATATTTATATACAGATATAAGAGATGTGTTGTGGCGACTTTTGAAAAGGGGCTTCACACAAAGAAAAAATCATTATGAGGTACAATGTAAATGTTTATATTTTAATATTGCTAAATCGAATAAGGAAAGTTCATTACAATGGAAGTCACCATTACATTGTCAATCGTTCTTCGGCCCGTTTTTATTTGGAATGTCCGTCTAGTAAGCTATGTTTATATAGTCAGTCATAATGGAATCATCCATATATAATTTTTTAATGTTCACTTAATTAGAAAGTAAGCTTTACACCCCTGTATACCAGTCATGTCAAGCAGACCAAAACAGCTTCGCAAGTGGAATGGCGAAAATATGAAAGATGCAGATCTTTTAAATAGTAAATGAAGAACTGGAAAAGAGATGAGTAATTGACTGGTTCCATGGATAATTTGACTCAGCGCATGGCGACCCAAGTTGTGAAATGGTGGAGTCCACATAGCAAACGGGAGCTTGTGGGTTCAAACCCTACCAGGTCATACATAAGAAATAAAAAATAGCTTGGTGCTCGACATTAAGAAGACATAGAATTTACCGGTTTATCTAATCCAGGATAATGGAATTGGGGAGAAGTATCCTTGTCTGTGGCCTACTGACTCGGTGAATTAGCACCTTACCAAGAAGTGACCATGAGTGCGTACATGGCATACCGTACTATAAACACGCACATCACATGCATGCATGAACTTGTTTTAAGAATAATCCATAGAGATTAATAAACTTGCTGTCCTCACGAAGAGCTGAAATATTGCTGATGTAACGTTACAGAACGTTACAGAACATAACAACATCATCATCAGGGTATAGTATGCTTGTTTGCAGGTTTTAGGTTTTAGGTTCTGTATTATACACTCGGTGTGTTGAAGTGATTTGGGCAAGTTTTCGAATGTTTACTAGTACTTTAAAAATCACCATACCTATGCATACATATATCAACCAGCAGTGCACTTAGGGCATTAGCTGGGACAGACTTAAATGTCATGTGATTACCGTTTCAGAAATAATAGAAGATATGTCGGAAAAATAAAAATTGACAATCATTAAATCTATGTGAAACGTTTATCATATAATAAGGGCCATAGGTTGCGTTTATTTGCTGGCATCGTCTAAAGCACGTCCTTGTAGTACTACAGTATACTGATTTCTTTCCAAATAAAACGACATATCCTCTTATTAATCAATAAGATTAAAAGCTTAAAAAACCTATGATTGACAGAAACAGAGTACACACACACACACACACACACACACACACACACACACACATATATATATGTATATTATATGTGTGTATGTGTGTGTGTGTGTATGTGTGTGTGCGTGTTAATAAATAAATAAATAATACAGAAAGAAACAAACCGCATTATTAACAAACATTGAGACTATTGACTGAAAAACTATACTTTGGATGTACACTAAATTTATGAAGGCCAATAAATGACACTATTTTGTTGAATAAAGCACACTTTTTACCTTCACGATAGTAAGTTTTTTTAATATTTTGACAGTCGTAAAAGCAAGTCTAATTGAAACCATGTAATAGAGTAGCTTATTTTCGTTTAGACAGATAGCTCGACATCCGTGATTTAGCCAAATATTTCACAGCCAGTTGTCTCTCTATTCAAGTACGCCCGGATCATAAGAGATAATAAGAAGCTAAAACTTTTTTTCCTGAATGACACAGTTCTTCAACTCGTCAAATCTAAATAAAGTGTAAACTGTTTTATATCTAACTAATATACTCATCAACATGACAACTTATTCGGATGTAGTTTTCAATCTTGTTACAACAAAGACATCAACGGGTATTACTTTACCCATGAAATACTGTGAAGACTATGACATCAATCTCTGGTCGTTTTTTGTCGATGATATGAAAGGCCATGTTAAGTATTTAAGAGAAGAATTTGAAGTTCGAGAAGATGACGTTTTCATATGTACATATCC
This sequence comes from Tegillarca granosa, assembly GCA_029721355.1. Classification (NCBI taxonomy): domain Eukaryota; kingdom Metazoa; phylum Mollusca; class Bivalvia; order Arcoida; family Arcidae; genus Tegillarca; species Tegillarca granosa. The sequence goes on from CM056605.1 coordinate 3,175,037, forward strand.
TCGATCAGGTACTACAATTTTTCTTAGATGTCCCCAAGGTAACAAGTATACTATAAGAAATTTTTAACTAATTGCTAACTGTTTGGGTGATCGTATTTTTTTTTTAAAAATCAGATGTGGCTTTCAACGAATCAATGCATAATCTGCTGTATTTAAACCTTTTAAAAAACGGTTTAAATGCATACTAGTGTTTTAACCAAAGATGGTATTATTATTTTTAACTGCAAACTTTCATTATACAAATTTAACCATTTGTTTGCATTAACGTATATTTGGAAGTTATCAATGTGTTTTTGTAATCTCTTCAGGAACTCACTGGACAACAGAAATAGTGAATATGCTACTTCAGGGAACTAATAAATTTGCACCGTTGTCAATTTTTACTGAATGTATGCTTAAAGAGCAGTTTGAAAGCATGAAGTCTCCAAGAATATTATGTACACATCTTCCACTCCGATATCTACCACCAGATATATTGAAGAAAGCAAAGATAATTTGGTGCTTGAGAAACCCTAAAGATGTCGCTGTTTCACTCCATAACCTTAACAAACAGCTTAGTTTTGTGGATTATAACGCTTCTTTTGGGGAGTATTTACAAAACTTCCTCAGTGGTGAAAGTAGGTATTATAAGAAATATAAAAAACGGTATTATATATGAAAAACTTGTTATATTTTATCATGTTGATCATTTTTGCAATTTATTGTTATCATCTATCTATAATAGTTTTTTTAAGAAAATGGTCAAAAACAGCAAAAGGTTTTTAAAAAATAGTATTTAAGGAGCAATAAACTGTACATAGATTAGCATATAGTCATTAAACTTGCTCCATTGTTAGATTCATGTAACGTGTTCTCTGTGGCTGTAATTGACTATTGGTTTTCGGTTGTATTTAGTTTACTTGTCTGTTCTCTGAGGCTGTAATTGACTATTGGTTTTCGGTTGTATTTAGTTTACTTGTCTGTTCTCTGAGGCTGTAATTGACTATTGGTTTTCGGTTGTATTTAGTTTACTTGTCTGTTCTCTGAGGCTGTAGTTGACTTTTGGTTTTTGTTTTTTTTTTTAACGTCCAGTGGTATTGTTGTGGCATGTACTCGGTGACTGAAATTGACTATTGGTTTTCGGTTGTATTTAGTTTACTGGTATGGTTTTTACGGACTATTGGTTATATATGTGTAACAGCGCAAAAATTGCTTTTTTTTAAGTGATAACAAGGTACCATGTTTAGAACAAATTCTATAATATATTATATTTATTAATTTTAGATTTTAATTTTGGGAAACGGAGAACAATTCAAGTCAGACTTTCATCTACAATAATTTCCGTTATGTAATTTTTATGTTCAGTACTTGTAATTTATTTTTCTATCTTTTCTTTCTTTCGGAATTATTTCATTCAGCCTTAATAAAGTCACTAATTAAAAAAGACGTACATGGAAGAATCACACCTTAATCTTTATCCATGGATTATCCCACGAAATGTGTAAACAAGTCAGATGTGCCACAGACTCAGAAGTGTTGATAATGATTAGCCTAACGGACATAAACTACAATTACGCTAAACATTATAGTTTTTTTTTAATCTTCAGTTTGGATGTGGCCTTGGAACTAACCAGGTCGCACGACCAACTATGAAATAAAGTGTTAAGATAGTAAATCCAAGTTTAAAATTCTTATTTTATAATTGTAATTTAAATTGCATGTAAACTACACGTTTACATATGAATAATTTTAAATATTGTTAAAACCTAAACGTGTTTAAGTCCCTACAGGTAAATGGTTTGATCATGCTAGAGAGTGGGAGAGAGACGTTGGAGCAAACAAATCTGCTCCTATATTACCAGTCATGTATGAGGATATGAAAGCTGTAAGTGAATTTAACTTCAGTATTGTAAATACTTGTCTCAAGTATATGTAAATATTGTACAGTGATTGCTGTATATGGCGGCTAAATTTTTGTTTGTTTGCGTATTTTATTCTCTATTGCAAAAGTAAAACAAAACATCTTATCGAGTCCTACATAGGTACCTCAAGTTAGATCTGTATTGTCCAAAGTACAACAACCATGTAAAAATGTCGCAAAATAAAATAACCCTTCAAGTGTTACTAGACAGTAAACTTAGAAAAATCACTTTTCACAACTTACAGAAATTACACAATCCCTCTTTCATGAGGGTTATTTGTAATGTAAACTTACTTTTATATTTGAAGGTTTCTGAGGAAAACATAATCTATCCACTTGATATTTTAAAACTCTGTTTGCTTTCGCAACTGTAATATTTACATTTAATTTTAAATCCCAGATTTTTGGATTCGATGGTTTTGGAAAAATCGCATAAATTTAAGAATTTGTGAAAATAACCAATTTCTTAAATTTCTTCAAAAATTTGTCACATTAATATATACTGCAAACAGAATAAAATTTATATTCTTTCTGCCAAATTTTAATGTTAATATTCAATTTTACCAATACGACGTCTTACCAAAAATATGCAAATGTAGATTTGTTTGCAAGTTTTAATCGTGTAAAATAATTTCTTTTCCAATAGAAAAATAATCTGCATGACAAATATTCGTAAAATTAACATAAAAAATTGAACCAAAACAACATTATAAATTGTGATTATTTTTATCCCAACGAGATAGCATATACCTTTATGTGTGAAATTCGTTAAATTATCAGTATGTGGCTGTGTACCAAGAGTTTACCTACTTCTCTGTAGACGGTCGAAACAAAGTGTTATTTAGGCATGGGAAACAATGATTAATGCATTTATTTTATATATGTTAATGCCATGCAGTTCATGATGTAACGAACGTTTATATTCGTCTTCAAATGAATAAAAATTAACTAATGATTATTTAAGAATCTTCCTGAATATGTAGAGAAAATTGCTAATTTCCTTGGAGTGCAGAGAAATCCCGAATTCTTTGATGAAGTGGCAGCAAAGTGTGATTTTAAAGTCCAGTACAAAGAAAGAACGACAAATGTAGAAGAATTTATCGCTAAATACTCCAGAGATACTACTAATTTCCTCTACAGAAAAGGTATTAAATTATATTACAATACATTATAATATTTGTAATTAAGTTTTAGATTTGGGTTTTTACAGCTCGAGGTTTGTTAAATAAGTGTGACGGTTTGGGCCTTTCGAAACTTCAACAGGCATATCAATGGGCATACACGTTCATGTCGTTTTAAGGTCGCCTAAGCCAAAGACCTAAGGTGATCTTTAGTGATCATTTTTGTCTGCCGTCGTGCGTCACTCGGTGTCTGTCGTGTGTCGTAAACAATTACACATTTTTAACTACTTCTCCAGAACCAGTAAGCCAATGAAAGTGAAACTTTACACGGTTGTTCTTTGACCAAATCCCTTTTAAGATTGGTCTTGACTTTCATTCAAGGTCACAGTGACCCTAAATAGTAATATCTTGAAAAATCTTCTTATCATAAAACAAACGGCCTAAAAGCATGTTACTTCACATATGGCATCAGAGCACTAAGCACTACCAAATTTGCGAAGCTTGTTGACCTTTACCTTTATTCAAATTTTGCTTTGTTTGACTTTTTATCGGTCATGTTCTTAGAAATCATCACTTTGCTAATTATTGATTTTGCTTTTGTTACAAAAAGTCTCTTCCATCTTTAGTTAGCTACATGTACATGTAATTTTTGTTTGTAATAAATTTGTCAACTTAGAAATATTGTTATTTTCTCTCTTTTTTTTCTTTCTTTCTTTCTTTCTTTCTTTATTTATTTTTAATGATTTTTTACTCTAGTTCAAGTTGTTGTTAGAGTAAATATTAAAACAATAAAATTTTGAATCAGTGGATACAGAGTATGAATGTCAGAGCAATGGTCTTGTCTGTACACGGTCAGGCATTATAACACGTGTACATGTAATTATTATTGTTTCTGTTTAGGTCAAGTTGGAGATTGGAAGAACTGGTTTACAGTAGCACAAAATGAACAGTTTGATAAAGTGTACGAAGAACACATGAAGGGATCTAAACTGAAGATAAAATTTACTCTTGACTAATAAAGCGTTTATAACTGGAGATAGATGGATATCGTCCATCGTTATCTGAGGACATTTATAAATCCTTACTCCGACAAAGTGAGAATATGACTTTAGATTTGACGAGAAAATAAAAGGACATCAATGGTTCATAACATTACGCAAGTGCTTATTAGAATGCTTTAAAACATAGTTTATAATAAACTGGTATTAGGGTATATAAGGATATTGATTAATCAGTATCCATCTTACCTGTACATTTTCCTACGAGAGAAGGAGAGAAAAAAGTATGATATCCAGATCAGATGCAGTCAATAAAACAATTAAAAGCTTTTAGATAATTATAAATTATAGTCCTTTGTCTGTTACCAGAAAGATAATTAAGGCATTGTCATGTGTAAAATTTTGAATATTTCTTTTTTGTAAAAATTCAAAATGTTGCACATGACAGCATCATTGTCATCATTGTTGCTTAATCAATATAAACACTTCGGCAAAGATTGGGATCACCAACTTAAAATATTAAATTGATTTTAATGTTTTTTTTTCACATAATAGCTTCAAAGGTTTGCCAATGTCAAAACTTGGTTGGCATCTATGGTCATAAAGCCAAAGGTCAAGGTCGCTGGTACAAAATCTAAGTCGATTTGATGCGTAATAAGCAGTTTGTCTCAAATGTAGATTTAAAAAATGAAGTGACTAACTAGGGCATACATGGAGATAGTGGAGATTTCCTTTCTTTATTAAGCATAACAACCCCTTAAGCCCCGTATATACCAAACCTTCAAAAATAATATATTTCATAAATAGCTTCGAAATAATACTGATGATATTTATGGCTCAAACACAAAAAGTTAATAATCTTTAAGTGACAAAAAATAAAATTTAATAAAGTACAACTATAAAGACCCAATAAGAAACATGTTTGTTAGCACTGAAAAGAAGAAAATATTCAGTGATTGTATCGAATCAACAGTTTTGCAGCATAAAACAATACACAAGTCCAATGTATTGAGGTTTTAATTGTCAAAATGTTCCTAACGTGGATGACTGCTCTTGTACTGACCTGGTATCACTTTGTCTGGTGCTTTTCCTGGCTCTTGGGTCCCCTCTTCCTGCCTTAACCGATTCTTTGCAACGAATGACATCACTCTATATATAAATCAATCGTATGCACATTGGCCCTACGGCTACAAATAGATGCAATACTCTCTCAATTCACCTGTACCTAACACAGGGGCTTGGTGTCAGGATTTTTGTATTTTTGTTTTAAAGATTGTTTATTTGTGTTTTTATTACATGCGAGGTTCATACATATCGATAACTTTACCTGAAATCCATTTTTAACAAACTTCAAAAAATTCCGAAATATATAACATTGTTTTTTTAATGTAATAAAAACACAAATGAATAACCTTTAAAACAAAAATACAAAAATCCTGACACCAAGCCCCTGTGGTTCCTAAAGTCGTCACTGTTTTTCATTTCCGTTTTCTTAACATTAACATATCATTATCAAAGTAATAAACAAAAGTTTAAGGGTCCAAAATGCAACACTGATGAGAGGTTTGTTAATCTGGCCGTCTTTCAAGGCGTGAGCCTTCAGTTTCAGTCCCTTTCTTTATGATCAATCATCTTGCGCTGCAAACTTGATCACTATGTTTGTTAGTTGTAAGATTTACCCCCCTTTACTTATTATATTCAATAATTATATTGAATAATATTTAACAAAAATTACATGTTTAATTTTGATGTATTATATGTGCACATTTCAGAGATTTATTCCTCATCAGTGCTACTGGGGGCCGAAAAATTTGATAGATAAAAAAGATTAGCCAAACATTTGAAAATTAATGAATCTGAAGATATAAGGCATGTGTTGTGGCGACTTTTGAACAGGGGCTTCTCACAAGGGCAAAATGACAATATAAAGTACATGTTTACATTTAAACATTGATAAATAGAATAAGGAAAGTTCATTTAAATGGTAATCACCGTTATATTGTCAATTTTTTCCGTTCTGTTTTTATTGGAGATGTCCGTCTAATAAGCCATGTTCATATAGTCAGTCATAGTTGAATCATTGATGTATAAAGGCAGTAAATATATATTTTCAAATGCTCCACACGTAAATAGAAAGTACATTTTACTCCACTGTATATAAGTCATGTCAAGCAGAACAAAATAGCTTCGCAAACGGAATGACAAAAATATGAAAGTTTCAGATTTTTTTCAGTGGTAACTGTCTATAAAAGGAATCCGAAAGTTTCAATGTTCAAAGAATGAATCTTTCTGACAGAGTAAACAGGAAATTAAATTTAAACGCACAAATGGGTGTGAGAACAGCATTAAATAAAGTAGGGTCGTCTGCACTTGAGCATTATATATCATGGCGAACCGCGGTTTTCCACTAACAATATAGCAGGTGTGTGGGTATGGCTGGTATTTTGCCAAAGAGACAGAAAACGGTCCATCTGGTGGAGAGGTACGGATCAAGACACCCTATTGTAACCCTTAGTCAAATTAATGCACTAGATCGAGGACGAGCCAGTGTGGGCAACATTCATGTAGTGCGAGAATGTTTTCAACTTCTAAAATCAACTCTTGAAACCAGTGGTTTCTTAGATCAACCCCACTGTATATATAACTGCGATGAACCAGCACTATAACTAAATACATCCGCTGGACAAAGAGCATACACACGTCGTCATGTATCGGTTCATTGCTAAACAAATGCTGTAGGGAATACTGTCTCTCCAATGCTTATTTTCAGTAAAAGGTTTCCGAGTGTCGCCTACCTATGCAAGGCCAACAAATGCCAGTTGCGCATGTTCCGATAGTAACTTCATCGGCTCAACCCTCTTTTTACCTAATCAGATTTGGAAGGACTTTAGTATGGCACCTTTAAAGAATCTTTATATAAATATAAGATCTAGCCATAGTATATTTTATAAAAAGCTTTATACATGTAGTATTTAAAGTATAAAAATCCAGACCATGAACCAAATTTGACCATTATAATGTTTTATGCCCCAGTCACGATTATCAACTTATATGTATGCAGTCAGTTCTGGGATGCTAGAGAAAACTGGAGTTCCAAGAGAAAACCATCGACCTTTTTCCAGCAAGCTTCCATGCACTGAAGTTTTCTAAAAAGGGATTGAAACAATGTGCTTTCGACCGTCCAGTATATGTAAAGGTATAAATATGGGGGATAATTTTCATACAAATGTATATCTATTACTTTAAAATATTTTCAAATGATGCGTTTTTAAAGCCCAATTTTTCAATTAAATAAGATCATCACATTCATTAAATAATGTTAAAATTACCATGTATGATTAAAGAGATAAGAAAAATATGAGTAATCTTGTTAATGCCTTAGTCCAGTTTCTTCAACTTATATTGAGGCAATCAGTTCTGGCGGATGGTGGAGAAAACTTGCATACTGGAAGCTTACAAACTCCCACACCGTGGATCTTCCGAAAACGTATTACAATTTATACAGTAGGAAGAGTGGAGTGAAGTGGAGTAATGGTGTTTAACGCCCCAGTCAAGATTTTCCACTTATTTCGAGGCGGTCAGTTTTAGGATGATGGAGGAAACCGAAGTACCTGGAAAAAACCACCGACCTTTGGCAAGCAAACTGACAAACTTCCTCACACTAGGATCTATCCCGAATGGGATTCGAACCCAGGCGGTGAGAGGGGTTGTGATCCGTAAGTGCGCGTTTTAGACCACTCGGCCACCGAGGCCCCTACAGAGGGAAGAATTGTAATCATGTACTAGATTACCCAATACAGGGATGTAGAGGTTAAATTGATAGTTTGTAATAGAGTTAAAAATATCATTTTATCATGTAACTTTTTGAAAACTTAATTTTTCAAGTAATTGGTACCAACCAAGACCGGCTCATGCATTAGATTTAAAAACAAGCTTCTTTGCTTGGCATTTAGCATTAAGAGGACAGAGCATCAAGATAATGTGATTGCTGGAATGATATGCCGCAGCATACTGACTCAGTGAGCTAGCGCCTCAACAAAAAGTCGTCCTGGGTGCGGGCTAGTTCAACAGACCAAATTACACAATCTCTGACACAAGCTGTTCTAAAATATCCCTTAGTAAGTAAAATCAAAAATTTCGCATATAGCTGAAATATTATGCAACATTATACAACATATCAATCAACCAATCAATCTTATGGTGCAAACTGGGAGGGGTGTTGGTGGGGGTATTCAAGATGTTGGGGTGATGGAACACTTTAGTCATTGTGCTTGCCACAATTAAAATTCTAAATATACCGGTAATAACTTTTATTCATATTACACAGAACTTAACATAATAAACAACATATCTAGTTTATTTTAATCCAAAACCATTAAATTACATCTACAATCTTCTGTTTTAATAGTTCAACGTTGATACATATACATATACAATAACAATGAACTTCGTTATATTGCCCTTCGTGTACAAAAAACCCCATTTTATGCCCTTCGTATATAATAAACCCCGTCGTCTACCATTCGTGTACAATTACACTTCATTATATTGCACTTCTTTTACACTTCTTTTACAAAATCTCGTTATTTTGCCCCCGTGACATTAAAGTCTCGTTAGATTGTCTCTTGTATAGTAAACCTCATTAGTTTGTCCTCCGTGACATTAGTCTCGTTTTATCGTCTCTCGCATGGTAAAACCTCGTTATTTTGCCCTCCCTGTATACTAAAACTTACTAGGCTAGATGTTGACAAGTTTCTATACTATTTTCATGATAACTAAGTGAATGAACCATCTAAAATGTTCAAACTACTTAACTGAAATATCTACCTTATGTTAACGTTCTCTCTTGTGAAATCGCGCGGTTATTTTGATTTGCTAAACAACAAAAAACTGTAATGAAATAATAGCATAATGCAAAATGCAATATCATCGTAACGACAAAAAATAATAAATTTAATTAAATAAACAAACAACAAATAAACAAATGAATAAATAAATAATCAGAAATCTGAAAGAGTAAATTATCAAGCTCATCAGTTTCTACATTTTTATTCCCTACGTTTCAAATATACAGCCTTTTCTTTTGACATACAACGATTATATGTATATCACTTTACATCTAAATCTATCAAACAAAACGGAATTGTGCGTAACTCTCGTTTTGTATCTGTATGTACAATGTCCAATGTTATAATCAAGCACAGTATCTTCTTTCCGTCCATTAAAACATTTCATAGGTAAAAGTTTAGTGTTTGAATAATTAATACGCACATATAAAATACTTACTACGTACAACACATTCTGACGTTACTATAATAAGATGTTACTTGAGTACATGGTGATTTTTCTGCAATGTCCTATATCTGGTAGTCTTGCGGTTTCCGTCCAAAGCGGGAGGCGATCATTTGTTTAATGGGTTTATTCTGCATCACAAATATAATGGAATTCAAGACTGGTGTGACATTCATAACAAAATAAATCACAATTCTTCTACCAATCAAATTATCCGGGAAGAAACGCGTCACAAAAAATGACGACCTACTACTTCCGTATAGTAAAATCACCAGAAAGAGGAAAAAAGCCCTTTTCAACATTCTTGTCGTTATCTGATCTTCGTTAAAGCTCGCTGTCTGCTGACGAATCTTAATGTTGTGTTTTATCGCAAAAACCAAGATTCTGAATTGACTGACTATAATCATAAGGACCATTATGGTAAAAACGCCTGATGTAAGGAGTTGGGAACGCATGTTGGGGTTCCATTTTGCGTCACAACACATGAATCCTTTATCAAATGTATTTTTCTGAAGAATCGTAATCAAAGCCACACCGACTGCATTGATACTGAAGAAAGCTGTAAGATAACATAATGCTTGGCGCTTCCCGAAAAACCTTTCATGTTTGAACGGATAGATAATGTAAACCATCTTCTCGAACGACATCAGAACCAGGAGGTAAAATGAGAATGTACGGAACGCAGTGATGGCGTCGCTTTGTATTGAACACATGGTCTGGTTCAGCCAAAAGCCACCTTGAATCAGTCCAATGAAACTGGATACTGAATAAATTATTATCTGTGCTGTATCTGATGCCAGATAAACTGCAATGAAAATATTGGCTGTAATCCGTAATTCTGAGTTAGAAAGAATTAGTTGAATGATGAAACCATCAGCCGCAAGTGTGTATAGAAGAGTCAATAATATGAATGTCATTTGTGCTATTTTCCAGTGCTGGGTTGTATCCACCATGTGTAGAGGGAAAAATTGCCAATCATTTTCTAATTCGCTACTTATGTTCGCAAACAGTGAAATATTCATCCTATCACACTTCTAAAAAAATCTGGAGAATTTTAAATAAAAGTATTTGATTCAGTTTTCACAAAATATGTCAAAGTTGTTTAAAAATGAAATAAAATTTTAAGTTTTGTAGAAAAATCCAAATACAGTCCCGTCTATCCGTTAAAATTGTCTTCAAATGAGAGCAAAAGCGCAAAATACAGTCCCGTCTATCCGTTACTTCACACGCTCAGTCAATAAAATTGTCTTCAAATGAGAGCAAAAACGCCAAATACTGACACATTCTGAGATGAATTCATATTCGCATCAACATCAAATAATGCTGTTAGTTTTTACATTTAGGTATTAATTAGTATAACACGGGTACAACGAAATTAATAAATATCACCTCAGGTTTGTAACAATAGATGGATATAAAAGGTGGAGTTGTGATAAAACCTGGGTGGAATTATCAAATGAATAAACCAATGAAAAATTCTGATTTTAAATTCGTGATAATGTTTTACATATTTCATATACATATCATGATCAGTGCCATATCCTTGCTAGTTTCAAAAACTATTCCATTTTGTTTGAAGCGCAAGTTATCAAAAATTATTCTCTCCATTCTCTGTCATTACTGACAAAAACCATAAATTTCGGCATTTATCTGCTTCCGAAAACAGAGATAATGATATTTATCGATGATGATTCAAGTTTGAATAAATACACGTATTTAAAATGTCCTGACGGGTATAATATTTTGCGAATTGGTCTTTTAACTTTTTTAATGCACCTGTCTTTTCTAATACTTTACCTAATACATGTTTATATTTCCGTAGTTTTCCTCATTACTTATACATTGATACAGGGTTGAGTATTCTATTTTTAAACGATCTTTGAGACTTAAGAAAATTTTTCCCGTGCTTTAAAACAATCAGAATCAAACCATTCTTTTTTATCAAATTATTATTATTATTATTATTATTATTATTATTATTATTATTATCAGAAGTCCATGAATTACTTGAAGTGTGTAAGTCTCTATATACCCCTTTACATCGCATTGCTTCCTTTTTGTGTCGATTTTAGAATGATGTGACGTATAGGGTATCTAGATAGCGCCCTCCCACGGCAAATTTCTGACTAATTTTCTTCACTGGAGAACTGCATTGTGGGTAATTCTAATATATTCTGAACGCCTCGGGCATTTAAACACCTCGAGCAGATAAACTCCAAAGAAGTTCCGGGTGTCAATATCGGCTGTAAACTGTCAAATATACTACGATTACAGAAATTTAGACGTACTTTTCAAAATGGAAAAATTGACTAGAAGCACGCAGTTTATTTATTTCTTCTCAACCGAACAAAGTTGAAATAAAAGGGAGTTAATTGTAGCCTGTCAAATAACTTGAGAACAAAACAGGAAGATGTTCAAATGTTGGAACTCAATGCGGTGGTTTTTCTGACCTGAAACATGGAAATTTTTTCTTCTCGAATCGGTTGAGAATAAATATGTTAGTAATGGTCACAAATTGATCCCCATTTCTTTCTCAATCTCATACTGTCAATATTTTCCTGTTTATCGTGAACACAATTTATTTATTTATTGAGGCGTATTATGTCTATATGTTACTTTGTTTATGATTTTGTAATGTATTTTTCTTTTTGATATTAAAAAAATCGCTTTATAAAAAAGAAGTAGTAATTCAAGTTTTGAGATACATTCTAAAGCTGAAATGTCTCTTAATTTAACATTGCAATTTTTAGCTGGAAATTAGATATTGAAATTTCCTTGCATGGTCATTGTTCAGTTCAATAATATTTATTTAGATTATTTGCAAGTTGATAAATTCTGTTTTATTTTAAAAAATCTCATCTTCACGGCTCTCTCTCACCAAATACAAAAATTATCAACAATCAAAAATCAATTGTTTGAACTGGGTTTTACGTACCAGTCATGATTTTTTCACTTATATCAAAAATCATTCACCACATTTTCATATTAAAATAAAAGTTTTAATCTGAAGAAGTAATTAATGGACTTCTGTTATTATGTAAAAGTACCAAATGTTTTCTTACCTGCATCAGTAATAACATAACTCATATAATTAATGCCCACGGTTTTATTTTATTTTAGATCTATTTACATGTAACAGGAGGGAGGAAACACCTGGAAAAAACACATCCTCACCGAGTGCCCCGGCTGAGGATCGAACCCGGTCCTTCCGGGTGATAAGCTACGGTGCTCTCACCGTGACCACTGGGCTAAAAGATCCGGACCAGAAAGTCTGGCAGTAAATCACTCTATTATACCTACTATAAACACCACGACTAGCTCAGTTCCCGCTACATTCTTCCCCTGTTATCTTGAGATTTCCAACCTCGGAAATCTCACACAACCCCTCCATGGGTTATTTTGTTGGGCGCCAAATGTAACAGGAGGGAGGAAACACCTGGAAAAAGCCCCGGCTAAGGATCGAACCAAGCCCTTCTGGATGATAAGCGAGTGCTCTACCACGAGGTTAAAAGATCCGGACCAGAAAGTCTGGCAGTAAATACCTACTATAAACACCACGACTAGCTCAGTTCCCGCTACATGCATTTCGTTTTATTTCTCATTTTTGACAAATTTTCCGCTACATTCAAGCAGCGGTATTTCGGTTTCAAATGTCGCTGTTTTACCTCTGAACAAATTGGAGGAAATCGGAGGTTAATTAAGAAAGATGAGCGTAATTTAAAATAAGCGAAAAGATGAAATATGTTCGAAATTAAGCGCGAACAGGTGCTTGATAGTTTCAAAAAGCTTTCGAACGGATTCCCTCGGACTTCGTCTATATAATCCGCCTGGGTTGAGTATTGGTGATCTAGAAACTTGCCCTTCACAACAATAATATTTATAACAACAAAGATGGCGGAAAGCATGACCTGACCTGATATGCGATTTCATCTTTTGGGATTTAAGACTTTATCGGGCTTAAGCAAAGTATTTTTACATATCGAAAGGCCCTATTTTTAATACTTTTTTACAATGAATGATTGCTTTTATTGATTGCCAATTTGTAAATCTCAAACTCGACGTAATTTCATAATTTTCGTATGTATGGTGAGTTACTTTCATTTTGTGCATTATGTGCATGTGATAAATTTGTCGGCATCTTGTCGATCGAAGTAGTTTGCTTCATGGCTTAAAGGTATATCTTATTTTCAGTTTCCAACAACCGTAGAACAGATATTTGAAAGTGATTCAACAATCTAAGTTGTCACAGGTACTTGCATGGGAACAGTTTAACGATTTTTATTTTAAAATATTTTAAAACCTGTGATATATATATGTAACAGGAGGGAGAAAAATGCAGATGTGGTGCTAGAAAATAGAAACATTTCATATTTGTATTGATATAACATTGTAACAAAAGGTTGAAAAGCTTACATCACTATATAACAGCATGCTAAGCACAAAAGAGTGATCTTTTTTCTATGTAATAAGTTTATATTTTCAAAAATGATGCCCTACCTTTTACATGCTTATTAAGGCCTTTTTCCAATAAAATCAATCACATCATTATTTTGCTGCACAATTGAACTTCAATTCCTGTTGTTGTCTGGTGACAAATATCAATATGAAAATGTAAATAGTAAATAGAGGATTGCCCAGATAAATTATTTCTCCCTATTACTGTTTAATAAGGCTTACTGACTGAATTTGTCATTATTTCATTATTAACAATTTAAATTACAAGGATATATATATATATATTTTTGTACAGTAATAAAATTTAATTATGTCTGCTTCTTCTTCTTCTTCTTCTTCTAATTATTATTATTATTATTCGTGTCTGACAAATTTTTTCAGACGCATCTCCTCCTTCATTTCTTATCTGATCAGGTTAAAATTTTCCTAACTGGTAGGGATTGACCATGGGAGGTTGCTTTCTCACCATTTTTTGGAATTGGAAAAAAACTCTGGAAAAATCCTGTTAAAACAACATGGGACTTCTTTTGTGACGGATATGTCCTAAAGGCATCTTCTTGAATTAAACTAATTATGGACTGTTTGTCTGCTTCATTCTAGATTTTCACACTTACTACTTTGAAAATACACATAAAGCATTTTATGGACTGTTTGTCTGCTTTATTAATACTTTGAAAATACACATAAAGCGTTTTGTGGACTGTTTGTCTGCTTCATTCTAGATTTTCACACTTAATACTTTGAAAATACACATAAAGCGTTTTGTGGACTGTTTGTCTGCTTCATTCTAGATTTTCACACTTAATACTTTGAAAATACACATAAAGCATTTTGTGGACTGTTTGTCTGCTTCATTCTAGATTTTCACACTTAATACTTTGAAAATACACATAAGACAAAATGCTTAAAACTATAGACTGTTTCAAAACATATAAAATAAAAGAGAGTGAGCAAGCTGATAATATGCAGACATATACTTGCTAGCAATTAAGTATACATTTTAGTTTGACATTGATGAGGTAATCAAGCTTATAAAGTTTCATTAAAATTCCTCTTTTTTCCATCTAAGACAAAAAGCTGATTAATGTTACAGGTACATGTACTCATAAAGATTTTACTTTAATTGACTGGAATCTTATTTGGCATTTTACTAAAGAATTGATAGGTGGGTGGAATGAGGTTTTACATCAGAGTCAAAGTGATTTTGTGTTGGCTCTTGAATAATGGTGAAGATAAACCAAAATTCTATGAAAAAAAATTTGGCTAACACAGAATCTGTTTTTAATCAACTCTTCACTGTAAATGAGATAGGATGTTTGTCAAAATGAATAGCCACTCTTCTTTTACTGAACTTTCTTTGGTTTATTGAATATCATGTAAAGGTTAACCCTGACAGTGATAATTAGAAAATGAAAAATCTTTATATAAGTATTTTTGAGTTGTAATGAAATCAGATATGTCACTTTATGGTAGAAAAACATAACAAACTGTTATTTGTTATTTTTGAAGAACCATGGAAATAAAACATTTTACCTGATATATTTAAGTTCTTTAATTTGCAGCAAACATTAAAAAGTCAACAGCTAAATAAAAAGAAATACCAAATAAAATGAATATAATGCTCACAACCAAAAAGCCATTCTGAGCAATTGGAGATGCAGATTTTTTATCAGGGCTTACTAGTTATTATTGATGCCTACTGTCATTTTTTTCTTCAATGAAATATATACTGGGGGATATAATATATTAATATAACAATTAATGATAAATCCTGTGAATCCATGGAATAGTGTGTATCTGGAAAGGTGAATTATAAATGACACTGGCTACATGCTCACTTTATCAACAGTTGACCCTCCTATACTTACGGAAAATTATATACTGTAGTCATATTGTAATATTGTTTACCTGGTATATAGAAAATATAAGATTGAACTAAGGGTAAAACCCCTGTGTACATCTAATGGATATTGACTGATGTCATCATATAGGTCAACTGATACAAGCTGCATGTTACAATACAGACATTTATGTAAAAAGTGTATAAAAATAATGTCAGATAGGGTAGATTCTTGTGAATTATTAACTCAACACACATTTTAAACGCAGAAACCATTTTATTTTATTTTTAGATAGTTGTGTGTTTTCTTGCTTTAATTGTCATGTGCTTAAATATGTTTTGTTTTGGAGCCAAAGTTTTGCTGTATGTATACCTCTCATAACTTGTCAAGTTGAGATACATATGTATTTGTATAAAAATCCTATCTTGTAGTAATGGCCCTTGAATCAGACATTTAGGCAGCTTTTTTCTTTGGTGAAATCAAATGTGGGTGTGTTGCCATTAATCATCACAAATATCACAAATTTCTGAATCGTTATTCATTTGCCAGGGTGTGTTTCATAGAGTTTATTAACAATGGAACTTGTTATGACGCATCTAGGTTACAAAATCAAATCCATTTTACTTAAAAAAATAATTATATTGAATGGTTATATCACATCCAAGCTAATTAATTTAGACTTTCATTGAAATTTGTGTAATATCTGTTTTCGTCAGTAACTGATACACACCTGTTACATTGTTATGGTATAATTAATTAATTTGAGATTTTTAAAATATCAATATCCAATAACAGCAAAGTTCATGACCATTACCTAAATAGATTGTAATTAATTGTCTTTTCGATTTTAATTATTATTATCAGAATGATGGCTATTTTAAAAGAAAAGGCTAACTTAAAAGAAAAGCAATTATGACATGATAATAAGCTTGATATATAAAATGTTACCTAATGTAGACATGGAAATACATCAGGTAATTGTCTGGTGATCCAACAGAAGTTTTGTTTTCCAGAAGTTAATCATCAAATTGCCAATGTAGACAATAACATTTCTTCATGAGTTTGTCAATGTGAGATAGGTAAATTTTACCATGATGGTTGAATTATTTCAGTCAGAAATGAGGCTTTCACAATATCTGGCTGAATTATTTAACCATCAGATTTGTTACTTCTACTTCTGTTTACATAGATTGCTTTTGTCCCATTCCAATTCAAATGTTTGTCTTCAGTTTTGGTAATGACACCATTGCCATGTGTATAAGATCTATCTTTGCATGTTTTTCAATGTGACAATAAAAACAGCTTCTTTTCTTACAAAGATGTGGTTAATTCCCATATTATGACATGGTGTGATTTTGCCTTAATTTTGATATCACTCCAGTGTACGATGAACTGGTGAGATAATACTGTCCACTGCCAGTACTTAATTTATAAATTTTTAGTTTTTATGTAACTATGATGGTTGAATATTTCAGTCAGAAATGAAGCTTTCACAATATTACGCTGAATTATTCAACCATCAGATTTGTTATCCCCTGTTTTGTTTAAATAGCTATAAATAACAAAAAGCTTTATCTATTGTTATTACAGAAGGTATTTAACAACTGTTTTACTTTCAACTAGATAATGATTTAAATATTTTTATACTTTCAGTGATTCTGGGTGTAAACTACCATAATGACTAGTACTTATCCTATATCAGCAACAGATATTGGACTTCCTGTCACATTAGATCTGGTACAGACAGAATTCGATGTAGATCCGGCATGGATTGCAGGTGCTTTCTTTCTGGGGCTTATCCTTGGTGGAGGAATCATAGCAGTATGTGCTCCATTTTGTATCCGAGACTGGGAAAAGAAAAAGGTAATAAACAGTGTGTTAAATGAATAAAAGGGTTTATTTGACTGGATACATTTTTGATAAATTGAATAAATTAATCAGAAATTTACAATTATTGATTTTCCACAAATTTCTTTTTATTGTATAACAGTCATCTCCTATCATCCCAGTCATCTATAAAAAGTCCCAAATTTATCTATACAATGTTTTATATTCATGTATACAGTATTCCCCACTAACCTTTACAGCGTTTCCTACCCATCTATACAGTGTTCACCATTTATCTATAAAATCATGTTCTGCATCTATTATTTCTCAATTCATCCTATTTCATAATCATTTAAACCAAGTTCTCCATATATCTATACTATGTTCCCCATTCATCTATACAATATTTTATGTTCCTCTAAACATTAATCAAATATTCCACATTCTTTGATACATTATTCTCCATTCATCTATAGAGTGTCCTGTTTTCTATACATTGTTACATTCATCTTTAGTCTTTCAATCCATCTACGCAGTGTTTCCACCCATCTGTACATTGTTTCCATTCATATATACAGTATTTCCATTCATGTATATTGTGTTACCATTCATCTTTACAGTGTTTCCATTTACTATACACTAATCCCATTCATCTATACTGTGTTTCAATTCATCTATGCAGTGTTTCTATTCATCTGTACTGTGTTTCAATTCATCTATACAGTGTTTCCATTCATTTGTACAGTCCTCCATTCATTGTTTCATATTCATTTATTTAATCTCCTATAGTGATGTATACATTGTTTTCATTCATTTATACAATATTCCACAGTCACCATTACATTGTTCTTCATTGGTCTATACAGTGTTCCACAGTCATTAATACATTGTTCTTCATTGATTTATACAATATTCCACAGTTACCACAGTGCTCTAGGATTTTTCCTCGACATGAACTTTCCACAGGATAGTCACAACAGAAAATCCACTTTCCCAAAAAATATAAATTGTAAATAAATGAAAATTCAAGAACTAAGCATAGGTCAAATCAATTTATTTACAATAAATGTTATCTGTTAAAAAAAAAAAAAAAAAAAAAAAAAAAACTTGAAATTTAGGTTTTAGCTTGTATTTTAGTCTTGTCCTTGGTTCTACATGTATTTCTCTGTTTTTATGGGCAAAGAAAGGGATGGATTTATTTAGTGTCCTCACACACACACACACACACACACACACACACACACACACACACTATATATATATAATATATATATATATATATATATATATATATATATATATATATAAGTAAAAACCAATTAACTGTCTCACCTGGCGTTAACTGTACACATGTTTATATAATGTAAATACCTCTCGAGTTTACTTTGCATTGTCGGCAAATATATTTTGTAATCATGAAACTTCAGACCAAGATCGCATAATATTCAGAATTTTTTATGCAATTAAGAGGAATTTAGAATTTTGTTTATGCAAATTAATGAAATTTTAACATTATTTAAATAGGAAATGGTTCCGTGCAGAGAAAAATTATGCAATTAACTGGTATGCAAATAAGTGGAATCTACTGTATATGTATATGTGTGTATATATATATATATATATATAT
Source organism: Tegillarca granosa (assembly GCA_029721355.1). Taxonomy (NCBI): domain Eukaryota; kingdom Metazoa; phylum Mollusca; class Bivalvia; order Arcoida; family Arcidae; genus Tegillarca; species Tegillarca granosa. The sequence goes on from CM056605.1 coordinate 3,194,098, forward strand.
ATATATATATATATATAAAGAAAAAAATAAATGAAATAAAAACCTAATTAAATAAAAGATTTAGTTGTTTTAAATATTCTTTATCAAAAAACAAATAAAAAAATAATTAAAAAATTAACAAAAAAATAATTCTTTTTAAAAAATCGCTACTTGATACAAATATGTAACTACAGAGGCTATAAGAGTTATCTCCCTTTACCGGGAAAGAAATGAGTTGAAAGTTATTATTTCAACTGACGATGTTGCATTTGGAATGTTTACAGGTGAAAATGTAAAAAAGAAACTACATTTGATAATGGATGATATTTTTTGTTACAAATTTCACTTTTCCATGGAGAAGAAAGCCAATAATTATCACTTTCCCATAACCAAAATTCACTTGGTACGGGAATCAGGAAATGGGAATCCTAGAGCACTGCACCAATACATTGTTCTTCATTGATCTATACAATGTTCCACAATCGCCTATACATTGTTCTTCATTGATCTATACAATATCCCACAGTCACCAATACATTGTTCTTCATTGATCTATACAATATCCCACAGTCACCTATACAGTGTTCTTCATTGATCTATACAATATCCCACAGTCACCTATACATTGTTCTTCATTGATCTATACAATATCCCACAGTCACCTATACATTGTTCTTCATTGATCTATACAATATCCCACAGTCACCAATATATTGTTTTTCATTGATCTGTACAATGTTCCACAGTCACCAATACATTGTTCTTCATTGATCTATACAATATCCCACAGTCACCAATACATTGTTCTTCATTGATCTTTACAATATCCCACAGTCACCAATACATTGTTTTTCATTGATCTATACAATATCCCACAGTCACATATACATTGTTCTTCATTGATCTTTACAATGTTCCACAGTCACCCATACATTGTTCTTCATTGATCTATTCAATATCCCACAGTCACCTATACATTGTTTTTCATTGATCTATACAATATCCCACAGTCACCAATACATTGTTTTTCATTGAACTATACAATATCCCACAGTCACCAATACATTGTTCTTCATTGATCTATACAATATCCCACAGTCACCTATACATTGTTCTTCATTGATCTTTACAATGTTCCACAGTCACCAATACATTGTTCTTCATTGATCGTTAGAATGTTCCACAGTCACCAATACATTGTTCTTCATTGATCTTTACAATGTCCCACAGTCACCAATACATTGTTTTTCATTGATCTATACAATGTCCCACAGTCACCAATACATTGTTTTTCATTGATCTTTACAATGTTCCACAGTCACCAATACATTGTTTTTCATTGATCTTTACAATGTCCCACAGTCACCAATACATTGTTTTTCATTGATCTTTACAATGTTCCACAGTCACCAATACATTGTTTTTCATTGATCTTTACAATGTTCCACAGTCACCAATACATTGTTTTTCATTGATCTTTACAATGTTCTACAATCACCAATACATTGTTCTTCATTGATCGTTAGAATGTTCTACAGTCACCAATACATTGTTCTTCATTGATCGTTAGAATGTTCCACAGTCACCAATACATTGTTCTTCATTGATCTTTACAATGTCCCACAGTCACCAATACATTGTTCTTCATTGATCTTTACAATGTTCCACAGTCACCAATACATTGTTTTTCATTGATCTTTACAATGTTCTACAATCACCAATACATTGTTCTTCATTGATCTATACAATGTTCTACAGTCACCAATACATTGTTCTTCATTGATTTATACAATGTTTCACCTCACCAAATAATTGTTCTTCATTGATTTATACAATGTTCCACAGTAACCAATACATTGTTTTTCATTGTTCTTTACAATGTTCTACAATCACCAATACATTGTTTTTCATTGATCTTTACAATGTTCTACAATCACCAATACATTGTTCTTCATTGATCTATACAATGTTCTACAGTCACCAATACATTGTTCTTCATTGATCGTTAGAATGTTCCACAGTCACCAATACATTGTTCTTCATTGATCTTTACAATGTCCCACAGTCACCAATACATTGTTCTTCATTGATCTTTACAATGTTCCACAGTCACCAATACATTGTTTTTCATTGATCTTTACAATGTTCTACAATCACCAATACATTGTTCTTCATTGATCTATACAATGTTCTACAGTCACCAATACATTGTTCTTCATTGATTTATTCAATGTTCCACCTCACCAAATAATTGTTCTTCATTGATTTATACAATGTTCCACAGTAACCAATACATTGTTTTTCATTGTTCTTTACAATGTTCTACAATCACCAATACATTGTTCTTCATTGATTTATACAATGTTCCACAGTCACCTATACATTGTTCTTTATTGATCTATACAATGTTCCACAGTTACCAATACATTGTTCCCATTGATCTTTACAATGTTCCACATTTAACTTTTTCTCATTCATCTGATATTACATTGTGTAATATAATAGTCTACATTTTTCCATGCAATATTCACTTTTTATCTTTGATATAGAATATTAATATAAGTGTTGTATCTGATACCATGAATTTCCTACAGTGCTATTTTGATTGGCATTCTAAGGTTTATGGGTGATTCCAGAGTTTCATGGTTCCTTTGATTAATCTGCTGACTTACAAGGAAAATGAAGTTGTATTTTTGTTGTCTTTATTGATTATAGTCATTCAACATAAATTATAGTCAGATAATATGAGACAAGTAGAGATTATTAACTGTCTGTAAGGCAATTTGCTGATTTGTTAAAGGGACAAATAATAATTTTAAATCTTACATTGTTCTGTTTTATTAACTCCTGGCTCCAGTTGCACAATCATTGCTTTAAATTACTTATAGTAACTTGAAACAGACAAATTTGACATCTGTTCAATTTTGTGAAAATTATTAGTTGACATCAAATACTTCATTGAAACAAAAACAATGTGATTGTAAATATGAATTGTTAAAATATACAGGAAAATCAGGTGTCATTTTAAAACAAATTCAAGCTTATATCATCTATATTTAGTTTTTATTAAAGGATTTATATACAAATGTATTTCCATAAAAGATTGGCTATATTGTCTAAATGTACATTAAGAATAATTTAGTTGAGAAATGACTAAAACTGGGGTTTGAATGTACACATAAGTAAGCTTGTCAATAGACAATGACAGCAGTGTAGCTTAACATGTATTTAAATACAGACATGAGTGTGATATAAACTACATGTAGTAATATTTATAGTTACAAGTTATACAAGATTTTACTAGGTAATTTCAAGCACCTGAAGGTGTATTATTGACCTCCGAAGTCTTGAAAATACACAAGTCTATAGATAAGATTGAAATTTCTTTATCTACATAGGCAAGTAGATCCAGCATCCTGGCAGACTTCATAAGGCTTTTACTTGTACAGTATAAAATATTAGACAGAATATTAAAAAAGATAAAGTCATTGACTGATACTGATTTTTACCATTTAATAAAGTCATTTACTGATACTGATTTTTACCATTTAACAAAAAGATAAAGTCATTTACTGATACTGATTTTTACCATTTAACAAAATGATAAAGTCATTTACTGATACTGATTTTTACCATTTAACAAAAAGATAAAGTCATTTACTGATACTGATTTTTACCATTTAACAAAAAGATAAAGTCATTGACTGATACTGATTTTTACCATTTAACAAAATGATAAAGTCATTTACTGATACTGATTTTTACCATTTAACAAAAAGATAAAGTCATTTACTGATACTGATTTTTACCATTTAACAAAAAGATAAAGTCATTGACTGATACTGATTTTTACCATTTAACAAAAAGATAAAGTCATTGACTGATACTGATTTTTACCATTTAACAAAATGATAAAGTCATTTACTGATACTGATTTTTACCATTTAACAAAATGATAAAGTCATTTACTGATACTGATTTTTACCATTTAACAAAAAGATAAAGTCATTGACTGATACTGATTTTTACCATTTAACAAAAAGATAAAGTCATTTACTGATACTGATTTTTACCATTTAACAAAATGATAAAGTCATTTACTGATACTGATTTTTACCATTTAATAAAGTCATTTACTGATACTGATTTTTACCATTTAACAAAAAGATAAAGTCATTTACTGATACTGATTTTTACCATTTAACAAAATGATAAAGTCATTTACTGATACTGATTTTTACCATTTAATAAAGTCATTGACTGATACTGATTTTTACCATTTAACAAAAAGATAAAGTCATTTACTGATACTGATTTTTACCATTTAACAAAATGATAAAGTCATTGACTGATACTGATTTTTACCATTTAACAAAATGATAAAGTCGTTGACTGATACTGATTTTTACCATTTAACAAAATGATAGTCATTGACTGATACTGATTTTTACCATTTAACAAAATGATAAAGTCATTGACTGATACTTATTTTTACCATTTAACAAAATGATAAAGTCATTGACTGATACTGATTTTTACCATTTAACAAAATGATAAAGTCATTGACTGATACTGATTTTTACCATTTAACAAAATGATAAAGTCATTGACTGATACTGATTTTTACCATTTAACAAGTTGTATTCTGGGATTTTAATTGTTAAATTCTTTTATAAGAAATGATTTAGAAACATTTGACATGAAAAATAATTGGATCTTTATTTCTATGTAACATAACATAAAAATCACTACATCTTGAAAAACATTTGATATTAGCAATCAAATATATTTATTGACATGAAATTACATAAGTCCTATGACAGTTACTTGTTCTTTAGATATAAACTTTCTGCAGCTATATGCAGTCAGAAATAAATTCTACATTTAATCCTAAGCACTGTATATATCTGTTACATGTACAATATTTCAGGGACCATTTTCACTTTTACAACCAGGTTGTTTATGCTTTATGAAAACAGTAAGTAATTCTGTCAATAATTATTTTATTTATATCATTCAAATTAAAAATAAAAAATTTAAATAATTTAAAAAAAAAGTATTTCTAATGCTTTAATGAAATGTACAGTTAATAATTATTTTATTTTATTTGAGATTCTGTACTGGGTTTTTATTTATTTATTATTATTTTTTTTAAATTAAATTTCTTGTGTAAAATGTATTTAAAAAATCAACCCTTTACAAATGTCTGATTTCACATTTTATAACTTATGAAATAAATACATATAAAATTTTAAAAAAATAATAACAAAAACAAAACACAAAAACCAGCCTTATATTACTGATAATAAACTTATTATTTATCACATTTATTTTAATTCACTCAGGAGGTAAGTCATTGTTCTTTCCTATATAAACATATTTCACTTTATCTCATAATTCAGTTATTTACAGTATTGGACACATTTAGTGCCCTTCTGAACAGTCTTGATGTTAGAAAAAATTTATCTGACTTGGTTATGCTAGGTTTATAAGATAAATACTTCATTAATTAAGAAATATTTTCCATTGTTGTATATTTATTTCTCAAGTGTTGTATGTGTTTAGGTAGTGGGTATAATCTTAGTTGAAAACATTGATTTCATTGAGTTTTTTTTCTTGGTCACATTTTTTATTTCATAATTTTGATTACTTTTTCCATGAATGTTTTTTTTCTGAAATTCGAGGTAGTATGTTAGTGTATACTGTTTACATTTATGTTCAGTATTTAGCTGTTTATCTACTGGATGTCTCATTTAAGAAAACCAATTAAAATTAAATGTAATAACGTGTTAATTTTCTCATCTGATCTCACATTCTGACTTTCTTTTGGTTAACTTGCATGATAATCAGGACCCTCTTTCTGACTTCTCTGGGTTACCTTGGTAACCATGATAATCTTTATACAATTTTTAGTTAGTAGATTGGTTGGAATTTTAGGATAAATTAGATTGATATATAATGTCATATAAATAATAATAATATATACCCTGTAATTATGAATTCAAATTCTACTTGAATGACACATGCAATACAAGTTTTCATAGATTTTCTATTTTGTTAGTATTTAATGGACATGAAAAACATTTATATAGTATATTGCATACTGTGATTAAGTGTCTGAATCATGTGATCAGTATTAATTAACAATATCCAGTATAACAACTACATGATTTAATTACACAGAAATTTGTCATTTGAAAATACTGAATATATAGTATGTTTCTGATATAAACTTGCAGCAGGTGCTTCCCTTAGTCTGACAGATTTCATTATATGTACCTTTAATTATCATTTACTGTTTTTAGGGCACTAAATTTTTCCAATGATATGTAGATGTTACATGATAAATGAAAGAACACAATCTGTACTTTAATTATAATCTGTATATATGTTCTTACAAAATCAGCAGCTAAATTATAGGTGGTAAATGGAGAAAGGGAGATAACTCTTACAAACGTGTTGTAAATATGAAATGGTCTTTGATTTATTGTGAACTAAAGCAACAAAATTGTTATTAATCGTGTGTATATATCTGTTTATTATTAAATAAAGAGAGTTTTATTTTGTAGCCACTTTCCTGACTTAATGGCAAGATTAACCGATAAAAGTTTATTATTATACATTATCAAGTGAAGATTTGTTTTCCATTTCCCCTAGTTGTTAATGTTGATTAATATGTCAGTTAAACATGCAATAATCAATAATTAATAATTCCAGACCAATCTAATTCCGTTTTAGAAATTACCTGTGCAGTGACATAGCTGCAACGAATATTCCAGTCTGTCGTCAGCTGTCATCGGGTGTTTAAATATATATATATATATATATATATATATATATATATACTGTAAATCAGGAAATTAATGTGTCATGAAATTAATGCGAATTGCCATTTTTGAAGTAAAATGCGTATTGAAATTAATGCGATCTTTTAATTATTCAATTTTTAAAATTTTTGCTTATTTTTATCTTACAATTATAAACATTAAATTATGGACTCAGAAATCATTATATTATGTCTTCCTTAATTTAAAAACACGTTATAAACAAACTTTCTGTAGACCTTATTAAAATAAACAGTGAGGTGTGCCGATTGTAAATTCTTAAGCGCCGATGACCCATTGTTTTAAATTAACCAGGGTGGTAAAGGATTATCAGAACAAAGAAACGTGTGTTTTTTTAAAATAAACAAACATACTCAAATATAACGCTTGGAGTTTTTATTAAAATAAAGCATTCAAAATTAGGACGTCCATGTTGGCATGTGTACAACCGATGTTCGCCTTCAACTCATGAGTTTAGAATGTTAGATTACTTATAATCACAGTTTTTTCAATTTGATGTTCCAGTCAAGGTTCGAAATGATTTTACAGTCACGATTTCACCCGTAGTAAAATTCCCAGTAGGAAAGAAACAGCAAAAAAATACCGCTAAATGAGAATGTGCTCTAACTAATCAGTTACGATAACAATTTCCGTTTAAGGGAGGTAACTCAATTTACAATAAATATACAGAATACAGACATCGGAAAATAAATGCGACAAGAAATTAATGCGATTAAACGGGCCTCGCATTTTTCGCATTAATTCTTGCTCGCATTAATTTCCTGATTTACAGTATATATACATGTGGCACTACACATGAACTCTGGATTAGATTAGCCAGAGAAATAAAATACTCTCTGGTCATGAATAGCTGAAAATTTGCTGATATGATGTAAAACAGCATTTAAATAATTGACTAATTCTTCTATATGTGGCGTGTATAAAGAAGTATCCTCAATTGTCATTACACTTGGACTACATTAAATTTTTAGGCTATATTGAAAATCTGGACAGTTTCATTAGCATTTAATAGACAATATTTTATATATTAATTAGTATTAACATATTTCTTAAAACATGTTTGAGAAATTTATTTACATTTTATATATCCTGTTTCTTTATTTAATAGTTTTGTAGCATGTAGTAGATTTTTGATTAAACTGATACTTAGTAAATTTACTTCTATTTTACAACTCTCATTTTATTCTCATTGTTTTGTATGCGTCTTCATTGAACCCAATGATAAGGTCTGCATTGTTTATGTATTCATTTCATTCTGGTATTAACTTTCTCATCAACGTTGTTTTATAAATTGTTTTAAAATTGTCTCAAATGTTTGTTATATTTACTCATGAGAGAAAACAGTTTCACCTGAAATTTGATTTGAAATCTGTCAATTTTTCACTTGATGTAAACTTTATAGTAATTGGAAAAAAAAGAAAGAAAAAAAAAATTAAAATAAAACATTCTTCAATTCTTCCTATTGGAATGAGACATTGTCAGCAAATCCATTATAAAACATTAGGTATTAGTATGATTTAGCTGCTGATTTTGATGCCAAAATGACATATACCTAATATTTTCTTTTATTTTCTGCTTCTTAGTTATAAAAAATATAGCTTATATATAATCTTATGAGATTGTTTAATATGATATATAGTGCAATATAATAGTAGTTTATTACTTTTTCAGTTATATTAGACTATATGCATGTACTAACCAGCAATGTTGCTTTTTCAGTTTGCTGAATTAATAAGAACACTTTATTTGTGTTAGATTTTTTTAGCATTTTTGTAATCATCTCTTTGTACAAGATATAATTTATTCATTTATATGCACCAGCATAAGATTTTCATTAAGCATATTATTATTATGATTATTATTATTATTGTTATTTTTATACTGTAGACAAAGGGTGTTTATTTTTTCTAACCTTCTTTCCATAGATTCCATCGATTTCTAGCATTTTTGACAGAATATTTTTGGATAGCTTATTTTTGTATCTAAATCTAGCTTGTCTGATGTCTGATTATTACACATCTTTTTGTTCAAATCAAATAAATGTGGCATAAGTAATTATTTTAAAATGCACAAGCAACTTTTACATTGTATATTTATATTTAAGCTTTTTTAAGGTATAGATCACTAACTCTTCACAATATACATGTAATCATGATGACATATGGTGTAGTGTTGTCTTCATCTTCACATTATATTATGTAGAAATGAATGTATTAGCTCATGTATGTTTTACATTTATTATAAGATATTAAATGATTTTAATCCCACCATAGATCATTAATTAAGCCAATTTTAGTTAAATAATAATAATCTCAGAGAAAGTACTATCTGTTTATTCTATTTCGAAGATACTAAAAATCCTACTTTTTGCCCTATAATTGTTTTATGGGACAAAACATAAGTGAGGGAATTTTTACTAAAAATTTCACAAAATGGTGATGCTTTTCAAGTGTTATAGTGATAACCACAAATTATTTTGACATAATTAGGGTGGCTTAATTTCATAAACTGAAAACATAGAAAACCCAGTAAAACTGATCAAAGTTGGAGTTAGTGACAACATCATTTACCTCTAATTATCTATGCTTGACTTTTTAGATACCATTCATTGTACCTTTTACTTACCTACATTATGAGATAACAAATTCTTTATCATCATTACATCATATAAAAGCACATGTCAAAGCAGATGCAAATACCAATATGAATGAATAAATGAGTTTAACTCACTTTTCTTTTAAACTATCTGTATATCTTTGAAATAGAGTCTTTGATCTGGTCCATAAACAATGGCTCTTAATGGCAACACTGAATTTATTATCATACAGAAATATGGTAACTAACATTTCAAAAAAAGTAATGACCACTAGGAGGTGGATATAAATCATAGATTGGTTGATTTAGTTGTTGGAACTTGCATTTATTTGATTTAGCAACCATTTATTATGACTTAGGATCTCCACATAAGTCTATTTGATATCTTTGAAATGTTAGACAGTTGTTTATTCATAATATCATGCAAACACATCCAAGAGAAATACCACGCTCCTTAAACTGTCATTGGCCTTTAATCAGTGACCAATTTCATTATAAGGGTTTCTACATAAGTGATAATTGATTTTATGATGGTATCATGATCAGCTGTTCTAACTCATCCGTGGATCATCCTCCATTTAACTTTGTTTGCATTTAAATTTAGTTGACCATTTTCCACTGTTAAATATGCAAGACTACTTCATGTTATATTTCGGTCATTTAAGGAGCCTCAGCATTTCTTTAGCATTGATCATTTTTTTCATAAATTTAATACTGATTTAAACTCTACATTTTGATTAATCAAAATACATGATTGCCATTTACATGGAATGCTTTTGAAAATCACACAAATGGACATACATGTAATGTCTGAATACTAAAGAGGCTTTGTGTTACACTTGACTCAATTTTCTTTTTATGAACTTGATCTCACTTAAAGTTTGTCAGTTATCTTGTCAGAAGTCGAAGATTTTTTCTGGGCACACCAGTTTTCTCCCATCATCCCAAAACTGACCACCACAATATGAAAAAAAAATCTTAACTAAGGCATGAAACACCATTATACAACTCTACCCCAGTACAAACTGTCTATGGATAAGTTGAGTCAACAAATTGTTCAAACATGGTACTGATATGAATGGGTAACCTAGGGTCTAAATCTGGCACTGACTTAGGTATGTGTTCCCAGTATAGAACTTAACTTTTTACTTCTCATTACTTCTCTTTGTAATAGATGAGACATCACATTATCTATGTTCCAAAATCTATGTATTTGGGTGTTGTAAAGTCTATGATTCAAATATTACTGTAAAACAAGTCCAAGAGTTTAAACATTACTAAGTACTTGTTCAGATAAACTCTGTTTGTTGTAAACATAGACATTGTTCCCAATGACATCCTTTTACACATATATAACTTCTATATGTTGTTTTTGTAGAGACAAGATGAAGAGGAGGAAATGTTAACAACACTAAAAAATGAGGATATACAGACTGCAGAAATTATAGATGATACTGTTATAGTAAGTACATATACTGATTGGTGTGCGTGTATGCATGTGTGTATCTTTAACACATATTTTCAACTTCTCTTCTGAAAGTACTTTACAGATTTCAATGAGACTTGATCAGAAGCATGTCTGGGTCGGTGCAATTTAGATTTGTTTATGGCTTTGCCTTGGCTACTAAAGCTAGGTCATAGGGACGTAGGGATGCAAAAATCTTTAAAAATCTTCTTTTCTGAAATCAATGATGGGAGCCTGTAGTTTCTTCATTTCATGAAATTCGGTCTAAAATGGGTTACACATTTTTGCCTTAACTTTTTTAGAATTTCATAATTTTCTTTAAAATGCTACATCTAGATTATTTGCAAAGATAATGACAAGGGTCAATGAGGTCAAGGTCAAGGACACAACCTTTTTTTATGCCACACCCCCCCCCCCCCTTTCAAAGAAGGGAGGGCATATTGCTTTGCTGCTGTCTGTCGGTTGGTCGGTCTGTTGGTCCACCAACAGTTTCCGTTCATTTTCTTCGCAGAGGTTGCACATACTGAAATGAAATTTGGTATACAGATTTATCAATAAAATATCTAGGTCAAATTCTGTTTTAGGTACGATTGAGCAATTTTTGACACAGTTATTCCCCTTCAACTTAGAAAAATTCCAATTAATTGCAGTTTCTGTTCATTTTCTTTGCAGAGGTTGCACATACTGAAATGAAATTTGTTATACAGATTTATCAATAAAATATCTAGGTCAAGTTCTGTTTTAGGTACGATTGAGCAATTTTTAGCACAGTTATTCCCCTTCAACTTAGAAAAATTCCAATTAATTGCAGTTTCTGTTCATTTTCTTTGCAGAGGTTGCACATACTGAAATGAAATTTGGTATACAGATTTATCGTAAAAATATCTAGGTCAAGTTCTGTTTTGGATACGAACAAGCAATTTTTGACACAGTTACCCCCCTTGGACTTAGAAAAATTCCAATTATTTGCTTTATGTTCATTATCTTTACAAAGGTTGATCCAATTAATTACTGATATAACATATATAATTAGGTTGGTTGAATATGGTTATATTGATAATACTTTATAATTTAGAAGTACAGTCAATCCTGTCTGAAGGTCTATATGTTAGTGCAAACTATAATTCAATTTTTTTTTGGCTTAGACACATCATACTTTATAGATTTATGCATCTCAGATAGTACTGGTAGATGACCCCTATTGATTTTAAGTTTAAAAGGTCAATTCCATTACAATGTACACTGCCCATAATAAAAGCTTGTGACCCTATAATGTCTGTCCAAGAAGAGGGAGGCATAAGTGTTCCACAAACATCTCTTGTTAACCTTTGAGTTTTTAGTACCAAATGAGCTGGGTATTTTTTAGGACATTTTATGCTCATTATGTTTCAAAATTGATGAGCATTGTAAGATCTAATGACTTATTAAATTTTTAAGAAATCAGAAAATAACTTTTGGAGTTGCTGTTGACTTTTCATTTTGAAAAGTTATAGGAAGATAATGAAAATAAATTGCAAAAATGTTCAGCAGGACCACATCTAACAGTTTAATATCTATTTGATAATCCATGTAAGAGTTGTTGCCCCGAAAGTACTAATGTTTTGCACATTTTTCTGTTTTCGACCAATTTCTTGAAAACTATTAAAGAAAAATGATGACAATAAAATGCAAAAATTAACATGATGAAATATAACAAGTTTTTTTTAAAACTATATTATGATTTAATATGCAATTTATTATGAACTTGACATTCTTTGACAATTATCATAAATACTATTTTAGTTCAAAAATTTTGCCACAGAAATATTAATGTTTTGAGAACTTTGATGTTATTGGCTGTTTTTGTAACAGAATTTTATTATTTTTTGTGTATGCATTCTTAAAAATACAAGCAGTCATTTTTATTTTGAAATTAATAAGTTAAACATAATTTATCAGGTGAGCATATCTTGCCCATTGGGCCTTTTGTTAATGCTTTATGAAACAGGTGAATTAAACAAAGTGTGGTAGTTTTACTCAAAGTTCCTGTGACTTTTATACTGAAAATGGTACTAAAGGACATGATGAAAGATCAATCTGTATATGTATTTTTTTTAATGGTACATGAAAAAGGTGTCTTGTGATTAAAAGGTAATTTGTCAGTTCCATTAAGTGTTGTATAAAGAGTTGTGAAATTACAACTGTCAAATAAAAAATGTTCATCAGAAATAACTAGACAAGTCCACTAGACCCACATTTCTTGATTACTTGATCAGTCTCCCTGACAACAAGCTGTTCTTGAAGTAGTTAGGTCTAGGGTGATGTTACAAAAGAATATTGGATTGGCTTACTGAATGAAAAAAAATGGCAAATTAAGTCAGATTATTTTGATTATCTGAATCCTATTGTTTCAGACTGCCACGGTTGTTAAAAAGAAAAAGAAGATGAAAGGAAAGGGTAAACAAAAAGGAAAGCGTTTTACAGAACCAGATATAAGTGAGGATGATGAAGTGGAATATGATAAAGATGAGGCCATTGCCAAAATACACCCTGGTCATAGTCAGGGTATGGTGAACATACTGATTATACCTAATGGGTAAGCATGATGAAGCGGAAATACTGTGAAAAAAAGTTCCAATAACAGAATATACATTGTATATAGTTTATGTTCATTTCACTCGCCATGTAGGACCTCAGTGGCATAAAGCACTTACTTACAGATAACAGTGCTTCTTGGGGCCTAGGTTTGCATCCTTTTCAAGTAGATTCTAATGCATAAAAATTTTCAGGTTGCTTGCTGAAGGTCGGTGGTTTTCTTGGTGTCTAAGTTGTAGTCTTTTTAGGCAGATCGTAATGCACAAAAGTTTTCAGGTTGCTTGCTGAAGATTGGTGGTTTTCTCTAGGTACTCCTTACCATCTCAGAACTGATCACCTGAGTGTATAAAAATTTGAGAATCTTGACTGAGCCAAAAACGCTCTTCCTCCAATCCACTTGTCATGCATGGCAAGTAAAAATATGTCCAGAGTCTAAATTTGAACAGGTTTATCTTGGTTCTGTTTATAATCCACAATGTTAAATTGTCAGATAGTGCACATTTTTCACAAGCCCATTTTGAGATTAAGCTTGCCTGTAACCATTTGTTTATAATGGTGATCAGGAACAGTTCTATCAAATTTATTGCTCAAGGATATACCACAGATTCTTATCAGAATTTGAACCCAAGACCCTAGTATCATGTATCCACTGCCTTCACCTAATATGCGAGACCATTAATGAAACTAGTTGCATTCTTCATGATATTTTTTATACCAAAATCCATTCCTGTGACTTGTAGAAAATCACCATTTAAGGACAATATTATGGTGTGTAGAAATCCTTGAATTTCTACATTTTAATGGTTACCATAAAATATATTTTAATGGAAATGTTTCACATGAAATTCCTGAAGAATTATATGGTACACTAATTGACCCAACCAATGGTTTGTAAATAGAACAAAATAGTTCTTCAAAACAAATATAAGTAATGAAATTTCTTATACAATTTTAATTTTAAGCTATTTTTATGTAGTTTTTATCCTACTTTGATTTTGAATTTTTATTTCAAAATGTAAAATTATTTTTATTTTCAGTGAAGATGCTGAAGCAGAGATGACAAAACAAGATGTTCATAAAGTAGATCAAATAACTAAAGAATTCCAAAAAGAAAAAGATGAGGTAGGTAAAACATTCTGTCAATCAAAATAGAGGAGGGGCTACAATTTTATCTTTATTTTTAATAGATTTGGTAAAAAAAGTAAAACTTTTTTACAATGCCACTATGTACTTTTGACCACATTAATCACCAAAGAATTCCGAAGTTACAAATTTATTATGTCCTACTGTTGTCGCTTAACCCAAAATCTAACTGACCAAATGGTGGCAATAATTCCAACCCCAAATCTGACTGACTATATTGTGGCATTAATTCCGACCCCAAATTTGAATGACTAAATTGTGGCATTAATTCCATCCCAAAATCTGACTGACCAAACCATGGCAATAATTCCAACCCAAAATCTAACTGACCAAATGATGGCAATAATTCCAACCCAAAATCTAACTGACCAAATGATGGCAATAATTCCAACCCAAAATCTAACTGACCAAATGATGGCAATAATTCCAACCCAAAATCTGACTGACCAAATGGTGGCAATAATTCCAACCCAAAATCTGATTGACTAAATGGTGGCAATAATTCCAACTCAAAATCTGACTGACCAAATGGTGACAATAATTCCAGATGTTACTGTACAAAATCCGACCATACAAATGGTGGCAAAGGATTAAAGTTAAACTTTAATTTCACTGTTGATAAACATAACCTATTATATTTTAACTCCATTTCAGGCATTTTTAAAACTTTTAAGATGTCGTCTACTAAAACTGAGAATGGAGGATCCACTTCTGTCTACAGTTTTAACTAACATATTAAATGATCTACGAAATAAAAAGAAAATGTATGAAGATGAAAGAAATGATTCAATACAGGTAAGTAAAAATCTAATAATGTGGTTTGGGGTTCAAACCCAACTCATAACTGGATAATATTTGACTACAGGAAGGAAAACATTTTTTTCCAGTTGTCTTTTAATTTCTCAAACTTTTTCATTGTTCTCTACTTGTCTTCTGTACACAAAGGATTTCTGTTAAAATACAAGGCAATACCTTCGTAATAAATTTGAGCTTGAAAAATAAGACTCTTTCTTCTATTACAGAAGGCACTTTCACTTAATGATCAAAAATGTTTATCAGTGATTTATTTATTTATTTATTTATTTATTTTATAGGATTTAAAATTGAAGCATGGTAAGAATACACAAACAATGGAGGAAGAAAAAGAGCAAATAGATGCGAGAATAAATCAAAAATTGGTAAGCATTTCATGTTAGGTATTCTCTCCTCACTCACAAACAGTGAATGGAAAACATTCAGATTCATAAATCACATGGTGGAACAGAGATTTGTAGGGAAAGATGTATAAGTTTATTTTTAATAATTGTTTCTAAAAGGTCAGTCTCTTACACAAATGTATCAAATAAGACATACATGTACAATGGAATTATGTATTTAATGGTTCAGAGCCTATAAACACTAAGAATTAAGATACAAACAAAAACCAATTAGCGTATAAATTATCTATTGTATTTTGAATACTGTGAGACCAGCTTTTATATGTGATACCTTTTCTGATATTTCGTATTTGGCAATTTTACATAAAAAAAACAGTTCAGATTTTTCGATTCTAACATTGAAACAGTTCAGATTGGGTGATTCTAACATGAAAAGCACTTCAGATTTGCAATTCTAACATGGAAAGCAGTTCAGATTTGGCAGTTCTTGCATGAAAAGCAGTTCAGATTTTGCAGTTCTAACATGGAACGCAGTTCAGATTTAGCAGTTCTTGCATGAAAAGCAGTTCAGATTTTGCAATTCTAACATGAAAAGCAGTTCAGATAGAGTAAATCCAGCAGGAGAGCAATTTAGGTAGGGTGTTTTAACCTGCAAAAAAGAGGATAGGAGATTTTCAACATGGAAAATATGTCATATATGATACATTTCAAACATATAAAAGGGTTAGATGAAATATTTCAGACATGGAAAAGAGATTAGATAGGGTATTTTTAACATGGGAAAACAGTTCAGATAGGATATAAGTAATGAGATATTCTTGTCTTTTAGGGAAGACTTTATGAAGATGAGAGAGAAAACATCAGAAATGAATTATCTAAAAATACATCACTGACAGATGCTGAGGTAACAGACTTAATTATTTACTTCTCAAATTGGGTTTCTTTTGAGACCCCCACCCCCAGTTTTTTCTTCTTTTATTTTTATCTTAGAAATCTCTTGTTCTAAGACTTACATTTTATTAATACTCTTTCATTTGTATTCATTTCTTTTACAATAAACTGCTGTAAATGACTAATTGTCTTTATTTACTCAAAATATTTCTTCAGTTTTTTTGTAGAAAAGTACTTTGATGACAGAAAATCATGTTGCTTTTTTTTCTATGTTTCATTTAAGCTTTAGATATAATTTTCCTGAGCTTCTGGTCACATCTCTGAATTAGGCTGTCCACATTCACTTTCAGTGTGACACCATATTAAAACTGAATCTTTCTTTTTATTAGTTTTTGGCCGGGTTGCACAGAGTGCAAATCCAGTTTATAGTATGGTGAATGTCGGGCGGGCTGTCAGGCGGGCGGGCAGGCGGGGAAAAAAGGGTACCAACTTTGTGAACTCAAGTCCTCCTACAGTTTTCAACCAAAAGCTTTGAAACTTCACAGAATGTTTCTGTATATATTGAAGATGTGCACCTGACTTTATGGAAATATTTCAAGATTTTTTTCCCATTTTTCCAGACTTTGAAACTTAGTCACTTTTAAGCAAATTTTTGAACTGAGGGTACCTACTTTGTGAACTCAACTCCTCTTACAGTTTTCAGCCAAAAACCTTCAAACTTCACAGAATGTTTCTATATATAATGAAGATGTGCACCTGACTTTATGGAAATATTTCAAGATTTTTTTCCCATTGTCATTGGTTTATTAGCTACTGGATGAAAGTGTGGAAAGCTAGTGCTGTCACCCTGTTGCCTATCTGTCCTGAACTGTCCATCTAATCCAGTCCAGTCCTGGTTCACATTTTTTCAATTTACTGTAGCTTTAGAAAATGTTAAAATGATTGAGATTTTCCTAATACATGTACATGTATATACTTGTTTCAATACTCTTTCATATACTAGTATATTGTCATTGTTGGACCTATTCCCCATTTTATGACTTTCTGTGAATGATAAAAAAAAACAACAACAACAACTTGTGCTCCTTGCTTTGTGCAATTATTTATAATTCCTCCCACACTTTACACCCACTCAATAGAAATTTAAAAAACAACCCGGCCCATTGAGTCTTTGACCCATTTTTTTATGTAAAAGATTAAGTTTTTATAAAAATATAATTTAAATGGTTT
The DNA here is from genome assembly GCA_029721355.1 of Tegillarca granosa. Classification (NCBI taxonomy): domain Eukaryota; kingdom Metazoa; phylum Mollusca; class Bivalvia; order Arcoida; family Arcidae; genus Tegillarca; species Tegillarca granosa. The sequence continues at coordinate 3,211,977 of CM056605.1, forward strand.
GACCCCATTAAGTTATTGTAAGGGTCGGTCTGGTTCAGCCAGTTACAGCCTGAGACTCAAATAATAATAATAAAACCCTGGAACCTGGGCCCATATCCTAAGATAAAATTATAAAATAACGAATTGATTTTGTTTATAAATTAACATAAACTTTCACTTAAACACTCATTGATAAAAAAAAGTATGGCCTTACTTCTGAATTTTGTTTTTACAAAGCGTAAAGACTTCAAAACAGCAATTTTGCATTTTGTTTGATAAAGGCAGGTTTTTGTTTTACAAGTACAAGCTTATTTAATAGGCAATATCAAAGATATGTCCTAAAGATTGAGTTCATTGGACAGTTTTTTTCTGGATTACTTTAAAGTTTGGTTTTCAGAAATTCCATTTTATATGAAGGTCAAGGTCATTTATATCAGTTTAATTGAGAAAGACGTGCAAATAAGATGTATTACCAGTTCTTGTTTACAGTTGAGATTCATAACTTTTTGGTTTTTTTCACAGATTGAAGAATTAATGGATCGTTTATTAAATGATATGTCAAAATTGGAAAAGAAAATTGGTGATGATCTTGCTCGACAAAAAAGGGTATGGTTATTTGAATTGCAAAATTTTAGGTAGTGATGATAATAATATTCAGTTTTAAATTATGGAATACTTAATATGTAACAAAATATCTCAGTGACCAGTGTCTGATGTACATATACATGTATTTGCCAACGTTTGCTAATAAACATAATTTGTTTTGAAAAGTTAAACATTTTCTTGAATTAAAAAATTAGTGCCACAAAGTAACTCAGTTTAGATTTCAGTTTTGATGATTGAAATATCAAACTCTAGATATTGATTTATAATAACATTTTGCACAATTTCTGATTGATTCATATAACTATGTATAGATAAATTTCTTTGGATCATATTTTGATGAATATGTAGCATTCCTATAAACAATTTTTTTATTTCTGTATATATAAACAGATTATGTCATAGTCAGTTCATAAATAAAAATCATAGAAACCAAATAATGAAGTTGAAGTATCCATGGTATTCCAATGAAGAAAAAATGCAGTTAAAGATCTACATACTATTTTGTACCACTTAGAACCTTTAACTGTTTTAAGATTTTAAATTCAAACTCTTTCAAAGTTAACTTTTCATGCATACGTAGAAACAGAAGTGTTTTATTTTAATTTATCAAGTAGATTTAGGGTATCTTAATCATAAGTTACTGGGACGGGGTCAGTCCTTGGACGAGAAAGAAAATGGAAAAAAAATTTTGCATTAGGATCTTCCTAATAAAATTTAAATGTAGGAAGTAAGAGGGGCTGTGATGCATAAGCACATGATTTAGACTATTCTTCCAAGACCTTTAAATGTAATTGGAATAAATTTATTGATTTCAGGGATTGGAGGAAAGATTGGCTAAAAGACGTCAGATCATGATTTTTCGTAATTTACAAGATCAACAAAATAAGATGGATCCACATATAAATTTAGATTCCTTTGATAAACAGTTAACTACTTTAGTATCAGATGGTCGACTTGTTGAAAAACAGAAAAAAGAATTACTAGAAAAATATCGCCTGGATATAAATCAAATCAACAAAAAACATGAACAAGGTTTGTTTTATATCAGAATTGTTTATTTTTAGATTGAGTCTAAAATCTACAAAATGTAAATATGTAACATACCTCTTTGGATTGTCGGAAAGCCACGAATCAAACTAATCATTGATTTAGTAAAGAGTCTAAAGACCTATTTTAAAGACATGTGGTGTGCTATTATTTTTGGTGATCTTTCATAAAATGACCTTTAAAATGGACTTAAGGTAAAAATGAAGTCCATTACCTAATTCTAACTTTTGTATCATTGCTACTAGTGAAGCTGTTTTTATAATAGCTAGACCTTAGTTTTATTTAATGTAGCATTGTAAATAGCAAATGTATTATTGAATTGGCAATAAGGTTTTCTGTAATTATGACTTTTGGACTTTTGCAGAAGATATGGAACATATCTATGGAGGATATGGAACATATCTATAGAAGAGCAATAAGACTCATGGGCTCCTTGTTTACAATTTAAGCTATTCTCAACAAAAAAAAAATGGAGAGTTAAATAGTTGTTTTTAAAGATCACAGTCCAATGATCATGTTGATATGAGAAAATATGTGTAATCAAATATTCAGATTTCAGATTGATTTTCTGAAACTCTATACTAAAACACTCTGCACCTTAATTTGTGGATTTAACATACCTGAATTCTGGTTTTGATTTGCCCAAACTACTGGCACAAGTTTGCCTAGTTGTCTGTTAGTCTGAGCATGTCAAAAGCCTAAGATTGGAAATTCTAATTTCATGGCATTAACATGTTTAAACCCTTGGCATGAGCTTTCCTCAACTCCTGGATTGAGCTTGTTAAAGCTCTTTGCATGTGCATACTTTAAGCCTTGACTTGAGCCTGTCTTAAAATCTGGGGTTAACATGGCTAAACCCATGAACTTAACTAAATGCTTAAAGTGAGCTTGCCTAATCACTTGGAATGAGCATGTCTAAAACTCTGGTTTAACCTTGCCTGAATGGTAGTAAATGCTAGACATGAACTTAAAGCCCTAACATAAAATAGAAACTGTTTTATTTTTGTGTCTTGAGAATTCTTTAGATTTTACCCAAAAAAAATAGAAATACAAAAATTACCAGATTTACAATATTGTCATTACTTTTTGCAATTTAGCTCATATTTTTACATAATTTCATTATTTTTAATTTATTTTACCAATGCCGAATTTTGTAGATTCATTAAGACGTCAGCAAGAACTTGCAGAGAAGCTCAGAGAACGTCGATTACAGAGATTATACAAACTACAAAACAAACATGAGAAGGAGAGAGCAAACTACCTCATACGTGTGGATAAGGGTGTTGGTACTGCAGATTTTGTAGATGTAAGTAATGAGACTTTGTTGATGGTTGGTAGAGTGCTCACTCTGTAAGTGGAAGGTAGTGGGTTCGAACCCTGGCCGGGTCTGACCCAAGACTTGAAAGTAGGTTCTTCCACTGTTTTTTCACTAATCACTCTGCATTACTAAATGAAAGTCATGGTTCTTTCAGATGGAACTTAAAATAAACAAGGTCCCATGTCATGACAGGCATGGCATGATAATAAACCCTGTAATGGCCATCAGCCCAACACACAGGAAACATTTCTGCACATTCGCCTAAATCTGGCGACGTCTTGATATAAGTGAAATATTCTTGACTGGGACGTTAAACACCATTACTCAACTTTGTTGATTCAAGCACTGACAATATTAACTACATTTATTATTACAAAACCATTTATTTTTAATGTATTTATTTAATAATTGTTAGAAAGATTTTAGTTAATTGTCAGTGTATTGAAAAGGTATTTGAAAATTGTTAAAATATTAGATACCAAAATATCTATATTTAAAAAGCCAGTTATGGAATTAATGTGGAATTGTTTTCATTTTTTTTTTTTTAGATATAATTTGTATACATCTAGCCTGCTTATATTGTTTCTTTTTTATAAAATAATCAATAGATAAAGAACAATGTGATTAAATGATGTTATATAATAAAAATCAGTAATGGAAAGCATCAGAAAAGTTCCATTTAAATAAGGGGGAAAACTCAAACTTGCTTGAAATATGGTACATCACACAAATATGGGAATCATTTTATTTTGTATTTACTTGCTGTGGTTAATTTTTGTCGTTAATTTATGGGTCAGGATGTCCACCAAAACCAGGAATAATTTATCTTTATTGAAAAATAATAATTTGACTGTAACCATTAAGTTTGTTCTCAATTCAATAAAAAGTTATTTTTATCTTAACAGATCATTACGTTAGTAACATTGAATATAACTTATATCTTTACAGGATTATCATGATATATTACAAAACCAGAGAGCAGAGACAGACAGTATAGAAGTAGAACTGGACCAAACTGAACTTCAACAAATAGATCAACTTAGACAGGTAATAAAGACTTTATCTCCCTTTGTTTGTCAGCAGTAGTTATCTCTCTTTATCAGCTGTGTATACTAAAATAATCTTAACTCTAAAGAACTTGAAAAGTCGTTAAATTCTGTCTAACGCTAGATATAAACTCTCTTCCTTTTTTTCCTTTTAACTTAACAGAGTCTAATAAGGAGATGAAATTGAGAAAAATTATCAACAGGTGTTTCCAAGTCATGTGTAAACTTAACATAAAACCCTGGACTTAAAAAACCAATAACAGTACTTTTCCGTCATGCCTTTAACTATTTATCCTATAGGTAAAAGAAAAAGAAAAACGTGTTGACCAATCACATGTCTGTGAAAAACTGTCTTATAAATTTAATATTTTTCAGGTTATGATGAAAATAGATAAGTATATTACAAAAAAAAATGTGTTAAATGTTTTTCAGGTTATGATAAAAATAGATAGGTATTTTATACAGAAACTTTATATGATTCCTGCAAACACCTAATACTATAGGAATATTTATACATAATAAGTTACATGAAGTTTGTTTTTGTACAATAGGATGAATTAGCTGCTAAATCAAAAGAAATTGAAGATAGAAACTCACAATTAATGAGAGATATAGCCGATAAATCACAAATATCTCGTAATGAAATGGAACGAATATTAAGTCTACACAAACAACAAATGGCTGCTTATGAAGGTAAGATAGCTTGTTACATCTCTGTCAGGTGTTGGGACTGTTGTGTTTATATGTGGTGGGGGAGTTTTAAGGTTAAACTGCTTGTTAGCCATTATATCTTATTGTTATCATGTTGTCATGCGAGACAGATTTGGATGGAGGAATGGAACATTGAATGGTTGAGTTGAGAGAGAGTGAGAGGTGGATGGATGGATTAATGAATTACTAGTAACAACAAAAGAAAACTGATTATAAATGTTGTATATCTTATTCTTCTGAATCCGTTAGTAATTTAACATTGCAGAGAGCATAGATAGTGGAAAGGTACAAATAACTACTTATTTAGGAAAAACACCAGACTGTTTAAGTTATTTAAGATTCAAAAAAAAAATTTCAGAACAAGACACTGGTAATCATGGCCTAGAAATTATCATAAGACCATTTGTTCTGCATTATACTTAAAAATCAAGTAATTTCTCAAATTTTTAAAATTTGTAATGAGTTATTGATTTAAGACAAACGAAATTTTAGATACTGTATTAGTATTCATATTAGCGTGTATCATATTTTGTGCTCCAGAGGGTCTCAAACATTTAGCCTGTATTAATATTGGCATTGTTATTGTTTCCCTCTTATACAGGTGAGCTAAACTTAACTTTGAAGCATATTAATATTGGCGGAAATTAATTTAATGCCAAAAGTGCCAATATTAATACACAGCCAAAATAAATACTTATACAGTATTATATTTTTGGAATAATTTTCAGAAAACAAAGCAGAAGAGAGAAACAGAATGGCAGCTAAGCTGAGAGAGAGATGGGAACAAAGAATGATGGTAAGTCTGGATAATGAAAGCTGATAGATCGGGGATCATGTTTGAAATACAGTTACATTGAGATTGATGAACATTTTTGTGTAGTGTCATTACAGAAATTGGTAATCAAATACCTTATTTTAAAACATTTTTTGAGTTTTTTGCTAAGACTGGAATAAATTAAATACATATTTAGGTGCCAATATCGATAAATTTCTGAGATTAAATGAATTCAAATGAATTATGTTTCTTTCCTAGGAACTTGAAGTAGAAGATGAGAAAGCTAGACAAGAACAAGAGACATTAATGGAACAACAAACAGCAACAGTTACAAAAGTTATCAGTAATAGCCTTGATTTAACAGAAGAGTAAGTGGTCATACTGATTGTTGATTATAAACTTTGTGATAGAGTAAACCATGACTTTGATACATTTGTGTAGTTGCTATAAAGTTAGAGAAATCTGTATAATTTTTTTATATCATACAATTTTTTGTTCAAACTTGTTATAGATACAGTAGAACTTCGATAACTCGAAGTGCCCGGGACTTCACTGGGGACTTCGAGTTATCGGGGTGTTTGAGTAATCAAAGTTGAAGGATGATGTCCAAGAATGGTGTCACCTTAATACTAGTACAGTAGATTCCGCTTAATTGCATAGTCTGTGTGTCAGAAAATTTTATGCAATTAAGCGGAATATGCAAATAACCGAAAATGCCCCTTGGGCACAATTGATTGATGGATACATGGGTTGGGGCCATTTTAGTACTTGTGTAGGCATCTTAGAACACTGTAGAAACAACAGAAAATAAGTTATTACTTTGAAATTAAAAAATGAAATAAATAATTCAGAATAAAATAATTTAAAAAATTATTTTTTTTTTTAGTTTTAAAAATTCTAGCTGATCGATTGACGGATACTCCCGGTGAGGCCGTTTTTTTAGTAAACATCAAAGTCGGTGTACTGTAGAAACAGCAGAAAATTTGTAATTCCTTTGACATAAAAAATAAATAATTAAAGATAATTGAAAAAAATATTTAATTACATGTAATTAAAATCTCAAGACTTGTAATATATTTTCTTTACTAAATAAAGATTTAAAATTCTAGCTGATCGTTTTAAACCTCGTATTTACATGGGATTCCAAAATATGGTATGGGTGGACTTTTCTTTCAGACCATCGATCTGTGTTTAATCCTAGAAAATGTATGTAACTAGAACATCTGTTGGTATTTAATTCATTGTTGCTTAACACTCGCGATATTCGTATTTCTTGTTTATTTACTTCTTTTTAAAAATCCACGTGTTCGCACATGGCACTGAGTTATACTGTTCGAGTTATCTCCCTTTCACGGTACGATAATCTATTTTTAAATGTGACATAGAAAAAATCCAGTTGCTTGACAACGTGCACGATGTCCGGTAAAATAAAATTTCAAACAGATTTTGTGTAAATAAATTGAAAGATGTCTTATCTTGTTATTAATTTTATACAAAGTTATATTTTAATTGTTTATTGACCAATTATTCGATCAGTCATAAATTGGAAATTCCCGTTGATATGTGTAACTAGGTCTGATCCAATGAAATTAATGAATAAAACGTCACTTCCTTATGTGAAAAAATGTCTTTGATGTTGAATCTGTATACCGACAAAACTTGCTACATAAAGGGTTTTTCAGCCGTAAACGATGATTTCAACCAGTTTATCTTAATGAGGAAATAATAAATAAAGAATAAAGCATTTGATTGAGGTATGATTGATTGAGTTTACCCAAAAAGAACTGTATATACGCGTTATTAAACTTGCTATGGGATAACAGTCAACATACATACAATGATACACATTCCTTAACCATGTTAACAAAAACATTAATTAAAAAAATGTTTTTGGCTTTAATTAATCTTTGTTTGAAAAACCCAGCACCGAAGTTCTAGTAAAACCATGTCTGGGTTTAGAAAATGTAATGGAAATAAATTTCAGTTAAAAAAAATCGTTATAAAACTTGTGTGACCCGGGTACAAATTTTTCACCAGTCCTGTCATAGCCCTTTTTAATTGGTTTAACATAATTAATTACGTTTCCTGACAAACGCGTATTGACAGACCAATTGGATGACTACTCTACAAAGTGAACACTAATTAACTGGCTTCATATCTCACCTGGTGTTAGCTGTACACATGTTTATATAATGTAAACATCTGTCGAGGTTACCTTTGCATTGTCGGCAAATATATTTTGTAATCATGAAACTTCAGACCAAGATCGCATAATTTTCAGAATTTTTTATGCAATTAAGCGGAATTTGGACTTTTGTTTATGCAAATAAACGGAATTTTTTACATTGTTTAAATAGGAAATGGTTTGGTGCAGAGAAAAATTATGCAATTAACCGGAATATGCAATTAACCGGTATGCAATTAAGTGGAATCTACTGTATATGTTTTCCACTACAGATATCTTGATGTTTTCAACAGTTACCTCAACTCGAATGTAAAAAAGTAACAGATACTTTTTTAAAGAAAATATAATAAGGAATATATTAAAGAATTGATATTGACGGTAAAAGCGTGCAAAATGTGTTATTTTATTTTAAAATCACGATATACGAACAACGAAATCGAAAATCAGATATATGTACATGTTTATCAAAATGCTAACAGAAAGTTAATGAAATTATAATGCAGTGCAATAAGTCATTTAAGATTTTAATGCAGTCGTGAGTACAACGGGGTTAATTGTTTTTAATTAAGCTTGGAGAACTCGAGTCAAAAGGTATCGACGACCTGTTAGGCTTAATTGTCCGTGACGGTACTTGAATGGAATATTAATCCGTTAATTGATACTAATTAATGCGGTAGATAACAAGAACTACTCGGTTCATTTCTCTACTATAAGGGTCGCCTAATTACGGATATGTGATTTCTCTGATCGTTTTATTAAACGGTCCATTGATCATACATTGTTAGAAAAAATTCGAGTTTTTTAAGTTAATTTTAATAAATTTTTAAGCTACAGACCAAATTTTTACTTCGAGTTATCGGGGGTATTCAAATTATAGAAGTTTGAGTTATCGAAGTTTTCTAATATAGTTTTTAGAAAACCGGTCGGGACAAAATAAAGACTTCGAATTATCCGTGGTATTCGAGATATCGAAGTTTGAGTTATCGAAGTTCTACTGTAATATGACTTAAAAGTTTTTAGACTCCAACTTGTAATATTAATTCACCAAAATCTGAAGTCCAGTAAATAAAAAATAAAAACTAATTAAGTTATGACATACCCTTTTGTCCCTTGTATAAAAATTACCATTTCCCAGTTGGAAAGCATATTGACAATAAATGGTTGTGAACCAGTCCTATCATAGGTCTGTGACCTTGACAATAAATGATTGTGAACCAGTCCTATAATTGGTCTGTAACCTTGACACTAAATGGTTGTGAACCAGTCCTATCATAGGTTTGTGACCTTGAAAATAAATGGTTGTGAAACAGTCCTATCATAGGTCTGTGACCTTGACAATAAATGGTTGTGAACCAGTCCTAACATGGGTCTGTGACCTTGACAATAAATGGTTGTGAAATAGTCCTATAATTGGTCTGTGACCTTGACAATAAATGGTTGTGAAACAGTCCTATTATGGGTCTGTGAACTTGAACTGATTTGGTTTACAAGATTTATTTCAAGCTTATTAATTTTTTTCCTATATAATCACCAAAAAAGTTAATAATTTTTATTTTTGTTTATTTTTTAGAGCAAAGGAAAAAATATTACGTGAACATGAGCACAACATGCAGGTTTTAAACAACAACTTAGCACAGAGTAGATTAAGGCAACAAAAAAGGTAATTATATAATATATATATATATATATACACAGAGTAGGTCCAAGTTTACTCTTGTTTGATATGAATTAAAACTTCATCATAAAATGATATGGTAAAATATTTCTATGGGACAATGAATTTGTTATTTACAGTTCATTTTTAAATGAACAAATGCTGGTTTTAAAAATGTATTAACCATAGAAACCATTATCTTAACAGTAATATAACTTAAAAATCAGAGGTTTAAGTGTTTATATATGTTTTAATTCTGAGTTTAACTCATTAAAAAAGAATTAGGTGTACCAGCTAATGATTTTTTTAGTTGTCATGCAAACTGCCCATGCTAATGTCAGTTTGAACTTGTCATACTTCATTATATCTTCAAAAATCTTGTTTTCCAGATGAATGGGCTTATTTTCTATTCAGAAATTTTTATTCTTATTTTGTTTCTTTGAAATTCCTAATTATAATTTACATTATGAAGCTAATTTACTAAAATCATTAAAAACTTATCTGATAATTGTTGTTTTTTTTCAGTCTAGATCAGAAGATTAGTCAAAGACGAGCCAAGATGGCTGAACTCAGAAGACAGAAAGAAGAAGCAAGGTTATTAAAGATTAAAGGTCAAAAAGAAGAAATAGAAAAGTTACAAAAAGAACTGGTAAGATTAATTATAATTAATAACTATGACTAGATGACATTTCTTTGATAATAAAACTATCAATTTTATTCATGTGCCACCTAAAATTCCAAAACCTTGATGAAGACACTTAATGAAGAACTATATTTTACTTTGGATATTACTAGGTGATAAAGTTTATTATTTTCTTTTACAAATGACATCATATAAACAAGAATATTGCAACACTTTAATCATTTATCTAAAATTAAGGTTTGTTCCCTCATGCAAAGCATTCCTTAGCTTGATTTGGATTTAAATAATTTGGAACTTTGGATTGATAAATTTTCAACTGTTTGGCCTATGTTTTTTAACTATAAAACTTTTCCGTCTTAGTGTCACTGATGAGGAATGAATTTCTGAAATATACACATCTGGGACATCAAAATTTAACTGGTATTTGTGTCATATATTTACATAAACATTATGATTTATAAATAAAAAGCATTACATTTATGTAAAAATTTTGTAAAAGTTGCCTCAGTTAACATATGTGTATATAGCTGTTTGTTTTAGTTCCAGTGTAGATCCACTCTGTTCACTTTGTTGATTTTACAGCACTTTATTAAAGTACAATTCTATATAGTGCAACAGGAATATTCTATGTATCAAGAATGTTTCAGTTATCCTTAGTATCTCCATGAATAAAATTTCATAATTTTAGGATGAACAGATAAAAGAAGAGGAAATGAAACTTGCTGAAGAACGAGCAGCTGAACTTGCTGCACTCAGAAGAAAAATGGCAGCTGAAACAGAAGAGGCCTTATGTCAGCAGGAAAGAGATTTAGGAGTTCTGATTGGTCGATTAGAGGTATTGTTTAGATGGCTGTCAGAGTCAAAAGTTATATAAATACATCAATTTGTTGGTTAGGTCTTTAATCATTATAAAGTATCTTTTATGATTTTATATAAGAATATAATGAAATAATTTAAAAAAGTATTGTAAGCAGATAATTAGGATATAGTTAGCAGATATATAGGATATACTAGTAGTTAGCAGATATAAAGAATAAAGTTAGCATATAACTCCATATATTTCCGTATTAGGTCACTAAAACACTGTGTAACGAATTTATCCCACCGAAGATCTTGATCTTCATGTCAAAACATTATTTCAACTGCAAAAACAGAAACATTTCAGTGCTTTGTTGACGACGCCATTATGGCTGCAGACCGGGCAACAGGGGACGTAATCGTTACTGACCGAATATATTTTCTTTATCAAGGGAGATAATCAAAAGTGACCTAATACAATCCCATATTAGGTTACTAATTGACCAATGGGAATCAAAGATTTTCATCTGAGGTGGGATAAATAGGATATATTTAGCAGATATATAGAATATAGTTAGCAGATATATAGGATATAGTTAGCAGATATATAGAATATAATTAGCAGATATATAGGATATAGTTAGCAGATATATAGAATATAGTTAGCAGATATATAGGATATAGTTAGCAGATACATCCTGTAACAAACACTCTTTCATGTTTGTTTGTGACTATTGATATTTCTACTGGATATGAAATCCCACCATTTGCATTTTCTGTTAAAGTAATACCATAACATAAAAATGTATGATAAGAATTAATGTCATGACAATGATTCTACGCAAACATTGACATGTTTGACATGCCTTTTCTAATCATATTTGATACATTTATTTCTAAACTGTCATTCTGCTTGTTAATATTGTAATGTCTATTACAGGTTGGTCGTGCCAGAAGACAAGCAGTTCTTCAGAAACAGGATCAAATGTTGTCAACTCTACAGGTAATGTATTGTACAAAGTTGTAAAACAAACATACTTATTTATACTTTTACTTCATTACAATAGGATTGTAATTCATAACAGCATTATTATAGGTTTTTTTTTACCTCATTACAGGATCATAGTAGTGGGGTTAACTTCATTACAGAATATTCATAATGGGTTTTTATTTTATTACAACATCATTAAAATGAGGTTGTACTTCATTACAGCATTATTACACTTGTCTCACTTCATTACAATGTCATAGCAAGGAATTTAACTTAAAAATAATCACAGTGGGTTTTTCATCATTACATTGGAGGTTTTTACTTCATTACAACATCATTTCATTTGGGGTTTTACTTAATTTTAATATCATTACAGTAGAAGTTTTAGGTTCAATCATTACAGTGGGGTTTTACATAATTATTAGATCATTACAGTTAGGAGATAACTGTTTTTGTATTTGAAGAGGAGATAACTGTTTTTGTATTTGAAGAGGAGATAACTGTTTTTGTATTTGAAGAGTTCTGACCGTAAAAGAGGATTTTACTGTCCCAAATTGAGGTCTACCTGGCAGCACCTGTTCTAATGCAAAATAGATAAAATATACTATAAAATCTAATTGATGGAAATCCCTACTGCCCCGATCAATGTTTATTTTTAGTTTACAGACACATCACTAAATCATTAATGTAGACCAATGTCGTTAGGCAAAAAATATAGTTCTATCAAGAAAACACTTGATTTCATTGATATAATAATTTAATTGTTTGAAATGTATAATGGATTTATATTGATTCAATATCTGTTTCTGTAACAAAATTTGGCAATATGGAATTGTCGAAATCATTGGAGTCCTTCATTTTTGTTTTGTAAACAAAAGCACGTGTGCCGGAGCGTTGGAATACATTACATAATCATTACCTAGATAGCAAACAACATCTTAACACCAACCATAAAACAGAGATTTTACTGCAGTCAAGGTCCAATCAAAATTCTGTTTACAAAATATTTGCATTTGAATAGAAGTTTTATGAATTTCAACATCATTATATTGGGGTTTTTACTTCATTATGACATCATTACAGCGAGGTTTTATTTAATTTTAACATCATTATAGTGGGGATTTACTTAATTTCAACACCATTACAGTGGGTTTTACTTCATTATACATCATTACAGTGGGTTTTTTTTTTTTACTTTATTACAACATCATTACGTTGGGAGTACAGGTGTAATAAGTGATACTTTTGTGTCAGGAATTCAGTATATTTTGTGCAGAACTACCTTTTCATTGAAAATGTTATATTTCCCTGGATCACTATCAGATTATGTGATGTCATACCATATTGCCTAAATGTTATAGGGTCATGATAATGGGTTATGTGGGATATGTTCATGATCATTCAACCAATATTGATCACACATTGATAGAGCAATATTCAATGTTAAAAAGATTGAAAATAATGATATGGACATCAATGTATGAGATTAAATGTTAGCAAATCAGTATCCAGTCCACAGGGGTTTGTAGATAAAAGTCAGTCAGGGTTATTAGAAAATCATTTTGGTTGTTATGATATGTTAAGTACCAACTTGATGACTTTTTTTATTACAAGTTTCAGGAAAAATATTCAAATTTTAAAGCCACTGACGGACAGACACAAATTGTTAATGAATTTGGTTTTATTGTTAAAGCTGCATTAAGTTTTTCAATTTTCTGAATTTTTTTGATTTTCTAAAAATGTATTTTTTTAAAAATAGATATCTTCTAACCACGATCCGTGACATTCATTTTCTAAAATTTCATTTCTTTTAGCTGTAAATAAACGGAATCCTCTGACCGGTTGGTCAGTGTTTTACGATGGTAATTATGAGCTTGGAGCATGCGCGCCGATGTACGGAAAACCCTAGAATCGAAGGTGAAACATGACAGATTGCATTAATTGTCCTTCAATAATATCCAGATGTATTTGAAATGGTGCTATGTATCCCTTACTAAGTCACAAATGACAAATTCAATGAAGTTCTGTGTTTAATTCATCATATTTCACCGTTTTGAAAGTTGTGTTTAAATGACCCGGGTTTTGATGACATAACCATGTTCTAATATTAGATCCCAAATGCTGCATCTCGCTGGGTAATTACTGTAATTTCTGTATTTATTTGAGCTTTTATCGTTGAACCAAATGTAACATTGTTCATTAGGAACATCATTAATTAGATTAGCAATGTTTTAATTTTTTTCTTCGGAAAACTTAATGCAGCTTTAAAGCTTAAGGTTCAAGTTTTTTTCTGCACACTTTTTTTCTCAAAATTTCCATTCCATAACTGATCACTTGGAAATAAGTAAAATAATCTTGTCTTGACCTCATAACATCATTAACCCAACACAAGAATATTTTATTTAAGCACATGAAATATATTTATATTTGGCACAAAATTGAAAAGATGTTTGAATCAATCATGGTGAAATATTTTATGTGATTTTTCTATTTTTAACATAAAAAGGAACAACTTGAGACAAAGCTAACAAATACTGGAGGAGTGAAGATAGATGGCGCTGATCAGATAATACAACAACATTATAACCAAGTAGAACACCTTAATGAACAGATACAGATAAGTAGAGAAAAACAGGAATATGTTATACAAGAAAAAATACAAGCCAAGAAATTACAAAAAGAACTGTAAGTTAAAAATTGCATATTTATTTATTTATTTAATTACATTATATTACATGTGCTTTTTCTATTGCTCTAAATAAATAATTATGAATTATAGCATACAACTCATAAAATGTGTAGTAATCATTATGATATTGTATGCTCAAGTCAAGGTTCTTTCACTTATATAAAGATGGTAGGTCTGGGATGGTGGAGGAAACTGGAGTACCTAAAGGAACCATTGACCTTTGGCAAGTTAGCTGACAAACTTTTTCACAGTAGGATCTGCCCATGTGGAATTTAAATCTGAGTTTTGAGGTGCACTGTGATCAGCAGGTGTGTGGTCATCGTTTTCTCCTAACATTCTGGTTTTCCAACATCTTGCATGAAATGGCAAAGATTTGAGTTTAAAAATCTGAAATGAGGCATAAAACATCATTACTTCATTCCACTACATTCTACAAGAGATCAAACAATAATCTTTAGGTTGCATTGAGAGATATACTTATAAAAAAGTACAGACTTTAATCTTTATTTTATCCTCTGTAGCTAAAACTGCTGTACCAAGCATCCTCTCTTAAGTGACTGTGTGAACAGCTCTTCTTACCATTTTGTAGACATTATCATTACTAACTAAATAAACAACTCCAACCAAACTGGAGAAGGTAAAGACTTTAGCTTATATTTTTTATGCTATGTTTTGTAATGCTTATTTTTCAGAACTCTTTATTTTATTTTTTAGAGAATTAAGAGATCAACAAGCTGAAGAAAAACAACTAGTTAGACGTAATAGTTCTATAAGAAGGAAAGGTGTAAGGTCAGTAAATCACACATGTGTACACATGTTTTGTAATACATGTACTTCTATAAGAAGGAAAGGTGTAAGATCAGTAAATCGCACATGTGTACACATGTTTTATAATAGTTCTATAAGAAGGAAAGGTGTAAGGTCAGTAAATCACACATGTGTACACATGTTTTATAATAGTTCTATAAGAAGGAAAGGTGTAAGGTCAGTAAATCACACATGTGTACACATGTTTTGTAATAGTTCTATAAGAAGGAAAGGTTTAAGGTCAGTAAATCACACATGTGTACACATGTTTTGTAATACATGTACTTCTATAAGAAGGAAAGGTGTAAGGTCAGTAAATCACACATGTGTACACATGTTTTATAATAGTTCTATAAGAAGGAAAGGTGTAAGGTCAGTAAATCACACATGTGTACACATGTTTTGTAATAGTTCTATAAGAAGGAAAGGTTTAAGGTCAGTAAATCACACATGTGTACACATGTTTTGTAATACATGTACTTCTATAAGAAGGAAAGGTGTAAGGTCAGTAAATCACACATGTGTACACATGTTTTGTAATAGTTCTATAAGAAGGAAAGGTGTAAGGTCAGTAAATAACACATGTGTACACATGTTTTGTAATACATGTACTTCTATAAGAAGGAAAGGTGTATGGTCAGAAAATCACACATGTGCACACATGTTTTGTAATAGTTCTATAAGAAGGAAAGGTGTAAGGTCAGTAAATAACACATGTGTACACATGTTTTGTAATACTTGTACTTCTATAAGAAGGAAAGGTGTAAGGTCAGTAAATCACACATGTGTACACATGTTTTGTAATACATGTACTTCTATAAGAAGGAAAGGTGTATGGTCAGTAAATCACACATGTGTACACATGTTTTGTAATACATGTACTTCTATAAAAAGGAAAGGTGTATGGTCAGTAAATCACACATGTGTACACATGTTTTGTAATACGTGTACTTCTATAAGAAGGAAAAGTGTAAGGTTAGTAAATCACACATGTGCACACATGTTTTGTAATAGTTCTATAAGAAGGAAAGGTGTAAGGTAAGTAAATGACACATGTGTACACATGTTTTTTAATAGTTCTATAAGAAGGAAAGGTGTAAGGTCAGTAAATTACACATGTGTACACATGTTTTGTAATACGTGTACTTCTATAAGAAGGAAAGGTGTAAGGTCAGTAAATCACACATGTGTACACATGTTTTGTAATATGTGTACTTCTATAAGAAGGAAAGGTGTAAGGTTAGTAAATCACACATGTGCACACATGTTTTGTAATAGTTCTATAAGAAGGAAAGGTGTAAGGTTAGTAAATCACACATGTGCACACATGTTTTGTAATAGTTCTATAAGAAGGAAAGGTGTAAGGTCAGTAAATTACACATGTGTACACATGTTTTTTAATAGTTCTATAAGAAGGAAAGGTGTAAGGTCAGTAAATTACACATGTGTACACATGTTTTGTAATACGTGTACTTCTATAAGAAGGAAAGGTGTAAGGTCAGTAAATCACACATGTGCACACATGTTTTGTAATAGTTCTATAAGAAGGAAAGGTGTAAGGTCAGTAAATAACACATGTGTACACATGTTTTTAATATTTCTATAAGAAAGAAAGGTGTAAGGTCAGTAAATAACGTGTGTACACATGTTTTGTAATAGTTCTATAAGAAGGAAAGATGTAAGGTCAGTCAATTACACATGTGTACATGATTTATAATAGTTTTATAAGAGGGAAAGGTGTAAGGTCAATAAATTACACATGTGTACACATGTTTTGTAATACATGTACTTCTATAAGAAGGAAAGGTGTAAGGTAAGTAAATCACACATGTGCACACATGTTTTGTAATGGTTCTATAAGAAGGAAAGGTGTAAGGTCAGTAAATAACACATGTGTACACATGTTTTGTAATAGTTCTTTAAGAAGGAAAGGTGTATCTTTAAAATGTTATAAATATTGTAATTGGCTTATTATTATTATAATTTTGGTAAATCAATGTATAGAGATGTAAGAGTTATAGCTTTATTAAAATTATTGTTATTATTATTAATTTTTTGTTGGATGTTTATTTATTTATTTTTTCTTTTAATAATGATAATAGTAATTATTATTATAATTATTTATTTTTTATTTATTCAATAATTATAATGTTTTTTTATTTGTTTGTTTCTTTTGTTTTAATACAAAAAATCTCATGGCTCACAGGCCTCAAAAAGTACTACTGGACAGTAACTCCAGTGTCTGCCAAAAATCAAGATTTTTATTATAAATAGTCGAAATCTGTATTTGTCTCTTCTTGTCTTATTGACTGTTTCTGCCACAATGTTTCATTGATTGGTTTCTTGTTCTTGATTTCATTGGCTGTTTCTGCCACATTGTTTCATTGTTTGGTTTCATGTTCTTGATTTCATTGGCTGTTTCTGCCACAATGTTTCATTGTTTGGTATCTTGTTCTTGATTTCATTGGCTGTTTCTGCAACAGTGCTTCATTGTTTGGTTTCATGTTCTTGATTTCATTGGCTGTTTCTGCCACAATGTTTCATTGTTTGGTTTCATGTTCTTAAATACATTGGCTGTTTCTGCCACAGTGTTTCATTGTTTGGTTTCATTTTCTTAAATACATTGGCTGTTTCTGCCACAGTGTTTCATTGTTTGGTTTCATGTTCTTAAATACATTGGCTGTTTCTGCCACAGTGTTTCATTGTTTGGTTTCATATTCTTAAATACATTGGCTGTTTCTGTCACAGTGTTTCATTGTTTGGTTTCATGTTCTTAAATACATTGGCTGTTTCTGCCACAGTGATTCATTGTTTGGTTTCATGTTCTTAAATACATTGACTGTTTCTGCCACAATGTTTCATTGTTTTGTTTCATGTTCTTAAATACATTGGCTGTTTCTGCCACAGTCTTTCATTGTTTTGTTTCATGTTCTTAAATACATTGACTGTTTCTGTGACAGTGTTTCATTGTTTGGTTTCATGTTCTTAAATACATTGGCTGTTTCTACCTATAATGTTTCATTGATTGATTTCATGTTCTTAAATACATTGGCTGTTTCTGCCACAGTGTTTCATTGTTTGGTTTCATGTTCTTAAATACATTGGCTGTTTCTGCCACAGAGATTCATTGTTTGGTTTCATGTTCTTAAATACATTGGCTGTTTCTGCCACAGTGTTTCATTGTTTGGTTTCATGTTCTTAAATACATTGGCTGTTTCTGTCAAAGTGTTTCATTGTTTGGTTTCATGTTCTTAAATACATTGGCTGTTTCTGCCACAGTTTTTCATTGTTTGGTTTCATGTTCTTAAATGCATTGGCTGTTTCTGTCACAGTGTTTCATTGTTTGGTTTCATGTTCTTAAATACATTGACTGTTTCTGCCACAGTGTTTCATTGTTTGGTTTTATGTTCTTAAATTTATTGGCTGTTTCTGCCACAGTGTTTCATTGTTTGGTTTTCTAAATACATTGGCTGTTTCTGCCACAGTGTTTCATTGTTAGGTTTCATGTTCTTAAATACATTGGCTGTTTCTGCCACAGTGTTTCATTGTTAGGTTTCATGTTCTTAAATACATTGGCTGTTTCTGCCACAGTGTTTCATTGTTTGGTTTCATGTTCTTAAATCATTGGCTGTTTCTGCCACAGTGCTTCATTATTTGTTTTTTTGTTCTTGATTTCATTAGCTGTTTCTGCCACAGTGTTTTATCATTTGAGGTCATGTTTTTGATTTTCTTGGATGTTGCAAAATTTTTTAAATTTTTTGTAACGTTAACTATACATTCAGGGCTTTTTCTACTTTTCTAGAAAAATGTTCGGGTCCCATGACTTTGGGAAATTTAGTGCATAAACACCCGAAATTGGGAAAGTTTTTGGCATTTTGAGGCATCATTTTGCTTAATTTCTAAACATAATATCTGCCGTTGTGTGACATGTTTGTAATCCGTCGTAGCCATTCAAATTGTACATGTGACAGTATTGATTATACAGTTATAGGCCTATACGAAGTTAACCGAGGAATTTCGAATGCACTTCCAGAAACTTGATGCTGCCTTTCCATCCTTCCAGAAACAATTAAGTGAACATCGATTAAATCGGAAGTTTTTTAGAAATAATTTTTCATCCAAAAAATCTAGTATTTTTGACATATTAAAATTGGGAAAAATGAAAGCCTAAATTGGGAAAAAATAGCCATATTTTGCATTGGGAATGAGGCCGAATTTTGGCCATAAATGTAAGGTAGAAAAGGCCCTGTACATTTAAATGCATAATTGTATATAAATTTACTTTTACAGTAAGGCAGGTCTAGCCTTAGAAAATCTATTTATGATGCAAAAACAAAAGAAACAAAGAGATTTGTTAGAACAGGAAATGAAAGTGGAACTGGAACGCAGTAAAGAAGAACTTAATCAGCAGTTAGAACAAGAGCTAGAGTCAGAATTACAGGTCTGTAAATGTTCAGTTGTCTGACAACTATTTAGAACAAGAGCTAGAGTCTAAATTACAGGTCTGTAAATGTTTAATTTTTTTAACAACTATGTAGAACAAGCGTTAGACTCAGAATTACAGGTCTGTAAATGTTTAATTGTCTGACAACTATCAGAATTACAGGTCTGTAAATGTTTAATTGTCTGACAACTATCAGAATTACAGGTCTGTAAATGTTTAATTTTCTGACAATTATTTAGTACAAGAGCTAAAGTATTTACCATGTTCAACAAATATAATTTAGAAATAGCATAATGCACCAATCTATCTATCTGTTATAGATCTAAACAATTGTAAATTATATATTGTCACAGGGGACTGGTTGTAGGTTTGTATATCTTTAATGGTTGACTCATTTAACTTGACAAAGATCTAGTTATATGTCGAAACATCTATTAAGGTTGCCTTATTTAACATAACAGGGTACCTGTTGCATGTCTAAATTTGTAATGATTTTCTAATTCACATGACAAGGTATTGGTTGTATATATGTCTGTTTATCAGTAATGGTTGCTTCATTTACCGTGACATGTTACAATTCAAAATTACAGGTTACAAGTCAAATTTTATCTTTTTATATATTCAATTTCAGATTTTATGTTCAGACTTAATTTAAAAATTAATCTAAAAGAAAATTTTTCCTTCTTTCTTTAGGATCAGAAGAAAGAATTTTTATCACAATTAGCAGCTATGAGTGAATTGCCACATCGTGAGCTACAAGATGCAGTGGATGCTGCCGTTTCAGGTATAACAAATAATGCCACGAAAATTCTTCATTTATAACTTTTTTTTTTTTTTTTTTTTTTTTGAAGTTTTCACTTAACTTTCAAACATCAAGTGCAGAACAAGCATGGCATTATTGCTGGCAATATTTTTTGTTTAATAATCTTAGTAGATGAAATGTAGATGCTGGTGTTTGCATGTTTCTTGGCTTAGTTGTTCAATGCTTTTTTAGCTTAACCAAAAGGTCTGTTAAATAAAACATGTTCAATAATATAGTTTGACATACATTTTTAATTTAGAGTCTCTTGTAAATAGCAATATAAGCATTACTTTTTGAACTTAAATAATATCTATGAAAGAATAGCTATATTTTCATGTAAAATTTTTGTTGTTTATTTCTTGAAGTTTAAATGGAAACAGCTAGTTAACAATATTTTAACATTACAAAGTCTTTAAGTAACATCTGTTTTTCAGTCTTTAAATAAAGTTTAATGATTCAGAACTTATGTTCAAAATTTAAAAAGTAAAAAAAAAATGAATAAATAAAGATAAAAATAAAAATATACATAAGTTAAAAACAAATCTTGTACCATAACAAAGGATATTTTTCTAAAACATTGCTGTAATACCATTCAAATGTTTTTATTTACTAGACCCAGACAAGAAAGGTAAAGTTTTAGTACAGCCCTTTGTCACTATTGGATTTTTTACACCCACAATGTTTTATTTTTATCCTCTAACATCCACCCCTTTTGTTTTATACCTTAAACTTCCGATTGCTAATATAACTTCTACCTAGTGGGAGCAGTCATTTTTGTTGCCAGAGTCATTGCAGAAAAATGCTGGTCAAACTACCTAACAGAACCTGCAGTAGGTTCTTCTTTATACTGACAGTGAATATTTCAAAAATCCAGATGTTTATTGGTACCATGCACTAAACATGAATTGTGTACATATAATAACATTTAAAGTTAAGTGTTCCTTCCAACTAATAAAGTTTATGATTTAAATATACTGTTTAATCTGCCATTCAACCAGCTGTGTATAAAGACAACCTGATTATACAGAAAACCTGTCATTCAACCAACTCTTTCTAAAGACCACCTGTTTATACAGTTAAACCTGCCATTCAACCAACTGTATATAAAGACCACCTGTTTATACAGAAAAATCTGCAATTCAAACAACTATGTATAAAGACCGCCTGTTTATACAGAAAAACCTGCCATTCAACCAACTGTATATAAAGACCACCTGTTTATACAGTTAAACCTGTCATTCAACCAACTGTATATAAAGACCACCTGTTTATACAGTTAAATCTGCAATTCAAACAACTATGTATAAAGACCGCCTGTTTATACAGAAAAACCTGCCATTCAACCAACTGTATATAAAGACCACCTGTTTATACAGTTAAACCTGTCATTCAACCAACTGTATATAAAGACCACCTGTTTATACAGTTAAATCTGCAATTCAAACAACTATGTAAAAAGACCACCTGTTTATACAGTTAAACCTGCCATTCAACCAACTGTGTATAAAGACCGCCTGTTTATACAGAAAAACCTGCCATTCAACCAACTCTTTATAAAGACCACCTGTTTATACAGTTAAACTTGCCATTCAACCAACTCTGTATAAAGACCGCCTGTTTATACATTAAAACCTGCCATTCAGCCAACTCTGTATAAAGACCGCCTGTTTATAAAGAGAAACCTGCCATTCAACCAACTCTGTATAAAGACCGCCTGTTTATAAAGAGAAACCTGCCATTCAACCAACTCTGTATAAAGACCGCCTGTTTATAAAGAGAAACCTGCCATTCAACCAACTCTGTATAAAGACCGCCTGTTTATACAGAAAAACCTGCTATTCAGCCAACTCTATAAAGACCAGCTGTTTAAACAGTAAAACCTGCCATTCAGCCAACTCTGTATAAAGACCAGCTGTTTATACCACAAAACCTATCATTTATCCAACTCTGTATGAAGACCACCTGTTTATACAGTAAAACCTGCCATTTATCCAACTCTGTATAAAGACCGCCTGTTTATAAAGAGAAACCTGCCATTCAACCAACTCTGTATAAAGACCGCCTGTTTATACAGAAAAACCTGCTATTCAGCCAACTCTATAAAGACCAGCTGTTTAAACAGTAAAACCTGCCATTCAGCCAACTCTGTATAAAGACCAGCTGTTTATACTGTGAAACCTGTTATTCAACCAACTCTGTATAAAGACCACCTGTTTATACAGTAAAACCTGCCATTTATCCAACTCTGTATAAAGACCACCTGTTTATACAGTAAATCCTGCCATTTATCCAACTCTGTATAATGACCAGCTGTTTATACTGTGAAACCTGTTATTCAACCAACTCTGTATAAAGACCACCTGTTTATACAGTAAAACCTGCTATTTATCCAACTCTGTATAATGACCAGCTGTTTATACAGTAAAACCTGCCATTTATCCAACTCTGTATAATGACCACCTGTTTATACAGTAAAACCTGCTATTTATCCAACTCTGTATAATGACCAGCTGTTTATACAGTAAAACCTGCCATTTATCCAACTCTGTATAAAGACCAGCTGTTTATACAGTAAAACCTGCCATTTATCCAACTCTGTATAATGACCAGCTGTTTATACTGTGAAACCTGTTATTCAACCAACTCTGTATAAAGACCACCTGTTTATACAGTAAAACCTGCCATTTATCCAACTGTGTATAAAGACCGCCTGTTTATACAGTAAAACCTGCCATTTATCCAACTCTGTATAAAGACCACCTGTTTATACTGTGAAACCTGTTATTCAAAGAACTCATTATAAAGACCACTGTCTTTACATTAAAACCTAATATATCATTGATCTGCATACAGAAACAGAGTTTCAGTTACATTCAGAGTTTTTTCTCTTTGTTTTAACCAAAAAGAATTTATGTATAGAAAACAACTGTCTGTTGAGTCTATATGTCTTGCACTTCATGTATCCTCCATGTACATCTTTTACTGTATGCCAAAAGTTGTCTCCCTTACCTAGTGCTAACAGTTATTTTCCTTTTTGACATGACACTCGTCTGATTTTTAAAAACAATTTTTGAAGCATTGCCTGTCTCCATTTTTAGGAAAGGTTTTTATGCCTATGTATCACGAGTTTTACATATGTATTTGTCTGTTATTTGTTTATTATGCATTGTTTGATAAATTTTCACCTATTAACTGGCCTTGATTAAATTTTTTTTAACAGGGATAAACTCCTACAAATTCCACACCATCTACAATTATAGCTACTTTTCATTTCACTGTGTTTGTGACCTCAAATTGTACAAAATTAATATAAAAAGATCAAATAAACTTAAATAAAATATCATGGTATTGACATTTTCCTTAGCTAACTAGCAGTAAAATTTCTATGCACATTCAAGGTTTAAACAGAGTGTCCTCTGTTGCTGCTATGAGAATTTTACATGTTGAAAAACATGACAACTGTTGACTTCTGCCTATATGGTGTAAAACTTTACTGAGGACATCATTGCCTGTGTAAGCACCACCAAATTCATCATATAAAATATTCATTATTGCAAACTGTTTTCTTTAAAAAGAAAAGTTTTTGAGTAGAGAAAGTGCAATGCAATTTTCATTCACAACAAAGTTTTCAGTAAATGAACGTACCAAATTTTATTTAGTTATATTGGGTTTTCTATTTAGAATAATTGCATAGTAGGCTGTACTAAATACTGTAAAATCACAAATATTCATGAGGGATTAAATTCCGTTATTTTCGTGGGTTACTGAAAACCATGAAATTAAATGTCATTGAAAATTTTTTTAATTTCCACTGCCCTCAATGGGATTTATTTTCACAAAACTGAATTCCACGAAAATTTCTACCAATAGAATTTTTTAAAAATGCAAAACCTCGAAATTTTAACCCAACGAATATTAATGATTCTACAGTATGGTAAAACAGATAGAAGTCCATGTGTTGTATACTTTGTGTTACAGTCTGTAAAGCACAAACAAATCATTAAATAATTATTTGATGACAGTCCCTCTGAGGATTGACCACATGTTCATGACTAATTAGATATCATCCTATAATACATACATGTTTCACACAAGTTGAAGTTTCAGGACTGAGAATTGATGTTGTTTTTGTTTCTTAAATGATTACCGTATAAGCTTCAAGGAAGTTGACAAAAGTGGTTTTATTTGTTTGTGCTAAGAGGTTTGCAATAGTCTTGGATTACATTGATGCCATTTTGAATGATGATGAAGATGAACTTAACCCCTGTCCTGGGCTAACTTAACACTTGCCCTGGACTGATTTAGCACTTGCCCTGGACTGATTTAGCACTCATCCTGGACTGATTTAACAACATGCCCTGGGCTAACTTTATACTTGCCCTGGACTGATTTAGCACTTGCCCTGGACAGATTTAACAACCTGGCCTGGACTAACTTAATACTTGCCCTGGACTGATTTAACAACCTGCCCTGGGCTAACCTAACACTTGCCCTGGACTGATTTAACAACCTGCCCTGGGCTAACCTAACACTCTTCCTGACTGATTTACAACCTGCCCTGGGCTAACTTTATACTTGCCCTGGACTGATTTAGCACTTGCCCTGGACAGATTTAACAACCTGGCCTGAACTTACTTAATACTTGCCCTGGACTGATTTAACAACCTGCCCTGGGCTAACCTAACACTTGCCCTGGACTGATTTAACAACCTGCCCTGGATTAGCTTAACACTTGCCCTGGACAGATTTAACAACCTGCCCTGGGCTAGCTTAACACTTGCCCTGGACAGATTTAAAAACCTGCCCTGGGCTAGCTTAACACTTGCCCTTGACTGATTTAACAACCTGCCCTGGGCTAACTTAACACTTGCCCTGGACAGATTTAACAACCTGCCCTGGGCTAGCTTAACACTTGCCCTGGACTGATTTAACAACCTGCCCTGGGCTAACTTAACACTTGCCCTGGACAGATTTAACAACCTGCCCTGGGCTAACCTAACACTTTCCCTGGACTGATTTAGCACTTGTCCTGAACTGATTTAACACTTGTTCAGAACTGACTTTACACATGGCCTGGACTAACTTTGCACTTGCCCTGCATTGATTTATCACTGACCCTGTACTGATTTAATACTTGTCCTGGAATTAAATCAAGAGAAAAATTAAAAAGGAACCACAAAAATTAAGCTATGTAGTAAGTTATTAATGGCCATCATTTTTTCACCTGATAGCATGGTTCACATATAAATGCTGCTATCTGTCATCAAATGCTTTCTGAAAACTCAAAATTGCTATGTGTACATAATACAGAATTTGTCTGTCTCATATAGTGGCTATAAGCTTCAGAATCTTTAAAATTTGTATTCTTTGTTTCTTTTATAATTTAAGGTTATGGAGGAAACAAAAAAGCTGCTAAGAAATTAGCTAAAGATTTAAGGGAGGGTGTAGCACGAGCTAAAACTGATCTTGGAATGGAAGATGACAATGATTCTGGTATGTTACAGACAAGGGATATATAACCAGCGTATCTGATCTGAGATATAATTTATATATAGAAACTCTTTCTCTTAATTTAATATTTCAATTAGTGTACAAAATTTTGCTAAATGCCAACAGATGAGAAACAAAATATTTCAATGTTTTCTTTTAAAACATATATGAAAATTTACAAGATGTTACTGGTCCATTTTTGTAAGGAAACAGCTAGGTTGTGGACAGAAGTACTTGCCTTGAAATAATGAGAGATAAGTCTAGTTGCTCCTTTTTCTATTCTCTTTTAATCTGGGGTCCTTTTTAAGGCTAAAATTGGACCCTAATGGTTTAAGTTTTTGTACAAACTAATAGCATACCACTACAATTAACATTTTTACACCTGTTTTTGTATTGTTTTTTATGGCATTTTCTTAATTGGTTTAACTATTACACATACATGTACATTTCTTCAACTTCAGTTATTTTTATTGAACACAATTATTTTTTTTTAAATTCAAGATGAAGGATATAGAAGACCAAGTTCAGCATCATTAGGTCCATTAAAAAGTCCAAAAAGTAGTGCACCAAAGAAAAAGAAAATAACAAGACCTTCATCTGTAGCACCTGCTCAGGAGGAATGGATGGTTGATGATGATTTCTGAGGAAATGTCACTGTCCATTGACAATAATTAATCAATGTGTGTAAGGATTTGTTAGGAATTAAAACTGTTTGTTAGCTATAGATAGAACCAAAATAATGAATTCATCAAATATTTTTGACTAAGTAGGTTGATTTGACAAGTATAATTTTGTGTAAAAAATATGACAAATCTAGTAAACTGATATGTAGATCAGGGCTCCACAAACGGCAGTAGGCAAAGGGTACATCAACCCCCCCCCCCCTCCCAACGTTAGGCCAGGGGTACATCAAACCCCCCCCCCCCCTCCCCCCCAACGTTAGGCCAAGGGTACCCACCCCCGGAACAATTTTGTTTTCTTAATAAACACACATCAGATAGGTAAAGAAATGAACATTAAATTTTTATTTCAAAATATGGTGGTAACGTACTGCTTTTTATCTTTCCATAACTGTCCAGTCATTGGCAATGCAACAAAATGTCAATAAACAGTTAAACTGAATTCTGTTTGGTACATCGGGATATCTGTCGTTTTAATTATAAATTATATGTCGATGTGTGACAATGTCGCATATAAAGATAAATGTTCATAAATACCGCTTATTGATATCTTGCAAAAATCCCATCACTGGTAACTTAAACAGTTAAAATAGATCGGCATATAACATATAAAACCACGTGTAATGCCGTGATCCTGTTGTTGTTGGTAACCCGAAAAACGGTCTTTATCAATCTAGTCAGCTCTTGTATATAAAATTCAGGGGAGGTTATTAACTATCTATAAACTGGATCGGTCAGGCACGTGTATGTGTTTGTATACTCTAGTAGAAACGATGTGAACAGATGAAGCCACTAGTAATTAATTAACTACTAGTAATCATTTAACTTGTAAGGTATTAGGTAATTAATTACCTGTGAATGGGGAAGTTCAGTGAATCGTGACACTGTCCTGAGTAATTTTAATTGTTAACAAGCCTGCATTAAAGAATTTTTTATCCTATTATGGGGAAAAAAGCCGATTCGGATATTTTTCAATTGGCTTTTTTAAGTTTGAATCGGCGTTTTTTGCCAGAAAACGGCGATTGTGAAGGCCTGATGTAGATACATATCTAATCTAGATGTCAGGGAATGCTTGTCCATTGGTAGTTTCTGTTAATTATAGGATATCATATGTTGTAATTGTAATAGACAAAATGGATGTGGCACAGCCATTTATCAAATTGACAAAAATCTAAAATATATAAATGTAAACTGCTCAGGAAGTGCAAGTCTAGATCATTTTTATACTTCATAATATGTTGCTATGGTTGTATCCATTCCAAATTTATTTCATATTTTCTATTTATTATGATAAAATTCTTGATGTCTGTATCAAAAGATCA
This sequence comes from Tegillarca granosa, assembly GCA_029721355.1. NCBI lineage: Eukaryota > Metazoa > Mollusca > Bivalvia > Arcoida > Arcidae > Tegillarca > Tegillarca granosa. The sequence continues at coordinate 3,239,964 of CM056605.1, forward strand.
CAGACTCTATGCATATGATAAAATTATAGTCTTAATATTTAAGGGAATATTCTTAGATAAATTCAATTTCTTTTTTATAAACTTAATAATTATAAATATATATAATTTATAACATTAAAATTAGCAAATTAATAGTTCCTGTCATATTCAATGATATTATTTTGATAGACATACATGTTGAAATAGCAGAATTTAAAGGAAAAAAAATATTATAAAACCATCAGTGTATAATTCATTGACATAATAAATTCTTTATTTTAATATTTGAATTGTTATAAAAACCATTCTCTTATCGTCTTCCATTAATGAATACAAAAATCAAACCGAAAAATGGCAGTTGTAATGTGCAGCTTGAATCACTTTTGCTTTTTGGGTAATAAAAAGTTTTTTTTTATTATGATATACCGTACTTTTACTTTTACAAAACAAGATATCTTGAATATAACTTTTTTTCCTTTTTTTTGATGACATTGTTTTGTATACTTTTTAAAAGATAAGTTTTTTTATATTCAAAAACATATTGAATATTTTGATATATTTAAATGCTTTTGCAGAGAGTAAAAATTTGGGCATTTTAATTTTTTAATTTTTTTGATTATATGCGAGTGCCATTCTATATCTTATGTACTTTTTCTCAGGCTAAATAATTTGTATGCAGCACTGTTAGACATTTATTTCATGTATTCCTGAGCTACCAGAAACTGCACAGAGTTCTTTTGCTCAAGGCCACTCACTGAGGGCAATAGAACAATGTGCCTTTTCGGGTAATATTTGCAATTTTAGTCTATTGCCAGACAGCACTTTAAAAAACTGTTTTGTCACCTATTTATGATTGATCTGGATTGCTGACAGATGACCAGGTAAAATATAGTCATCACATGACAAGGCAACCAGATCATGTGACCAGGCAATAGTTCAAACTCCGCCTGGAATCAGACAAATTTTCAAATGATAAATACTGTTTGAAGAAGAAAACATCATGAATTGGTGATAAATACTGCAGCTATATAAATTCATAAAAATGCATGTACGTACATCCAGAAATACACATGATATATGTATAGTGATATATAATGAATCTCTTCTCTGGAATATGAGTTTTTGTTGGTCTGAAATGACAGGTAACATACTACAGTGCCTCTCATTGACTAAGTTTGAATACATTTCAGGCACTGATCTTTATGTAAGAAAAATTTACAGTTCACCTACTGAAGGTCTCTTTGAGAACTTGTGTCCTTCATCAACTGGTGTACTTCATAAATTGATAAATCTTGACTGGGCATGAATCAATGTCATTCCACTCAACTTCGGTGAGATTTGTTTTAACATCCACCTGGTATCTTAACTATAGGAGAACAAGTACAAGTATTAAGATATAAATAGTAAACATGAAATTAAAAATCTTATGACTGGTGTAAGGTAATTCCAGCTGTTATAATTTTAATGTTCCAACAATGAAATATGTGATGTTCTGATATACTGCTCAATAAATAAGTAATTAAAACAATTAAAAAATTAACTGCATGTACCTGAAAATAGTAGATTCTTAGCCTCATCAGAAGTAGAAGAAATATTTGTGAACAGTCTGTATTGCTCACATTTTCCAGATTTTATCTGCATTTGCAGGCTAAATTTTTTTTTTTTTTTTTTTCATTATAAGCACACAGAATAATTTATAATCCAGATAGATTTGTGGGATTCAAATTTAATCTATTGGATTTGTAGATCTATAGTCAGAAATTAATAAGTAATAACTGTTTTCCTAAGTTTGTGTAATGTCACACATCAATTAATTGGCTGTTTTATTTGATTTGAGAATTTTGTTGTTCCAACAGATCAAAGAGAAGAAATGATGCAAATCTCCCATATTAATTCAGAGTTCATACCTTAGTATTTCTGTTATGTCAGACATTTAGTTTTTTTTAAGAAATATGAAAATCTTTTTTTAAACAAGATTAAGTCAGTTTTAAAAATTTGGAGGAACACACAGTCACAAAAAAAGGAATGAGAATTTTGAAAACAAGACGAGTAACAATAAAGTATAATATAGTGGGTATGTTGTGTATTTGATATTATGGTAACAATATATTAAGTACTACCATGTAGTATATAGATAGTTTCTGGCTTTGTTACAGACTTAGTTAACCTCATTATTTTTGGTACTTTAATTGATGTGTGTGTGTGTGTGTGTGTGTGTGTGTGTGTGTGTGTGTGTGTGTGTGTTGACATTTAACACAAGCAGTTAAGCTGTTTCAAGTTTTTTGTCCATTTTTTTACTTTCAAGAAGGTTTATAGTTCACAGTTTTCAAAGTTCTTAAGTTCTTGTATGTCATACACATTTAGTGCAAGCAAATCATATTTAAACATCATTTCATCATCTGAAGCTAGATACTTTACAAACACTCATAGATAACTGATTAATACCCTTTTGATATTATTCAATCTTGTTAAGCAGTGAAAAGTTTTAGTTTAGCGAATTAAAAAAAAAACTTAGAAGTATGAAACATACTCAAAATAGCTTGGCCAATATGTTTTTCTAAGCTTGTTGCTCAACTGAGACATATGCTCACAATGCCTTAAATGAGTTCTTATGATAATATTCTGTCTGCCATTTTTTTGTTTGTGATCTGTCCATGTTTATATTTTATCAATCACATTGCTAATGTTATATAATTTACAGAGTTCTTCATATTTTTCAAAAGGAATGACCTTGACTAGTTTTCAAGGTTATTTTATCAAGTATGGAATACCTTTAAAATGTATCAATTTTTCTTGTATCTTAAAGGCAACTTATTTTCTAATAAAATAAGGTGAGTGTTGGAGGTTTGTTAGGGCTTTTTTGTAGCTCACCTAGCTCATGTCTGTGATATTATTTTTCTTGTTGATAATTTATATCAGTGTTTGTGTTACTAATTTAATTTAAATTTTAGTTAAAAATGTGCAGTATGTATGTTTTATGTTATATGCACAATTTGAAGATGCATTAATCAATCAATTTTCCATCTATCTTGTTTAACATATTCTCAGACTGACAGGTCACTATATTTTTCTGTATTTTTGACATTATAAAACAATTTCCAGATTGCCATAGAAATAACCAGTAGTTATTATTGATATTTTTCCTTTTTCTATTAGTATAGTAAAATTAAACTGCCATTTAACATCATAACATTGTAAAAATTTATTTCATTCTAATTCAATTTTTTACTGGTGAAAATGTTTGATGTTAAAAACAATAGACAATTGGAATACAAAATGCAATATTACTGCCATAAAGCATCTTTTGAATGTATTTAACTGTATTTAATGATAAAATTTATGCAATGCTTTATGGCAGTTCTATGACTTATTTAAACAAAAGGCAAAAATATATGGATGATTTGATAATAAAATTAATTCTATCATGATTATTATTTCCCAATATTTATATTTTGAATATGTAAAATTTGATTTTAAAATTATTTGAAATAATTGATAATATTAAAGTACTTAATGAAAATCCTTTAAAATATTGAATGATTGCTATTGTTCATAGGAGTAGATATAGTTAAGGTGCTATAGAGGCTATGAAATTTGAATTTGTTAAAGTTTTTAATCTACATCCAAAACAGCAACAAAGACTCTTTTAAATGATTTATGATGTCATGATGTCATAATTCTAAGATAAATATTCCTAAAAAAGCAGTAAGGATTGCTTTATATATCCGTAATACTTAGCAGATTAAAAAATATTTTCAAAATTTTCAATTTTTTTTTAAATTGTTTATTTATTTATTTTTTTTTTTTGGAGGGGGGGGGGGGTAGTTTTAATATGTACCTTACCATACCTATTCCTCCATTCAATGTTATTATACTTTTAAACTAGTACCATTTTATAAATTATTTTATATAAAATAAAATTTTGTCTTTTTATAAGTTTCTAAATTGTTTTCTTTTTTCTGAAAAACTAGTCTAAAGATGGCCTATCACTCAGGCTCGGATATACCAGGGGGAGAGGTCTCAGTGGTCAAATGTCTATAGCACATACTGAAAGATTGCAGTATGTCTCACCTTATCAGTTCAATTCTCTCTTGAACAAATCTTAGTCTGAAAAAATTATAATGATCAGTGATTTTCTCCAGGTACTCTCATTTTCTTCACCATCCAAGAACTGACAGCCACAATGTAAACTGAGAAACCTTGACTTGGTGGATCAACACCATTACTCCAAGCACAAGATTAATTCTTCATTCAGCATATCTTTGAAGACAAAGAAACTATTGTTGGCTTGTTTTATGATGTACAAAAGAGCTAAATATCATACACAAGCCATGAGTGTTTGTGTCTGTCATACTCCAGTCATGAGTGTATGTATGTCATACTCCAGCTATGATTGTGTGTCCAATGTCATACTCTGGCCATGATTGTGTGTCCAATGTCATACTCCAGCCATGATTGTGTGTCCAGTGTCATATTCCAGCCATGAGTATACATGTATATTAAATGTTATATATTCCACACCTAAGTGTTTGTATCCAATATATAATGAATGTATCCTGTGTCATACATCAGGCATGAGTGTCTGAATCCAATGTCATATCCAGTTTCTGACTTCATTGCCATACTTCAGACACGAATGTCTATATCAAATGATAAACTTCAGACATGAGTGCCAGTATTAAATGTCATATTCCAGTCATGGGTGCTTGTGTCCGATGTCATACTCTATGCATGGGTGGTCTTCAGACTAAGTTCATAGTTATGGTTTAAGTCTTTTGTTTAACTAGATGTTCAGACACACTGTTCTTCTAAAAGCTGCTTTATACATTTTTAAAATATTTGCACACATTGATTTTGTCATTTATATTAACCATTTATAATTAATTAACATGATTTTAGTAACTTGTGAGTTGTCTCAACAATAAATTTTTCACTTAATGTTTATGATTTAACCTAATTTAACAGATTTTATCATTATTAGCCTATAATCTCATTGTAACCTCTACATTTTAATCCATGCTACCTGCAAGTCTTTAAGACATGCTCATACTTAGGCACAACCTTTATGTCTCGCCCCAAATATATCCAGTTACACTCAAAATGTTTTAATTTTGAGCTTGGATTAAACAATATTCATTATTATCCCCTCGCCTCGGCAGAGTGGGGGATATAGTGAAAGGAACGTCCGTCCGTCTGTCCGACCAAACATAGTGCATAGTTTGTGTAATCTGTAACTCTTATGAACATCTTCCAAATTGAATAAAATTTTACCCAGTTGTTTGGCACATGTCAGTAAAGTGCACCTCCTATTTTGGTGACATTCGAGAAAGTTTTTCTTGAAATTAATGCTTGTGGAACTTTGCCATTTTTCAAAAGGAAATATATGTATGATGCATAGTTTGTGTAATCTGTAACTCTTATGAACATTTTCCAAATTGAATAAAATTTTACCCAGTTGTTTGGCACATGTCAGTAAAGTGCACCTCCTATTTTTGGTGACATTCGAGAAAGTTTTTCTTGAAATTAATGCTTGTGGAACTTTGCCATTTTTCAAAAGGAAATATATGTATGATGCATAGTTTGTGTAATCTGTAACTCTTATGAACATTTTCCAAATTGAATAAAATTTTACCCAGTTGTTTGGCACATGTCAGTAAAGTGCACCTCCTATTTTGGTGACATTCGAGAAAGTTTTTCTTGAAATTAATGCTTGTGGAACTTTGCCATTTTTCAAAAGGAAATATATGTATGATGCATAGTTTGTGTAATCTGTAACTCTTTTGAACATTTTCCAAATTGAATAAAATTTTACCCAGTTGTTTGGCACATATCAGTGATGTGCACCTTTTATTCTGGTGACATTTGAGAAAGTTTTTCTTGAAATTAATGCTTGTGGAACTTTGCCATTTTTCAAAAGAAAATATGTGAACTATTCATATTTTGTGTAATCTGTAACTCTTTTGAACATTTTCCAAATTGAATAAAATTTTACCCAGTTGTTTGACACATATCAGTGATGTGCACCTCCTATTTTGGTGACATTTGAGGTTTTTTTCTACAAATTAAGGCTTGTGGAACTTTGCCATTTTTCAAAAGAAAATATGTGAACTATGCATAGTTTGTGTAATCTGTAACTCTTATGAACATTTCCCAAATTAAATAAAATTTTACCCAGTTGTTTGACACATATCAGTGATGTGCACCTCTTATTTTGGTGACATTTGAGGTTTTTTTCTACAAATTAAGGCTTGTGGAACTTTGCCATTTTTCAAAAGAAAATATGTGAACTATGCATAGTTTGTGTAATCTGTAACTCTTATGAACATTTCCCAAATTAAATAAAATTTTACCCAGTTGTTTGGCACATATCAGTGATGTGCACCTCCTTTTTTGGTGACATTTGAGGATTTTTTCTACAAATTAAGGCTTGTGGAACTTTGCCATTTTTTAAAAGAAAATATGTGAACGGTGCATAGTTTGTGTAATCTGTAACTCTTATGAACATTTCCCAAATTGAATTAAATGGTACCCAGTTGTTTGGCACATATCAGTGATGTGCACCTCCTATTTTGGTCACATTTGAAGAATTTTTCTTGAAATTAAAACTTGTGGGAACTTTGTCATTTTTCAAAAGAAAATATGTGAACTATGCATATTTTGTGTAATCTGTAACTCTTATGAACATTTCCCAAATTGAATTAAATGGTACCCAGTTGTTTGGCACATATCAATGATGTGCATCTTTTATTTTTGTGATATTTGCAGTAATTTTTTATAAAATTATGTTCATGGAACTTTGTCCATGAAACGTTGTTTTTTTTTTCATTCGTGGAACCGCTGCATTAGAAGCAATTAGTGTTTTTGTTTTATCCAGGTAACTCTTTCTTTAATAATATTATTCTTTAATCATGCTGTAGTGTTGTATACATCTTGCTTTACCAGAAGTAAATACACACGTTCATGGTTTATAACTTCAATATGTCACGAATTTTTCCTGAAAATTTGAACACTTCATCTCATCATGTAGAAAGTGTAGACCATGTTCTACGCTCAAAATCAGTTAAAGCAAGCCAAAAACTAGATTTGATGCCACATAGTTTCTGTTATAAAACTGGGACTTTAAGTAATCTAAATATATGTCGTCATATGATTACATGGTGCACAAGTTTTTACCTCATAGAAAATTTCATAAAGTGTTGAATTTAGTTGAGGAATTCCAGAATCAAGTTGAAAACCACATGCTCTTGAAGGTTGATAGAAAGTCTGTTGTAAATTGTAAGTTTAAAAATTTCATTAACCATTGGTTATTTTGAGTGTCTTATGCCCATGTCCCCCTCCCCATAAAACGATATTCATCTTTCCCCTGGAAAAATCAAGAGTTAATTATATAGTGCATAACTTCAATATACATTGCACTATTCCTGAAAGTGTGATAATTGTACATCTGCCTGTGTAGAAAGAATATATATATATATATATATATATATATACAGTCGAACCTGCCTTAAAGCACACCGGTACATAAGTGCCTATTTATAACATAGTCATATAGTGATTGGGATGAGAAATAATGGCCTTATTACTATTAAGGCCATTATTTCTCATCCCAATCACTATATATCTACATTATTTTAACCTCTATATTCCTATTGGCCAATTGTACATAAAGGTCACTTTTACTGCTTCCCTTGGGAGGCCTTTACAGACAGGTTTGTCTGTATATATAGGCGAGGGGATACCATGCGGATTTTCAACCGCTTTCAAAATCTTGTTACTAAAGCTCTCTTTTTCGTGGATTGTAGCCACATTGTATGCAGATTTACAAATTATTCTATAGACATCCTCTTATTTGGAGGTGACCTAATGTACAATGTCAGTCCCTGCTCAAAATCTTAATTCAAAACATCTGCATGCTCTAAAATTTCCAATTCACTTCAAACTAAAAATTTCTATGTCCAACAATTACAGCTTTTTTATCGTTATGTCTAATGTTCAGTTAGATCACTTCCAAATACAAGGATGAACTAGAAAAAATATTTCTATACAAAGTTAGTAATGACCTATGTGTTTTAAAAGAAATGAAAGTTCTGTAATTTTCCATATCTCTAAATAAAAGCAAAAGAAATAATATAGATAACAGAATATTAAATCATGTTCATTTTTTATTTAAAAATGTAAGATCTAGACTCTGTTTGGTCAAAGTGGTATACAGTCTGATAAGTTGTATAAGGCTACATTAACTCTCAGAATAGATTCTTGCAATACTATTGGCTTCTACAGTAGAATGTGCATTGGCAACATTGTCAAAATGTGATAGAAATTTTTTGAATTATCTGAAAAGAATATTCAACAATTTAGAATATGACATAAATTTTGGAATATTTTATTCAGAAATTTCAAAAACATGAAACAAACAAAAAGAAATGAAAGAAAAAGAAACTTATAAATTTATTTTAAATTACATATATATCAAATGTAAAAATCTAGTTTGAGAAAAGAAACATGTATATCTGATTTGGTTTGCTTTACATGACTAGTTCTAAGGGTTCAGCTACATTATAAATGTCACTTTTGAGGATTCATTTCAGGACTGATTGTTAAAATTCCTTGATCAAATTCAGAGACTCCTCATATATCAAGTATCATACCGTTTTACTTTACTGGTTTGTCAAAAAAAAAAAAAAAAAAAAAGAAAAGAAAAGAAAAGAATTAAAAGAACAAGAAAAAAACAAAAGAAAGAAAGAATGAATGAATAAAAAAAGGAAAGAAGCATACTCTCTGCAATAAAGAAAAAGATCAGTCATATGTTCTTTGGAGCAAAACTATTTCCCTGAGATCTCTGAAGTTTATCTTATTATTTTTTTTTATGCTAAATACTCGTTATAAGTCCAAGTTTTTCATGTATATTATAAGAATACTTTGTATATGGGTATTTAAACATTTCTTTTTCTCCATCGGAAAAATTAATAAGTGTCTTTTATAAGGTTTTATTTTCACTGTCCATAAGAAAGAAGTGCAAAAAAAATTGGAGAAATTATTACGAAATAATATTTATATAATTATCATTGGATCTATTAATCTCTAAAACTGTATTACTTTTGCTAAATAAATAAATAAATAAATAAATAAATAAATAAATAAATATAATAAAATGAAATGAATTGATTAATACACGTCCGAGCGATATTTAGCCCTATGGATGAGCTCTAAGAGTCATTTCCAATTATTTGCCAGTTGTAAAGGTTTGTCTAGAGCGTTAAACAGTATGGTATCTATTCTTTTATAAAATCCAGAAAAAAATTTACAGTTGGCGAATAGGAGTTTGACCTAGTTTAAAAGGCGGTAACAACAACGTGACAAAAATCACGGGTGGAACGAGTGTGATTGTCCAGGTAGTCAAAACAATGACAACTGTACCAAAGTATAAGATAAAATGCATGATGGATGGATGAAATAACGATTACGAGTATACATAAAAAACATTGTTTTTTCTTGACGGAAAAATCGTAATAGCGTTATTAGTAAGAATAAGAGGAGTTTCACGACATTGTCTGGATTCGACACAAGACAAGCACTTTTTATTGCCCGTTTGGATTGATACGATCGATTATTCAAGACCTCCCTTCTTCAAGACCTCCCGAATGTGTGTAACTCTAAGTTTGTAGAGCCATTTTCTATAGTGTGGAACGTCCTGGGTTCCATGCCCGGTCCGACCACGCATTTTTGTTTTCCTATCGCAAATTCTACTGACCAGTGATGCACATCGCAACATATATTGTAGGTAAGGTATTGCTATACATTTAAAGTGCAAGCTGTAATATTTTACCAGATATTGCTTCATGGACTGGTAGTATGTCATATATGGCTACATCGGTTGATACAATATGATATAAATCTACAAGGGCTAATTCTGTACCATATAGAATTTTTTTGGTTTACAGCACTATATAGTCACATGATCTGGCACTGTACTTATATAACTACATGGGCTGACACTACCTTTTATAGCTATATGACATTGTTCTTAATTTATAGCTGCACAGCTTGTCAGCTTGTCCTATATAACTATATGGAAATGAACTTACTGTATATAGCTACATGAACTGGCAGTATACTGTATACAGCTACAATGGTTGATACTACCTTAAATAGCTATATATATGACATACTTCAATTTATAGCTGCATGACTTGTCAGCTTGCCCAATATAGGTACATAGAAAAGCACTTGCTGTATATAGCTACATGGACTGGTAATGTACTGTATACAGCTACAATATTTGACACTGTAATGTATAAAATTACATGGACTGACTACTCTATATAGCTACATTGGCTGACACTTAATATAGCCACATGGACTGACATATTGTATATAACTACATGGACTGACACTACTGTATATAGCTACATTGGCTGACACTTAATATAGCCACATGGACCGACACATATTGTATATAACTACATGGATTGACACATTGTACATGACTACATGGACAGACACTACTGTATACAGCTACATTGGCTGACACTTAATATAGCCACATGGACTGACAAATTGTATATAACTACATGGACTGACACATATTGTACATGACTACATGGACTGACACTACTGTATATAGCTACATTGGCCGACACTAAATATAGCCATGTGGTCTGACACATTTTATATAACTACATGGACTGACACATATTGTACATGACTACATGGACTGACTCTACTGTACATATACCACTTTTTGAATTTAATCATAAAAATACATTCAAAAAGTGGTATATGACACTGACACTATATAGCTACATTTATTGAAACCCCTGTATATAGCTACAATGTCTGACACTGTACTGTATATATAACTAAATAACATTTTATAGAGATATATACATATACACACACACATGTGATTATATATATATATTCTTTTTCATGGGTGTAAAAACTAAAATAGTTATGGTTCTATAAAAGTATTTAAACCACTTCAAAAACCTATTCTGTCTGCAGGACCATCCAGTATCAAGTCCAAAATCTGCAGAATTTGGAGTCACAAGTGCTAGAATTTAGGGAAAAATTTATTTTGAATTGTTTTAGCCTTATGCCATCCTATTAAGGCCTTCTTGGTTTTGTTTCAAGAAGTTACAGTACCATTAGGCATGAGTAAGAAAACCTTTAATGGCCATGTGACTCTTTTTCTATATTCCCTGTAAAATTTTATATGAGAGTTGTCTTTCCTTCTACTGTCAATATTCAGATATTCTGTGATCTTTCATCCATGTCCAGAGCATTGCCATCAAGTTTTTACTTAACAAGAAAGTAAATATGTAAATTAGATTGTAATATTTGACATATCAATTTCTCTAACTTCAAAATAATTACCTGCTGTCCAGGTATAAAGACTAATTAGGAAGGTGTTATGCCTGCCCTAGGTTAAAGGTTGTCCAGTGATTGCTAATTAATGTGTGGATATCCTTCAGGTGTGTTTGTGATTAAAACTTTATAATGATATTCCCTGGTGTGAACTTGTTGTAAACAGCTAGTTTACATATGTCTGAACTTTCTTTATTTCTTTTGACTGGCCATTATAATATATGTTATAATTTTAGAGTAATGTCTATATAGCTACTAGTTTATCTTTGTAGTGGACCTTGTTAGAGATTGCTATAGGAGGTCATTATACACCTACCGGTATCTTGTTTTTTTGGGTACAGAATTTTATATTATTTATTTATTTATTTATTTATTTATTTATTTATTTATTTATTTATTTATTTATTTATTTATTTATTTATTTATTTATTTATTTATTTATACTTACCTCTTACATGTTACTTTATTTACTACTTGCAGATAAATATGTTCAAATAAATCTCATTAGGTGTATATCAGGTATTACTCAAGTTTTATGTTCCTGATAATTTAAGTGTATATAAATGTAGATTATTGATAAAGATTTAGTTAGTCTTCATTATGTTCCACAGTGTTGCCATTAGTATCAGTATCCACAGTATCATGTTCCAAGTTTTTGATCATAGATTTACCATGCTCTCCTTATAGATTCTGTAAGTATATTTGCTACCTTAAATATATATACACAGTGTCTTGTAAGTCTTTTAGACGTGATATTGATGAAATATTTGACCTATCACTATGTGTATATGTATTTAATGTATTAAATAGACTATTATTTTACTTATTATCATCTAGTTCTCATATTTTGCCTTTTTTTCTAATTAAAGATAAAAAGATTTAAAACAGACTATCTCCTCAACAGGTGTGGGGTAAGTTGAAATTTAAAATTAATGGGCCGAAGCCATTGGTACTTAGAAACTTTATAAAAATATATTGTTTACTAGATATTCATTCTTTATGAAATGATTTGTATACATAAATGTTTTAAAATTAATGATCAAATTACAAAATTTTAAACAAACCAACAAAATAGAAAAAGAAAATACAAAAATAAGGATAGTTTGAAAATTAAAATTAATGATAAAGTTATAAACAACCTCCCCCCCCCCCAAAAAAAAATAAAAAAAAAAAAAAAAAAAAGAAAAAAAAAAGGAAAAAAAGAAAAAGAAAATGCAAAAGTACATATTAAACAATATCTACAAATTTTATCTTGATGGAGACAATGTTTTTATAGCTAGTTGTCAGTATATATTCTGAGGTTTGTTTTATTTCTGTTGATGTTCTAAAACTACTTGTATCTGCAAAAACAGTAAAGAATTTTATGTCTTTTCATCTCTGATTTATACATGTACAATTTAAGAATAAATATGTAGATTCAATTTGTGAGTTTTAAAGAAGCCTTTTAAATTTTGTGATTACTTATTCAAATTCTCTTGAAAATTTGAAAAAATACACTTTTAAATTCAGGCCTATTCTTTTTTATAATCATTATCTTCTTTGTATGCATTATTTTAATGATTTAAAATTTTAAAAATTGAGAAATAAGATATTTAACATGTATGTCATATTTTGCCAGAACTTTGGTATATATAAAACCTTTGATAAAGACAATTAGTGTTTGTTTTCAAAGGGTTTCTCTGTATGAGAAAGTATTCTTATTTCCCAAATCACACATCAATTTATTACAGATTTTACCCAGACAGAATAGAAACCCTGGATTTATTGGTTTAAACTTGAATTTTTAAATAGATTTATTATGAAAATTTAGTGTAAATTAATTCATATCTTTATTTTCCAATTGGCTTTAAGTGAACTACTTAATTTTAATGAGAACTCATTAAAATCGATTAAATTAAAATATTTTGAATATTGAAAATTTATTAAAAATCTTACAAATGTATATATTTTCAATAGTTGAATTTAAGTTTAACCAATTTTAGTTATTCAATCTGATATATTTTTAACCATTTTTAGTTGTTCAATCTGATATATTTTAACCATTTTTAGTTATTCAATCTGATATATTTTTAACCATTTTTAGTTGTTCAATCTGATATATCTATTTGCTTTGCATGTTTCTTACTTCTGTAAGTGGAATGGCATTGATAAAATAAATGCTATTCCAATTACACATGTCTCTACATATAACAAAATATGTTCTGTTTATGAGGTTCCTTGTTCTCATTTTGAATTTTTTTTCATGTCATAAATAACATAATTAGCACATCAACATACTTAATGGTGCATAGAATAATTAATCTCGGAAGTTAAATTATTACCAAGTTAATTATTGGAGTTGCAGAATGAAAATTTTAACAGAAAATAATCTTAATAAAAATACAGAAAATTAACTGGAAAGGAAAAAAATACAGTGGCCAAATCAGACTCAAACCTGTGACCTAATCCCAATACTAGTGGGAATTAAGTTCTACCTGCTGAGCTACCCAGCCACCTATCAAGTCCGCAACATGTATGTCTAATTTTCTGTTGGAATCATCGATGTTTGTCTAACTTTGTGAACATAGTTACCCTATATTTGACCATTGCTGAATTATATTTTATGTTTGCATGTATGTATGTCTATTTGACTGTTAGAATCATTGATGTATGTGTACATACCATATATTTAACCATTGCTGAACTATATATGTGTGTATGTATGTCCATTTGACTGTTAGAATCATTGGTTTGTCTGTAACTGTGTGTAAGTACAATGACCATTGATGACTATTAAGCTATCTTGTTGACATTATGTATTGTTGAATAGAAATACTGTTTATCAAAGTAAGAGTATATATAAGTGTGTGTTTACATAGATAAGGCTTTCATTATGATGGATAAATCCTAAGTTGTTTTTTTAGGAAATTAACCATAAATAAAAATATCCATGTACATTTTGTACAAATATTCCACCTCAACCTGACCATAGTCCATATTAGAAGTAAACTAGCTATAGTAACTTTGATAATATTAAATCAGAAAATCAGCTGAGCTGTGCTAAGCTTTAAATAATATAAATATACATGTACTAACGATTTTTGTATTGCTGGGACATTTAAAACATGAATGATACAGGTAGCCAATTAAAACCTTGCTTTAAGTGGTATATAGTAAAATTAACAAGCGTGACATGCAGAGACATGCTGGGGTATAAGACTGAGGCTAAAATTATAAGTATATACTACTAGTATGTATAATGGGATATATATAGTCCCATTGAATGTTTAACACTGAGATTACTATTATATTCACTATGGACTAATACAATATTCTTTACTTAAAAAACAGTCACTAATATTCCGACATTTGGCACTAGTTCAACAAGGTGGATATGATTAGGGATATATTTGGTGGTACTTGATTGACTGGTACCCTTATGGACAGAACTGTAATGTTAGGGAGTTGATTTCCTGTACCTTAATTCCCTCCTGATATGTAGATAGATCACCCTGTGTATATCTTTAGTTACCTGTCATAATATTGTGGATTTACACCTGTGAGTACCTGTGATGACAAATTATATCAAATATTAGTATCTTGTTAAACATATATCTACCTGGAGTACATTTTTGATAAAAAATAAGGTATATATATATCTGTTTTTTTTAATGTTGTTATTTTTTGTTGAGTACTGATTTACATATATCAAAGGATTGGCACCATTGTTGTTTGTTTATTTTTTTTTATTTGTTAAATAGGTATAATTTTTTTGAATATATTAAATATGTTAAATTCAGCTTTAAGTTTTGATTTCGAATTTCTTATATGTTTAAAGTTATTGATATCACTTGTCATTAATTTAATACCTGAGATATCCGCATTAAGTTGACCTAATATGTATTTTGAATTTTCTTGGACAGGTGTCAAAGGTATTTTCATGGAGTAATACATTAATATGTTGGTTTTAAATGTTTGTCAGCTGAGCATGGGAATCGAGACTACAACATGAAATATTTCACATTTAGGACGTGATATATATACCTGTGGATTTTACCCATATATCTTCATCAACCTACACTGTAACCTAAATTCCAAGATTTAAAGTTTTCCACATAATTTTTAAAGTGGACAACATGGAAGACGTGGAGTATGAGGATGGAACGGATTCGTTACCAGCTCTAAATGAAGGTGATGAGGCTGTGAGTTTATCTGATATTTTAGCCGCACGGGACAGTAGTCTAGTGGAAGAAGAGTTATGGGCACTTTGTCGAGAATGCTGTTTAGTTTTAGAAGTGGTTAATAATTCTCCGGATATGTTCCAGACATTATGTATAACACCGGATACAGTTGCATTTGATAGTGCTGGAAATGTATGCTTTCTGGATCTAGATGCAGGTAAGTTGGATAGTTGTCTTGTAGAAGTATAACTTAAATTTAGGAGTTTACAGGTCTGATGATGAAGGCTCTTTAAGGTTGTGCTTATTTCAACCTCGGCAGCATGAAGTGAATGAGAGTCCTCATTCCCATCTGGATGGGACATCAGCCCAATACAATATGAAGTACAAATCTTATTCTTGCTTCTATGGGGCTTTTGAAACATAGATTTGTACTCATAACCTCTTGATCACACATCTCTACCACAAAGATACTTATGATGCTAGTTGATTTTGTGTCATGTTTTTGTACTTTGGAACACTACTGAATGATGTGTCATGTGCTGATTTTGAATGCATTATTTTAAAAGAAATTCAAAATCAGAACATGACATTTGTTTAGGTTCTGTGTAATTGTATACATCCAGGGAAAACAAAATCTTAATTCTCTCTGCGAAATAAATCTTCTACCAATTCCTCTGTCTGTTAACCAAGATTACTTATGTATCGTCATCATGTTCATCAGAATCTTGATGCTTCATTCATAAGATGCTTCTTCATGCTTTAAAATAAGACGATTTTCTTTTATGCTATCAGTATGAAAGTTGGAAAAATTCTGGGATTAAAAGTTTTTTTTCTGTATATGGTTTCGAAAGTTAGATATTGCAATGTGCATAATCTATGTAGCCTTAAGAGTCATCCTATGCAAACTTCTCATGAACAAATTATTTTGAAGATGTCTGGTTTCTTTTGTTTAACATGGTACAGAAGTACAGAAGTACTGGTACAATAATTCACTGTTTCCATACTACTGGAATTTCATAATGTTTGTCAGAGTGAGTTGTCACTATATCATCAATTGGCAGAGTTGATATCAAGCTGTAGCTAGAGTATTCTGTAAATCAACACTGACATATCAGCTTGGAAACTTCTAGATTGACACTTGATCTTTTGCAACTTTTGAAATGAAATCAAAGTTTATTCATTTATTTTTTAACTCATCAAATCTGTCATTTATTTTACCATCCATTTATTCAGTTTTGTGTTAGACAAAACATTTAAGGTGGATGGATAATTTGAGCTTGGAGAGTTTCCAATTATTTGGAAGATTCGTGGTTCAAGTCTTGATTAGGCTGCTAATTTTTTCCCTCGAAGTGAAAAAGTGTTAATCCTTAGGATGTATAATTTGGTACCTTTATTAAATACATACCTGTCTACTTAGCAGTATAGTACCTGTGGTATTTATGTTTTATATGTCTTTGAGTCATATTTAATAAGTCATATATAACATTACCTACTACATGTACAGTAAGTATGTATGACACATTAGTTTACAGAGATAGTGTTACATGTTCTGTAAAAGTCAGGACATTTGTAACCGTTAAACAAAATTGTGATTTACTATATGTAGTTTTTTTGGTGCAATAAATATTTTTTTTCATTTTCTTTAAAACATGTTAATGTTTTCTCGTTTATACATGTAATACATGCTATGATTGTGAATAAGACTAGTTTTTTAAACAGTATAATATTCATTTTCCCCTCAAAATATGGTGAATATATATCTGTTAAGGAAATATTATGACTTTTCCTTGAGGCAAATTTGTAGAAATAAATCAAAAACTGACCTATATTAATCACAGTACTTCATTAAAGTGAATTAAGTTGTTAATACATATTTCCTTGTTTTATATAGTAATTCCTTCTACACTGACACATGTCTACAACAGAGGGAGTTTTGATATCATTTGAGTCTATTGTGAATTTTTTTTGTCTTTTACATTACCGTATACTTAGTGAATTAAACCACTCGGCCACTGTAGTACTTGACTGGGAGAGGAGAATATATTACATTAGCCAATAGGATGTGATGTCTCACTAGCAGTATTCTTGATCTTGTTCTATTTTGCTATAGTTATTTTATAGTTTTGTGACACAAGTTTGTATAATCATGATACTTGGCAGCTGGTATGGTATGAGATTGGTATTGTAGTGGACCAGGCTTCACAGGTGGCTGGTAGATCAGTCATTAGAGCATCCTGCTAGTTTTGGGAAGGTACCAAGTTTGTATAATCATGGTATGGTATGAGATTGGTATTATAGTGAACCAGGCTTCACTGGTAGATCAGTCAGTAGAGCATCCTGCTAGTTTTGGGAAGGTACTAGATTTAAGTCCTGGTTTTGCCTCTGCATTTTCCCCTTCCTGTTATGGGTATAAATGACAATGCTATATATGTGCATAGACAACAGACTGGGTATTTATCACTGGACCAATTGCAGTATATGTAACCAGTACTATGAGAGCTTTAAAAACTGGGTACTATAAGACATATAAAAATATTAAATTAGCAGTACTTAATTTTTAAAAAATATTAAAAGTAGATTATACCATTGCGTTTATATTAGAATTTGTTGCATTAGTAGAACCCATGAAAACTCAAAACCCAGAATAAGCTCTTGTGTAAATTAGACAAACCGAAACCTTTAATCAATCATACAATGCTGCTACAAGAGAAAAAACAAATTCTACACCTGTAAATACCATAGTAACACCTGTATATACCATAGTTACACCTTTAATATACCATAGTTACGCCTGTATATACCATAGTTACACCTGTATCATCAAAGACTCGTCAGTGTAATTACACATAATAGCTTTATACCTTTATACTACAACATTTGCTGAGTGCATTAACATTTCAGAATAAACAATAATTATTCAATCAATAAAAACATCATTTAGTGAAAGATACCATGTATAGTGTTCTTTTAATGTGAAATTGTTTTTTAGCCACTGAAATTTAAAACTAAGCTAAATTTACTTAGTACATTATATTTCATTATACTATGTACCAATTCCTCTAGTCCACAGCAATAATAGATTATTCATTGCCTTTTAAGCAGGAATCATTAATTTTAGAAAAAAATGTAGTCCTCTTTTAAAAATGCAAATCAGAATATCACATTATTTTGGTGTGGTTTGGTAGGGAGTATTTGTAATGGTGTTCTACTTTTTTCTTCCATTCTAAACCATTACAGGCAAGGATAAAAATTGCTCATCTTGGCTCACTTGTTGATTTTTGATTGAGTTAGGTAATCAGGTGAACTACATTATTCCTCTGACAACTCTTGTTCTTTTATCCAAAGGAATGCCAAGGTCTTTATTTTAAAGGCAAGTATATTCTTCTGTCTATCTATAGTGCTCAGATAGATTTATCAAAGTCTGTGTAACAGGAGGGAGGAAACGCCTGAAAAAAAACACATCCTCATTGAGTGACCAGGCTGAGGATTGAACCCGGCCCTTCTGTTTGATAACAAGCGTTCTACCACAAGATTAAAAGATCTGGACCAGAAAGTCAGGCAGTAAATCACCCTATTATACCTACTAATTATACAACAACACCACAACTAGCTCAGCCCTGCTACATCTATATATATTTTATTCTGATAAAAAATGTCTAACAAAACACAAACTACCGGTCACATTACCATGATCTAGTTGTTTTGTCTTTTCAGATAGGTGAGGTTTAAAGATTCATGCAGAGAAACTATGGGTCTTTTATCTAAATTATGACCAAATAAACTTGAAAATTAACCTACCCCCTATCACCTGTATATCTTACTGAAGGTAGACATTGTGAAATTAAACAAGGGAAATTACAGGTGATACCGGTACCTAATATATAATCATGTAATATCATTACCCAAAAAACTGTGGCTCACTTAGCAACAGTGATATAGATACAGGTACTGAAACCATTCAAGATGTCGTGCGGATAAAGCTAAAATGTTCTTTACTATATACATATATTTATCAAAATGTTCGTGATTAAGGTTTAAATTTTTGTTAAGTCATTTTATGTAGATTTTTAAATTTTTGTCTACAGAGTTTTAAGGATAGGCTATAGACCCAGCTGGTGAAATGTTGATCCTTTTGCCATTTATAATTTGTGGTATATCGGAATGTTATGTAAAGTTTTAGATTCCCTGATTACTATACAGATACCAGTTTCAGATGGTAGACTTTATATAAAAGAAATTTAGAGTTTTTTGTTTGCTGATATTCCTTATTGTTGTTATGTTTATGAGTTTAAAGTATCTATTCCATGTTGTTGAAAAGACAGATGACATTTTTTTAGGTGTACATGTATTTAAAGAAACACATTGTCTAATGTGGGCAAGGTAGACTGACATCTTCTTTACATAGAGAGCTTTATCATTACTGGTACTGATGTATTTAGGTAGTTAACAACACTACCTATAAATAAAATAGACACTAGTTAATTATCAGAATGAAATCTATTTTATAACAATAAAAAGGAAAATGACAACAACCAAAATGGGACTGGGTTACCTGTTGACAGAGTCAACTGAAATAATGGGTTACCTGTTGACAGAGTCAACTGAAATAATGGGATACCTGTTGACAGAGTCAACTGAAATAATGGGATACCTGTTGACAGAGTCAACTGAAATAATGGGATACCTGTTGACAGAGTCAACTGAAATAATGGGTTACCTGTTGACAGAGTCAACTGAAATAATGGGTTACCTGCTGAGTCCAGTCAGCACATTTCTTCCTTACCATTTATATTCAGCTATCACAAATCAAACAGTTGGTCTGACATTTTCCAGGTTTGGACAAGGAACAGAACAAGAAGGGGAAATAATTAGCAGATTTTGCACCTTGCTGCTAAATGTAGGGCACTCTTTACATAGAGCTTATTGGTCAACTGTCAAGTCAAACCTGTTGCAATAGATCAATTAGTAGGTCAAGTATCACTATACATTTGGAAAAAATGGATTTTAAAAAGCTTTTATAAAAAGGTTTGCAACAGTATAGACAATATAAACATGAAAATGGCAAGATGACCATGACTCACAGTTTTTCAGGAGAGACAAAAAATGGGAAATTTCATATTTAGTCAGTCTACGTAAAAAGCTTCTGTCAGCACCAAACTCTTCAATTTTAATTGGAAAATCTTTAATGTGAAATTTCAGGAAAATTCTCCAGTGTTTAAATTGGTCCATTACTTGGGGAAAAAATCTTCATTTAATTCTGTCACTGGGTGTTACAACAATTAATGTACTCTTACTAACTTGGGGTTAACAATTTAGAGAGTGCTAAGCAGTCATTTTCCGACTCATATAAATGTAAGAACAGCGATTTAAGCTTGATTTAAATAATAAACATGTGAATTAACCAGATTTATTGCTTTTTGCTTTAAAAAGATTTTGTTTTTGCAATTTTTCTGATATAAAATAACCTATTTTTATTTGTTAAATCTTATCTAGTGGCAAAAACATTTCATTTGATTCATTATAGAAGGATATGACAGGGTGGTCTTCATGTGTGCCAAAGGCATTGGTAATTATTTCTTTTGTTAGAAAATTGTCAAAATAATATATTTATATATTGTGTTTATTCAGTTAATAGACATTTTATAATATTTTCTTTTTCCCACTGCTAATAACAAAATTTCAATGGTTTTTATTATTTTTCGCTCCATTTGATACATTAAATTTAAAAAAAAAATTTCTTTCCTGTATTGTATCAACCTTTACAAAAATTGGGCAAAGATAAAGTGGGTTATTGATGAAAATGATAGGTTTCATATTGTTCTGAATGGGTTAATGAACCTAAACGCTTGCTTACTTAGATGTTTCACCAAGCGTTGTCACTGATTTAAGTGATATACTGGCTTTACTTGTTTCTATAATGTTTTTGTTTTATGTCCTATATATGCAATTGTTTGGGTTTTTTATATATATAATAAATGATAGTGTCCCTCTGGCTTTATGAAGTTCATAAGTCGTAAAAAATATGTATTGATTTTGGTATTGTTAAAAAAGCATTATAAAATGAATTATTATATACAAAATATCTATGGTTTGAAGTGTGCAATAATGTGTGAACAATGTTGAGAGCTTAATAGGGTCAGGGTATTTGCTTGCGTATTGTTTAAAAATATGACATTTATCTTAAGTTTGGTACCGTATGTATGATAGGGCAAAGATGTCAACTCTTGATATCACATTGTAATGCTACACTTCATTTCAAAATATTGTCAATTTGCATTCCAAATCACCTGACTAAATTATTCCAGCAAAAATTTGAAGAAAATGGTATCAATATTTTCTCTTTTTCTAGACAATGTCAGCCTTACTATTACTGATACTAGTATGTAAGTTTAAAAGGCTTATGTTTTTTACTACTCTTACATACCATTGTGAAAGAACCAAATTTTTTTAAAAGAGATTTGATTTTTTATCTGGATTTTGTACTTTTCCTGTTCCTATTCTTTATTTTGCTTTTACAGAATATACAATGCATGTCCTCAATAACAATATTGACTTACATGAACATCGCCCCATTGTCTATGAATCAAGAAATTTTTACCTGTAAGTCCTTAGGTCAGTTAAGACATCTCTCACATTTACCTATTGATATATCTTATTAATAATCTTGATATTCAGATTGGACTTTTTCCTATAATAATGCCTATACTACTATGATAACTATACAAATTGACATTTTTGGTATCATTTTACATCCATATTATAATAATGATTGACATTTTATAATTAACAGGTACACAAATCTGCCTGAGGTAGAAATTACCAGTAAATATAGGTGCTTTAGTTTTAAATGATAATCACATTAGAGTGGATTTACAAATGTACAGTGCAGCCTGTTGAAATTGATTCCTGGATAAATTCTATTTAAACTGAACTGTTAAAGCTCTCAATGTCTGTGATTTCACCTACACCTTGCAACATCTGAATATGATATTGTCATGTAAAGGAAATATTCTCAACAAGGATATTAAATTACATTAAATCAATCAGATTTGTCTTGGAGGCATATCCAATCTACAATATTATGATCTTGATACCTGTCAGTTTACACCTGTAATTTTATTTAAGTTATCATAACATTATAAGATCAATCCAGGTAATCTGATGATTTTCTGATGTTTGTTTTTTTAATTTAAAGTTTCATGGTATTGTTGTCTCAGGTGAATCTAGTTACTATATAGTGGGATTTTCCTGCTTTATAACCCAATGAGACATACCACACTTCAAACTTAAACTTGGAATCTTGATATATAGCAAACTTGTGACAAACTATTCTGATTTCTATCCCAATGAATAACAATATAACAGTTCTCTTACAGTTTCTTACCTGAACTCAAGTCATTACATCTAAATGTATTTCTAAAAGGGGCATCATGTGTCGAGTTGTGTTAATTATGTTGTTACAGAAGGTCTGTGGTCTTAATTATGTTGTTACAGAAGGTCAGTGGTCTTAATTATGTTGTTACAGAAGGTCATTGGTCTTAATTATGTTGTTACAGAAGGTCAGTGGTCTTAATTATGTTGTTACAGAAGCGTCAGTGGTCTTAATTATGTTGTTACAGAAGCGTCAGTGGTCTTAATTATGTTGTTACAGAAGGTCAGTGGTCTTAATTATGTTGTTACAGAAGCGTCAGTGGTCTTAATTATGTTGTTACAGAAGCGTCAGTGGTCTTAATTATGTTGTTACAGAAGTGTCAGTGGTCTTAATTATGTTGTTACAGAAGTGTCAGTGGTCTTAATTATGTTGTTACAGAAGTGTCAGTGGTCTTAATTATGTTGTTACAGAAGGTCAGTGGTCTTAATTATGTTGTTACAGAAGTGTCAGTGGTCTTAATTATGTTGTTACAGAAGGTCAGTGGTCTTAATTATGTTGTTACAGAAGTGTCAGTGGTCTTAATTATGTTGTTACAGAAGGTCAGTGGTCTTAATTATGTTGTTACAGAAGTGTCAGTGGTCTTAATTATGTTGTTACAGAAGTGTCAGTGGTCTTAATTATGTTGTTACAGAAGGTCAGTGGTCTTAATTATGTTGTTACAGAAGGTCAGTGGTCTTAATTATGTTGTTACAGAAGCGTCAGTGGTCTTAATTATGTTGTTACAGAAGCGTCAGTGGTAATAATTATGTTGTTACAGAAGCGTCAGTGGTAATAATTATGTTGTTACAGAAGGTCAGTGGTCTTAATTATGTTGTTACAGAAGTGTCAGTGGTCTTAATTATGTTGTTACAGAAGGTCAGTGGTCTTAATTATGTTGTTACAGAAGGTCAGTGGTCTTAATTATGTTGTTACAGAAGTGTCAGTGGTCTTAATTATGTTGTTACAGAAGGTCAGTGGTAATAATTATGTTGTTACAGAAGGTCAGTGGTCTTAATTATGTTGTTACAGAAGGTCAGTGGTCTTAATTATGTTGTTACAGAAGTGTCAGTGGTCTTAATTATGTTGTTACAGAAGGTCAGTGGTCTTAATTATGTTGTTACAGAAGCGTCAGTGGTAATAATTATGTTGTTACAGAAGCGTCAGTGGTAATAATTATGTTGTTACAGAAGGTCAGTGGTCTTAATTATGTTGTTACAGAAGGTCAGTGGTCTTAATTATGTTGTTACAGAAGTGTCAGTGGTAATAATTATGTTGTTACAGAAGGTCAGTGGTCTTAATTATGTTGTTACAGAAGGTCAGTGGTCTTAATTATGTTGTTACAGAAGTGTCAGTGGTCTTAATTATGTTGTTACAGAAGTGTCAGTGGTCTTAATTATGTTGTTACAGAAGGTCAGTGGTCTTAATTATGTTGTTACAGAAGGTCAGTGGTCTTAATTATGTTGTTACAGAAGGTCAGTGGTCTTAATTATGTTGTTACAGAAGGTCAGTGGTCTTAATTATGTTGTTACAGAAGTGTCAGTGGTCTTAATTATGTTGTTACAGAAGGTCAGTGGTCTTAATTATGTTGTTACAGAAGCGTCAGTGGTAATAATTATGTTGTTACAGAAGCGTCAGTGGTAATAATTATGTTGTTACAGAAGGTCAGTGGTCTTAATTATGTTGTTACAGAAGGTCAGTGGTCTTAATTATGTTGTTACAGAAGTGTCAGTGGTAATAATTATGTTGTTACAGAAAGTCAGTGGTCTTAATTATGTTGTTACAGAAGGTCAGTGGTCTTAATTATGTTGTTACAGAAGTGTCAGTGGTCTTAATTATGTTGTTACAGAAGTGTCAGTGGTCTTAATTATGTTGTTACAGAAGTGTCAGTGGTAATAATTATGTTGTTACAGAAGTGTCAGTGGTCTTAATTATGTTGTTACAGAAGTGTCAGTGGTAATAATTATGTCTTTTGGTACTCCAGTTTCCTCCACTATCCAGTGACTGAGTACCGCAATATAAGTGAAAGAATCTTGACTGAGGCATGAAACACCTTTACTGAACTCCACTCCATTTGTAGCAGATTTCTTCTTTTCATTTATAAATAATGAATTTTATCAGAAATGTACACCGCAGCATATATGCTTTGATAAAATGGTGAAATTTCAATCACACATTACATATTATGTTGTTTCTATACTGACTGTAATTATTTGTTAGATTAATAAAGAATTTAAATTGGATAATGTTGTAGACCAGGCCCCAGTTTCACAATCATTCACTCAATTGAGTGTACACTCAACTCAAATTAGGGAATATTTTAATGTCACTTTTTAAGACATTCACAGTTAAAATTGAATATGTAATGTTATATTTAAATTGTTTAGTTTAGTTCAACAAAACAAAAAATTGTCTCATAGAACTTAAAATTTTAAAAATATTGATGAGAGAAAATTTGGAATATTTAGGTTGAGTGTACACTCAGTTGAGTTAATGGTTGTGAAAACTGGGACCTGGCCTGAATTGTTCAAAGCTCTTGTTAGTTGGTTAGTGAAAATTTCTATCTTATGTATAAACTTCTGCTGAAAAGTTAATGCACACAGTTGTTATAATCAAACAGAAACAAACTAAGTCAAACCCTATGTCCACAATAAATGAATTTAATTTTAATGACATTTTGAATTTTAACTAACCATTTTATAAGCTTTGAACCACATCATCAAATAACTCATATGTACCATATACTAAGTGATTATTTTAGTTAACTTACACTTCAAAGTTAGATAGTTTGTTACATAGTGTCTTTAATATCCAAAGTAAGACATATTTATATACATTAGTAACATCTAGATGAGTGAAAACTTCAAATTATTAATTATTATCACACCTGGCTTATATATAAAAACAAATTCCTATCCTCCCTCGGATTGAGTGGGTACCTAAATACCCGTTATTTGTTTTGGTAATGAAGGCATTGAAATAATTTAATCTTTACATGTTTTTCAGGGATGAAATCTTGAAGATTTATTTTTATGTTTTTTTTATTCTTTTTTCAACAAGCCTGCAGAATCCCTTAGTTTCAGTTTATTTCTGTCTGTTTCTTAAAAACAAGTTTTTATAGGAGGTAGATCAGGATCTTCTAATCTTTGTAACAGTCAATGGCATGATTACAAGAATATTTAACATTTTGACGTTTAAAGTAAAACATGACAAGAGCATTAAGAATTTAGGAAAGGCATTTTTTGTCATTCATGCAATCATGTCTCATTTATTTTGCATTCATATAAATCTGATAAATTTCATTGAAAGTTGGACAAATATTTATTTGCTCTGTGCTACCTGTCAATGAAATCCCGATCAGAACTTGGTCACAATTTGTAAACAGGAGACACGTTTTTGATACTGGTGTCAACTTTATCGATTTTAAATTCATTTGATGATAAGAATCGTAATAGATTGTTAAAGTGTAATGAAAAGTGAACGTTGTTAAATCAATAATGTCTGTGTGTCTTAGTGTCTAAATAAACACCATGAAAATGAAATATACGAGATATTGCGGAAATTTATAATTTAGATGTGAAAATTAATTCTTATACTGATATGATTTCTTTACATGTACATGATGAAAATTATTTATATGTAAATCAAAGTTTTTTGTTCTGAAAAGGTGACTAAAAGGACTAGAAAGTTATAAAAGTTGATTAAAAACAGAATTTTATCTATTTTTTATACAAAATCAATGAAATAAAAATTGAATCAAACACTTTCTTTACATTTAAATGATGTTTTATTACATTTTCATGATTGTATTATGTTTTCTTTAACTGAATGTTTGCCATTAAAATGGTAATGTACTTGCTGACTTAACGTCTCTCTCAAGTACAATGTATTCGCAAGTCACATCTTTAAACACCCCCAATGCACACTGATACACAAGTTTGCTGAAAAAGCACATTATATATGAAATTTTGAGTAATTTAAATCTTGGTGCAAATCTTGTTTTTTTAAATAAAAAAAACAGATAATTGTCTGCAGAGCACCCAACCCAAATATGTAATCTAGAATATGTTTAGTACATATAATTAAGAAGCAATCTTTTCTATGTTATAGAAGAATTGTAATGACCGACAATTAAAACTGTACTAAAGATAAAGGTGAATAAAAATACAAACTGATGAATTTCGACTATTTATTATTTTCACAAACATTCTCAAAAAAAACCAACTTATTTATAATTAAGATATGAGGTATCCATTTAAGAAAAATATACAGGTAATCTAATCAACGTGGACGGATTTCACTTTGTTATTTACCATTCAGTAGGGTTACTGTAATTCATTTTAGTGGTCTTTGGTGGTTTTGTAGTTTTTGGTTGGTTACTTTTTTTTTTGTCAGGTTTATGTTTTTCTATGTTTATGGTTTTCAGTGGGTTTATGGTTTTTGGTGGTTTTGTAGTTTTTGGTTGGTTACGTTTTTTTTGGCAGGTTTACGTTTTTCTATGTTTATGGTTTTAAATGGGTTTACAGTTTTTGGTGCTTTTGTAGTTTTTAATTGGTTATGGTTTTTAGGCAGGTTTAGATTTTTCTATGTTTATGGTCTTCAGTGGGTTTACGTTTTTTGGTGGTTTTGTAGTTTTTCTGTTGTTTACAGTTTTTTGGCAGGTTTACTTTTTTCTATGTTTATGGTTTTCAGTGGGTTTACATTTTTTGGTGGTTTTGTAGTTTTTCTGTTGTTTACAGTTTTTTGGCAGGTTTAGATTTATTCTATGTTTATGGTTTTCAGTGGGTTTATGGTATTCGTTGGTTTTGTAGTTTTTGGTTGGTTACAGTTTACGTTTTTCCATGTTTATGGTTTTCAGTGGGTTTATGATTTTTGGTGGTTTTGTAGTTTTTGGTTGTTTACAGTTTTTTGGCAGGTTTAGATTTTTCTATGTTTATGGTTTTCAGTGGGTTTATGGTTTTTGGTGGTTTTGTAGTTTTTGGTTGGTTACGTTTTTTTTTGGCAGGTTTACGTTTTTCTATGTTTATGGTTTTAAATGGGTTTACAGTTTTTGGTGCTTTTGTAGTTTTTAATTGGTTATGGTTTTTCGGCAGGTTTAGATTTTTCTATGTTTATGGTTTACAGTGGGTTTATGTTTTTTGTTGGTTTTGTACTTTCTGTTTGGTAACGGTTTTTTGCAGGTTTACATTTTTCTTTGTTTATGGTCTTCAGTGGGTTTACGTTTTTTGGTGGTTTTGTAGTTTTTCTGTTGTTTACAGTTTTTTGGCAGGTTTACTTTTTTCTGTGTTTATGGTTTTCAGTGGGTTTATGATTTTTGATGGTTTTGTAGTTATTGGTTGGTTACAGTTTTTTGCAAGTTTATGTTTTTCTATGTTTATGGTTTACAGTGGGTTTATGGTATTCAGTGGTTTTGTAGTTTTTGGTTGGTAACGGTTTTTTGCCAGGTTTACGTTTTTCTATGTTTATGGTTTTCAGTGAGATTATGATTTTTGGTGGTTTTGTAGTTTTTGGTTGGACAACAGTTTTTTGCAAGTTTATGTTTTTCTATGTTTATGGTTTTCAGTGGGGTTTATGGTTTTTTTTTTTGTGGTTTTGTAGTTTGTGGTTGGTTACTGTTTTTTGCAAGTTTATGTTTTTCTATGTTTATGGTTTTCAATGAATTTATGATTTTTGGTGGTTTTGTAGTTTTTGGTTGGTTTGTTTTTTTGCAAGTTTACGTTTTTCTATGTTTATGGTTTTCAGTGAGTTTATGGTTTTTGGTGGTTTTGTAGTTTTTGGTTGGTTACGGTTTACCTTTTCCCATGTTTATGGTTTAAGTGGGTTTATGGTTTTTGGGGTTTTGTAGTTTATGGTTGGTTATGGTTTTTTTGCAAGTTTATGTTTTTCTATGTTTATGGTTTTCAGTGGGTTTATAGTTTTTGGTGGTTTTGTAGTTTTTGGTTGGTTACGTGTTTTTGCAAATTTACGTTTTTCTATGTTTATGGTTTTCAGTGGGTT
Organism: Tegillarca granosa; assembly: GCA_029721355.1. NCBI lineage: Eukaryota > Metazoa > Mollusca > Bivalvia > Arcoida > Arcidae > Tegillarca > Tegillarca granosa. The sequence continues at coordinate 3,268,875 of CM056605.1, forward strand.
TATAGTTTTTGGTGGTTTTGTAGTTTTTGGTTGGTAACAGTTTACCTTTTTCCATGTTTATGGTTTTCAGTGGGTTTATGGTTTTTTGGGGTTTTGTAGTTTATGGTTGGTTATGGTTTTTTTGCAAGTTTACATTTTTCTATGTTTATGGTTTTCAGTGGGTTTATGGTATTCAGTGGCTTTGTAGTTTTTGGTTGTTTACGGTTTTTTGCAGGTTTATGTTTTTCTACGTTTATGGTTTTCAGTGGGTTTATGGTATTCAGTGGCTTTGTAGTTTTTGGTTGTTTACGGTTTTTTGCAGGTTTATGTTTTTCTACGTTTATGGTTTTCAGTGGGTTTATGGTATTCAGTGGTTTTGTAGTTTTTGGTTGTTTACGGTTTTTTGCAGGTTTATGTTTTTCTACGTTTATGGTTTTCAGTGGGTTTATGGTATTGGATGGTTTTGTAGTTTTTGGTTGGTTACGGTTTTTTGTCAGGTTTACATTTTTCTATGTTTATGGTTTTCAGTGGGTTTATGGTAAAAGAGATTTAATTTTGTAAGGATTCAAAAGAAAAAGTGTTGAGGCAGTATCACAATATTGGTTAAATAATGTGTGAGTAAGTCATTAGTATTCTACTGTATTGTTTATGCTGATGTAGACACATGTATTACAGCATATTGAATGTCAAATTATCTAGCAAAGATTAATTGTTACTTGTTTTAAACAGTTTGGCACCTGTAAATCATCCATCAAACTTATTAACTTATATAGATTTTAGATCAAAGAATTTTATCTATGTAATTACAACATAGACTGCATGGACTGGATATTTAAATAATACATAATTTGTATTGTACACTCTAGGGCTATTAAATTATATTATTATTCAAATCATTTAATAATACTTTTGTAGTAGTTCTCTATATAATTGCATTCCTTAATATCTCACCTGGTGCTGTTAGTCACAGATATACAAATTGTTCTCTTTTCCCCAGTGGTATCCTTGAATATGAAATCTTTTATTGTCCGTTTTAAGCAAAAAGCGATATTTAAATCAATAACAAAATAAAGATATAGTTATTTAAAAGAATAAACAACATTATATTTTTGTTGTTATTTGTTTGGATTTATAATTGTATTATTATTATTATTATTATTATTTTGTTTAATCAATTTAAAAAGTACACATAGTAATTAATTTATTAGAGTGACCTTGACCTGCATTTGAAGTCATTGTACATCTGATATGACATGGCAGCAGTGGACATTGGGTTAAAAAGTTATAAACTCAGACAGAGAAAGAGAGATATAGAAAGTGTTATTTTACACCCCAGTCAAAATTCTTTTACATATTGAGGTAATCAGTTCTGGGATGGTGTAGGAAACTGGATTGAAGAAAAAAAAACCCACCTTCAACAAGCTAACTTATAAACTTCCTCATACTAGTATATGGTCAAGTGTGATCAGAACCTAGGTGGTGAGAGTGCACCTTTAGACCACTTGGTCACTGAGACCACCTATATGATAAAATATACAGCCAGTAGTCAGTGGAACCATTCTTGTGTAGAAGAGACTTAATAAAGTGTTTTTTTTGTTATTCCGTGTCTTTGGCACTTACATCTTGGTTCACTAGTCGGTTAACTTGTTTTCAAGTCAGAATCTATGTAGAAATAAAACTTGCATGATAAATTTTTCAAAACGGGAAATGCTTACTGGAGTATTTGATTCTGATTTTACCGACACGAGCATTAGGACAGTAGGTGGTATAGCGCCACATTTGTCTTACAGTTTACTTCATAACATTCATTTCATGCTTAAAAAAACAAGTTTAAAATACAATAGCTCTGCAGTGGCTTAATGCTATATACCAACTTTAAAATCAATTACAATTTTTAGCTTTTAAAGATTTTAAGAAATTAAAGAACATGTGATATACTTACTGGTTGCGTTTTATTAAATAGAAAGCATGTTATTTTGTTTGTACAATACATTAACTTTCTATTGAAGTGAGGATTAAGTAGTAAAACTATTTCTCTGTGTATATTATTGATTTTTGATAGGAATTTTAAAAAATAATTCACGCATTCTAACCCTTTGAAAGTAAAAAGTCAGGACATTTATATAATTATTCATGATACACCTGTTTATTTTTATATCAGGAATGTGCTTCTTTTTTCACCTATTTATATATTTAAAAAATACATATATATCTTAAATGTAAATTGATTAAAACATTTATTTATTCTGATGTGGTTTTTGTATTCTGTCGATATTTGATCAGCAATTAAAATGAATATTTCTAACTTTCTCTCTCACACATATTCAGTTAATCCCATCATAATCTGTATTATGTTTCGTACTTTATTTGTTAAACGGGTTTGTGTTCTAAGCTTGTTATAAATATACATTCCAAAGTAATTTGTCGAGTTAAAAGATATCAGCATATTTTATATTGATTTTACAGTAGAGAATAACGAGTGCCAAATGCCAGGAAGGTTTTAATTTATCATTAAATATTTGATTAATTTTTACCTAAGTGTCAAATGTTTGTAAGTTCCATTATATTGTACAGGTGTGAATTTACAATTAAAAAAAAAATATTGTTAAATATAATTGAATTTGCTAACAAACAGTTGTACTGTAAAGGTAAAGAATGGACATGTGCTAGCCTTCTATTTGTACTGTAGCTATATCTATTAAATTTTGTGTTGATCTTGTCAATATACATTGCTCCTGTTTTTTGCTTATCCATTTGTTTTGCCTCCATAGCTTCATCGCCTGTTGTCATGTACATGGCATTTCAGCTACACCTTACATCGCCTGTTGTCATGTACTTGGTGTTTCAGCTACACCTTACATCGCCTGATGTCATGTACTTAGATTTCAGCTACACCTTACATCGCCTGTTGTCATGTACATGGCATTTCAGCTACACCTTTCATAGCCTGTTGTCATGTACATGGCATTTCAGCTACACCTAAAATTGCCTGTTGTCATGTACTTGGAATTTCAGTTACATCTTACATCTCCTGTTGTCATGTACATGGCATTTCAGCTACACCTTACATCGCCTGTTGTCACGTACTTGGCATTTCAGCTACACCTTACATCACCTGTTGTCATGTACATGGCATTTCAGCTACACCTTACATCGTCTGTTGTCATGTACTTGGCATTTTAGAACACCTTTCATCGCCTGTTGTCATGTACATGGCGTTTCAGCTACACCTTACATCACCTGTTGTCATGTACATGGTGTTTCAGCTACACCTTACATCGCCTGTTGTCATGTACATGGCGTTTTAGCTACACCTTACATTGCCTGTTGTCATGTACATGGCAATTCAGCTACACCTTACATCGTCTGTCGTCATGTGCTTGGCATTTCAGCTACACCTTACATCGCCTGTTTTGTACTTGTTGTTTCAGCAACAGCTTACATCGCCTGTTTTCTTGTACTTGTTGTTTCAGCTACACCTTACATCGCCTGTTGTCTTGTACTTGTTGTTTCAGCTACACCTTTATATGCCTATTGTCATGTACTTGGTGTTTCAGCTACACCTTACATCGCCTGTTGTCATGTACTTGGCATTTCAGCTACACCTTACATCGCCTGTTGTCATGTACTTGGCATTTCAGCTACACCTTACATCGCCTGTTGTCATGTACTTGGTGTTTCAGCTACACCTTTATTTGCCTGTTGTCTTGTACTTGGTGTTTCAGCTACACCTTACATCACCTGTTGTCTTGTAAATGGTGTTTCAGCTTCTCCTTACATCGCCTGTTGTCATGTACTTGGTGTTTCAGCTACACCTTACATCACCTGTTGTCTTGTACTTGGTGTTTCAGCTACACCTTACATCGCCTGTTGTCATGTACTTGGCATTTCAGCTACACCTTACATCACCTGTTGTCATGTACTTGGTTTTTCAGCTACACCTTACATCACCTGTTGTCTTGTACTTGGCGTTTCAGCTACACCTTACATTGCCTGTTGTCATGTACTTGGCATTTCAGCTACACCTTACATCGCCTGATGTCATGTACTTAGATTTCAGCTACATCTTACATCGCCTGTTGTCATGTACTTGGCATTTCAGCTACACCTTACATCACCTGTTGTCATGTACTTGGTTTTTCAGCTACACCTTACATCACCTGTTGTCTTGTACTTGGTGTTTCAGCTACACCTTACATCGCCTGTTGTCATGTACTTGGCATTTCAGCTACACCTTACATCACCTGTTGTCATGTACTTGGTTTTTCAGCTACACCTTACATCCCCTGTTGTCATGTACTTGGTGTTTCAGCTACACATTTATTTGCCTGTTGTCTTGTACTTGGTGTTTCAGCTGCACCTTACATCACCTGTTGTCTTGTACTTGGTGTTTCAGCTACATCTTACATCGCCTGTTGTCTTGTACTTGGTGTTTCAGCTACACCTTTATATGCCTATTGTCATGTACTTGGTGTTTCAGCTACACCTTACATCTCCTGTTTTCTTGTACTTGGTGTTTCAGCTACACCTTACATCGCCTGTTGTCCTGTACTTGGTGTTTCAGCTACACCTTACTTCACCTGTTGTCTTGTACTTGGTGTTTCAGCTACACCTTACATCACCTGTTGTCATGTACATGGGGTTTCAGCTTCACCATACATCACCTGTTGTCATGTACTTGGTGTTTCAGCTACACCTTACACCACCTGTTGTCTTGTACTTGGTGTTTCAGCTACACCTTACATCGCCTGTTGTCATGTACATGGCGTTTCAGCTACACCATACATCACCTGTTGTCTTGTACTTGGTGTTTCAGCTTCACCTTACATCACCTGTTGTCTTGTACTTGGTGTTTCAGCTACACCTTACATCACCTGTTGTCATGTACATGGCGTTTCAGGTACACCATACATCACCTGTTGTCATGTACTTGGTGTTTCAGCTACACCTTACATCACCTGTTGTCATGTACTTGGTGTTTCAGCTACACCTTACATCACCTGTTGTCATGTACTTGGTGTTTCAGCTACACCTTACATCACCTGTTTTTCCAATGATTTTCAGGGTTTTATTATTTATGGTTATGTTACAAATGGAAGTTTTAAGAGTAATAGGTTAGAAAATATATGGATTGAATGTATAAACACCTTTAACTGCTGTATAAAACCTGGGGCAGGTGCTTGTTAATTAACCCATTATAGTACTTATATATGACTAGAAGATGGACATAGATAATATCTTGTTATCTGAATAATTTAGGATTCTTTTCTATGGTTCCCCCAGTAGCTATTATTTATGGGGTTGAGTTTTATGAAGTTATAAAAACCTATTTAATTGCCATTCTTCTGAGACCTGCTGACATGATAAATTGAAAAGTAAGGGTATATTTTACTGGTTGATGTAGTGGGCTGGTGGTATATTTACTTCTCATCAATTAATAACTAACAGCATACATGTATGGTACTTATGTCAGAGTAACATGTTTTATTTGTACCTCAGTCATTGATTGAGTCATTGATTTTGTTCATTATAGTGGGAGGTTACAGGTTTAATCCCTAGCTTGGTCTGGCATTAATTATCCAATAAATAGATGAGGTAATCACAAAAGATTTATTTTTCTACTGTTCAGTACAGTATGAAGTTGAAATGATTTTTGTAAATGAAGAATTGATTGATATGTATATTTTACTGCATTTGTTATTTCTTGTCCCATTTTACTGTACATGCAGTTTGAAACATTAATTAAAGACATTTCAAAATCCTCAAAGTCGAAATACCTCATATGTTTTCATGTTGATTTGACTTAAACACTTTGCCATTATCTTTGTTCTTCACCCTTCTACTAGATAATAATTGTTTAAGTGTGAGATTTTGTTCTACGAACAATGTTCTTGGTGCATTTTCTTGTTATGGTGAAATTCCAGCATGAGAACAGTGTTCTTGACATGAGAACATTTCACACAGACACCCTAAAAATTTTAATAAAGTTTATGTTATAATATATATTATTTGGAGATGTTGTAAATTACATTTAAGGATGAGTGATACATAAAGTTTTAAATATAAAACTTCTATTTCAAATTGAATCATATTTTTTGTAAACAAAAATATTGACACATTTAGATTATTTATGAACTCTTTTGTTATCATTGTAAAGGATCTACATTCACTTTAGACTTTTCAGAGGGAGATTAGTTACACCATCTGGTGTAGATTCAGGGGTAAAGATGTAAAAATTTAATGTAGATCAATTTACCTGTGTAGGTTTAAATTATATGAACACCTGATCTACAAAATAGGTCAACCTTATATGAAGATGCCAACCACACACCAGGAAAAAAAAGTAACTATACAGCATGCTAAATCTGATATATGAAGCTAAGTTACAATTTGTGACTTAGTGCAAATAGTACAAAGTATTTCAATTACAATATTATAATTTTTCATACATCTACTGCAGATCCAGACTCCTGATAAAGAACTTCAAATTAAATCCTTTGAATGGTATAGCAAAAGATCTGTAAATATAAATGTAACTGGTGATGACTTTGTTTACAGGGGTGTCTCTGATTGTAACCCATGAAATAACAGTTTTATTCAGTCAAATATCATGGGTATAATATGTCATTGTATTTATAACTCTCCTAGGAAAAGGAACATTTAAATTTCAATTTGCTTCATTGACAATTTCATGGTGATTTTATTAAAGCAGCCATTATGTAAGAAAATAGCTATAGATATGTCAACCATGGTAACACCAGGCAAACTTTGTCAACCTTTTACAGTGATTTTCCATGGTAACACCAGGCAAACTTTGTCAACCTTTTACAGTGATTCCCAGGCAAACTTTGTCAACCTTTTACAGTGATTTTCCATGGTAACACCAGGCAAACTTTGTCAACTGTTTACAGTGATTTTCCATGGTAACACCAGGCAAACTTTGTTTAGATATTGCTACTAACGTTGTCTCATACCAATAGGTTTTTCCTCTAAAATATCTTTTTTGGAGCAAGAGAACAAATGATGGATCCAGCAACAGATTACTGCATGAAATTGGCATACTCAAGTATTTATTTTCATTTCTTGAAAATAATGATTAATCTCTATGTTTTTACTGTTTGAAAAGCATCATATATGTTGCTAGGTAAATGTTAAAATTCTACTCTTTAAAAGACACATCATAACCATTTATTTTACAAACATGTACACCCAGGTCATTACAGTCAAATTTATGGTCAACTGTGTGCTTCCTTACCATGCTTACAACTATTATTTCATGCTATTTTTGAGTTTGATCAGGTTCTTTTCCAAAATTCTGATGCTATATCAAGCTATTTTAAAGTTGGCCGGTTTCATCCAACACTCCAGAAATTATATACAGGTGTTTTTAGGATTAGTTTTTTAATGTTCAAACTTTCTCCTTGATGTATATAAGGTTACTTTTAAAGTTTTCATTAACTTTCATGCTAGAAAGCATGCGTATAAAAGATAGCATCTAATGTAATAAATTTTGCATAATGAAATTCAAGTAATACATTTTTTTAACAATCTACATATTTCTTGATCTGTGACTGACTACTTTTAAAAATTAAATGTTTTTTCTGTATTTATCATCATGGTAAATTAAAGGTTTTTAAATATCTAATATATAGTTTAATTACCCCCAGCTATAAAAAAAGAAAAAAGATTATTTTTACCTATTATAGAAAAGTTCCATTAATTATTTTTTTTTAGAGAGAAGCAGTGAAATGATTAGGGTGTTGGTCTGGGTTTCACCCTAATTTAAAAAGGATATTTTGTTTTTGAATGGCTGGCATTTACTCATTGAAATCGAGGCCAATAATGGCACCAAATTCAATATTCTATCATTTACATCAAGGAAGTCAGTTCTGCAATGGTGGAGAAAGTGAGAGTGCCCAATTATTTTGTTTTTTAAAATTGACGAACTAGGATCTATGTATACCTGAGTAAAACTTAATGTGTTACTACCTGACAGTTAAAGGTTAATTTTAGCTAGGTGGTAAATATGTACCCTGTTTTACTTTATCAGTAGCTGTCCTCAGTTAGTTGGTAAATATGTACCCTGTTTTACTTTATCAGTAGCTGTCCTCAGTTAGTTGGTAAATATGTACCCTGTTTTACTTTATCAGTAGCTGTCCTCAGTTAGGTGGTAAATATGTACCCTGTTTTACTTTATCAGTAGCTGTCCTCAGTTAGTTGGTAAATATGTACCCTGTTTTACTTTATCAGTAGCTGTCCTCAGTTAGTTGGTAAATATGTACCCTGTTTTACTTTATCAGTAGCTGTCCTCAGTTAGTTGGTAAATATGTACCCTGTTTTACTTTATCAGTAGCTGTCCTCAGTTAGTTGGTAAATATGTATCCTGTTTTACTTTATCAGTAGCTGTTCTCAGTTAGTTATCATATACTGTTTTACTTTATCAGTAGCTGTCCTCAGTTAGTTATCATATACTGTTTTACTTTATCAGTAGCTGTCCTCAGTTAGTTATCATATACTGTTTTACTTTATCAGTAGCTGTCCTCAGTTAGTTATCATATACTGTTTTACTTTATCAGTAGCTGTCCTCAGTTATCATATACTGTTTTACTTTATCAGTAGCTGTCCTCAGGAAGTTATCATATACTGTTTTACTTTATCAGTAGCTGTCCTCAGGAAGTTATCATAGACCCACTTATATTTTATAGCTTAGATATTGGTAATCCAATCTTTATAAAATCTAAATTTTCTCCGCCACATGTCCCATGAACCATAAATATAAAAATAGAGGTTACTGTCTACCAGTCTATATAATTATAATCAATTCTTGGTCTAGATTGATAGTATATAGAAATTTAAAAAAAAATCTTTTATATACTACCAAGTATCAACCTGCAGTGTTTAAGTCTTTTATAAAAATCGACCTGCAGTCCTATAAGTGTCAAAGAATTATGACTACCGGTAGCTTTTATTAGGCAACAGTTTCATGCAAAGGGGTAATAATTAAACACAAGCCTTGATACCTGAAGATTTGGATTTGTTTCAAAAGATATATGTGTATATTTTCAAAGAAAAAAAAAATCATGTAACATATTTGAAAAACTTGAGTTGTCAATTGGATAATTAATAATCAATTAATAGATCACTGTTTATGCCTGGATGGTTTTTTGCTGACATAAAATTCATTACAGATTATGTATATATGTCATTAATAGGTTAATTTATACAAAAATAATATATTTTGTGGCTGACAGTGAATTTAAGACCCATGTTACTTGTCAACGGAAGAATAAAACAAATCACTTATGAGTAATTTATGATAATGACTAAAAAAAATCAGAAATGTCTACCACCCATCTCAATTATTTTCTTTTTTGTTTTTACAACTAAGAACAATTGGTGTATTGAAACTTAGTTAATCATTATATATAAGTATAATACAATGACTACTTTCTGTTTTGAATCTGTAAAAGAACAGCATGCCATGCTTGATTTTGATTTTCAACAAGATTTTCACATTTTCATCATGCCATGCCCGATTTTCAACCAAATTTTCAAATTTTCATCATGCCATGCCCGATTTTCAACCAGATTTTCAAATTTTCAGCATGTCATGCTTGATTTTCAATCCAATTCTCAAATTTCCATCATGCCATGCCCAAAATCCAACCAGATTTTCAAATTTTCATTGTGTAGGATGGTATTTGATAAAAGTAATTACTACTTAAAATTGAATTCAAACTTTATAACATGTATTTGAAATATTTGTTTTTGAAATTTTAACAATTAGATTTGAAAATTAAATATTTACATGTAGGCAGGCATTATAATGTAATTAGGTAATACCTGCCTTTTGTAGACTAATTCCCTAATCCTGATCCACTGGATAAACTAATCAGGCCACTTGAAACTGATTATTTGGATTATCAACAATTTTCTTATTACATGGATTAACAGTAAAGTCATTTCTGTAAAGAATAGTTTGATTACAGAGATCTTTATCCTGATTTAGAATCTGCTGAAAGATATTTATCCGAGATTGAGTCAGAGATCTAGGATATTTAGTAATTGATTAACATTTAAATTGTCCTAAAGTAAAATATTGTGATTCCCAGACAAATGATAATCAACATATTTATATAAGTAATCCTCATATGTAACAAGTTTTTATTGAAGTTGTATTTCTTTTAACCCAATCTATCTGATATTAATCTCACTTACACAAGTCCTAAATATAAAAAAAAATGGTAAATAAATGACATGGAATCAAAATAATCTAATTGTTTATGTTTGGCTTTTTTACATTTGTAAACCTTTAAAGAAATAAGCTTTGCTGCACTGGTTCCAAATACAGATGCCTAGATATCATTATAAACCAATGCTAACACAGAGACGATGTGGTGCAAGTCTGTGGGATTGTGAGACAATGACCTAAACACTTTTCAGTCACTATAATTGGTCAGTGTAGGAAGTGCATATACAACAATGGCATGAACCTCCAGGGGCATAGCTTACTATGAGGCAACCGAGGCCATTGCTAACACAGAGACAATGTGGTGCAAGTCTGTGGGATTGTGAGACAATGAACTCACTTTTCAGTCACTATAATTGGTCAGTGTAGGAAGTGCATATACAACAATGGCATGAACCTCCAGGGGCATAGCTTACTATGAGGCAACCGAGGCCATTGCTAACACAGAGACGATGTGGTGCAAGTCTGTGGGATTGTGAGACAATGACCTAAACACTTTTCAGTCACTATAATTGGTCAGTGTAGGAAGTGCATATACAACAATGGCATGAACCTCCAGGGGCATAGCTTACTATGAGGCAACTGAGGCCATTTTTCAATTTTTTTTTTTTGGAGAGCATGTCTCTGGATCCCCTAAATTGAATAGCCTTTGGTGCTTTTTTGCCTCAGTTAAAATTGGTTCTTGTCTATGTCCCTGACCTTGATCATTTATTAATCTCCATTAAAATTTGGTGAAAGTCTTTGTCAGACAAGTTGTGATGTGTTTCTGTCGATACCAGTCTGTTAAAGTCATGACATGAAAAGTAAAATCAGGATTCTCACACAGACTTTAAAAATCTCACATTGTAGTTCTGTATTTACTGGGAGATCTTCCAAGACTACTACAAAATATTAATTGGTAGAAGTTATAATAAGTAAAGCCTTAACAGTGGGATTGTCATTCTGATGATAATAAATGCTGGTAAGGTCAATCGGCGGTAGGCAAAGGGTACATCACCCCCCCCCCCCCCTTCCCAAGATTGGCAAAGGTAATACAGTAGATTCCACTTAATTGCATACCGGTTAATTGCATATTCCGGTTAATTGCATAATTTTTCTCTGCACCAAACCATTTCCTATTTAAACAATGTAAAAAATTCCGTTTATTTGCATAAACAAAAGTCCAAATTCCGCTTAATTGCATAAAAAATTCTGAAAATTATGCGATCTTGGTCTGAAGTTTCATGATTACAAAATATATTTGCCGACAATGCAAAGGTAACCTCGACAGATGTTTACATTATATAAACATGTGTACAGCTAACACCAGGTGAGATATGAAGCCAGTTAATTAGTGTTCACTTTGTAGAGTAGTCATCCAATTGGTCTGTCAATACAATACGCGTTTGTCAGGAAACGTAATTAATTATGTTAAACCAATTAAAAAGGGCTATGACAGGACTGGTGAAAAATTTGTACCCGGGTCACACAAGTTTTATAACGATTTTTTTTAACTGAAATTTATTTCCATTACATTTTCTAAACCCAGACATGGTTTTACTAGAACTTCGGTGCTGGGTTTTTCAAACAAAGATTAATTAAAGCCAAAAACATTTTTTTAATTAATGTTTTTGTTAACATGGTTAAGGAATGTGTATCATTGTATGTATGTTGACTGTTATCCCATAGCAAGTTTAATAACGCGTATATACAGTTCTTTTTGGGTAAACTCAATCAATCATACCTCAATCAAATGCTTTATTCTTTATTTATTATTTCCTCATTAAGATAAACTGGTTGAAATCATCGTTTACGGCTGAAAAACCCTTTATGTAGCAAGTTTTGTCGGTATACAGATTCAACATCAAAGACATTTTTTCACATAAGGAAGTGACGTTTTATTCATTAATTTCATTGGATCAGACCTAGTTACACATATCAACGGGAATTTCCAATTTATGACTGATCGAATAATTGGTCAATAAACAATTAAAATATAACTTTGTATAAAATTAATAACAAGATAAGACATCTTTCAATTTATTTACACAAAATCTGTTTGAAATTTTATTTTACCGGACATCGTGCACGTTGTCAAGCAACTGGATTTTTTCTATGTCACATTTAAAAATAGATTATCGTACCGTGAAAGGGAGATAACTCGAACAGTATAACTCAGTGCCATGTGCGAACACGTGGATTTTTAAAAAGAAGTAAATAAACAAGAAATACGAATATCGCGAGTGTTAAGCAACAATGAATTAAATACCAACAGATGTTCTAGTTACATACATTTTCTAGGATTAAACACAGATCGATGGTCTGAAAGAAAAGTCCACCCATACCACATTTTGGAATCCCATGTAAATACGAGGTTTAAAACGATCAGCTAGAATTTTAAATCTTTATTTAGTAAAGAAAATATATTACAAGTCTTGAGATTTTAATTACATGTAATTAAATATTTTTTTCAATTATCTTTAATTATTTATTTTTTATGTCAAAGGAATTACAAATTTTCTGCTGTTTCTACAGTACACCGACTTTGATGTTTACTAAAAAAACGGCCTCACCGGGAGTATCCGTCAATCGATCAGCTAGAATTTTTAAAACTAAAAAAAAAAATAATTTTTTAAATTATTTTATTCTGAATTATTTATTTCATTTTTTAATTTCAAAGTAATAACTTATTTTCTGTTGTTTCTACAGTGTTCTAAGATGCCTACACAAGTACTAAAATGGCCCCAACCCATGTATCCATCAATCAATTGTGCCCAAGGGGCATTTTCGGTTATTTGCATATTCCGCTTAATTGCATAAAATTTTCTGACACACAGACTATGCAATTAAGCGGAATCTACTGTATTACCTGTGAATAAGGAAGTTCAGTGAATAGTGACACTGTCCTGAGTACTTTTAATTGTTAATAAGCCGGCATTAAATAATTTTTATTCAGATTTTTTTCTTACTTTTATGGGGAAAAAGCAGATTCAGATATTTTTCAATTGGTTTTTTTTAAGTTTGAATAGACGTTTTTTGCCAAAAATCGACGTTTGTGAAGGCCTGCTTCATTATATATACTTACAAAGTACTATGATTAGGACTGCCTATATCTAAGTATTACAGTCTGTATATGGGCAGTGTTTGTGGCAGATTTGATGACAAACATTCATGAGAGATATCATCTTTGGCCCAAATATATAGTCTGCACTACACAGGATCTTTAAATGCAAAAAACACCTGTTTGCATATATATATATATATATATATATATATATATATATATCTGACATTATTTTCCTCTATATATCATGTATATAATTAACATGATGCCTGAGCTCCTTAAAAATAAATAAAACCTTCACAAATAAAAACAATGGGTATGTGTTTGTAAATGATTGATTATTGTTTAGTGATTTGGTGTTTATTGTTTTACACATTCATATATTAATGAAGGGGTCAGTCACTCAGTCAGTCAGTCAGCCACATTTCTGTTTATATTTGTGACACTTGATACAAATCTTAATTATACTTTAGCCCTATAAGGCTAATTTAAGTATGGTAGATGAGATAGCAGAGTTACAAATCAAGGCATTAGCCTTCAACACATCTGCAGTTTGTTAGTCTGCAAGTTACAATGGTAGGCCTTTACTTGTTGGGTCAGTAACAGTATAATGTTCCGAGTTGGTAGCAACATTGCAAACAGGTGTTCTTGCATTTAAAGATCCTGTGTATTGCACACTATCAGTTCATTGCAATAACAGAACATTCACAAAAACATGCACCCTGTTTAAGATAATCCTAGAGATTATCACAAAATAATTTTCTCATTATGAAATTTGCTGATGTGATGTAAAACACTATTCCATCAGTGATCTTAACAAGCAACCAAGTATGTATGAAGGGGAAAAAACAGCATATTCCATGTCCCCATGTATGAGTATTAGAGCCATTGCTGTTGTTGGTGTCCATTGTTAAAGATTGTGCATTGTCAAATATTTTTGTGAGGGGAAGCTGTGGTGTTTTTCTTGACAGTTTTTATTGATTTTTCTGCTTTTGGTTCAATTTAAAAATGCATAATTTTTTTAATTCCCAAAGCATTTAAATAATTCAAAATTTGAATAAAAATATTTAAAAATATAAATGCTTTCCATTTGTTTGAATGGAGATAAATAGGGTAAATTAGATCGATTATTACTTTTTATGCCTGTAATCTACATGAGAATCAGTCTCTAGGCATAATTATCATGTATGTGGAAAAATTATTTAAAAAATAATATTGTGTAATTTATCGATTTCTAGACAAAAATAATACATAAACAAGTGAATTATTTAAACATTTGATGATTGTAAGCTTGTTTACTGTGGTCACACTTTTAGTGTCATTGTAGTATAATAATAAGTGTCATTAAGTAGTTTTATATTGTTAAATATGATTTATTACTTGACAGTTATAGGCCTGCAGAGCAATGTTGGTCTAATATGGCTGACAGAGTTATCTCCCTTAAACATGTTATAATGTGCATATAGAAACATGTAACATAATTTTTAAGTATGAAAAAAAACTTGAATTTCATGAGATAATGTATAATCACAGATCAACAGCTGTCAAAAGCAAAAAAAAAAAAAAAAACTACTTTGCAAAGTCACTATACTAATGAAATGATTCCCCTTTCATCAGAAGTCCTTGGTTTGTTCCTCTTCTGGTCTGTCTGAAGCTTTTCTATACAGGGGAAAAGACCAGAGTTCAGCAAGAAGAGAAAGTTTGTTATTTTAATATATTAAGCCATTTTTAAAATGGTGGCAGATATGTTCCTTAATAATAGAAAATCATCAATATGTTATCATTTTTTAAAAATACTTGAAAATTTGAAATCATTAAATTTGATTGACATTTTAAGGTGGCAGTTTTTGCTATGAGGGGTGAACAAAACTTGAAATCTTGAAACTCCATATTTTATTAAAAATTGAAACATCCATATACAAGAATGACATTTTGTTAATGGATTTTAAACTTTGTTTTTTATTTTTTTCAATTTATACAGCAAAATTGTTTTTCAACTAACGACCATATGTTGATTAAAATAAACAATAATTCAAAGATTTTTTACAAAGTTTTAAAAATGGCATATCATGTCACTTTGAAACAATGTTACATGAAGTTCCTTTACCCAGTGAAACCCTAATCTGAAGTGTTATTTAATATTGTTGTGTGGTGTGGAAAATAATCCTTTCTGCACTTTGCCTTTAATTTTCTTTAAGTTGTTAACATCAAAATATGTGGTAAGTGAAATAATCACAATTTTTATAATCAATGAATTAATCTTTCTGTATATAGAAAATATGTTATGTTTGAAAATCTGGAAAAAAAAAAAAAAAAAAAAAAAAAAAAAAAAAAAAAAAAAAAAAAAACCTTGAAAAAAAATTTCCTCAAGGTGAAATTGGGGGTTTTCTTGTGTTTTAGTTTTAAATTCACCTTATGGTTGATTCACAATAACTAAATAAACTTGAAAAAGTTATTGGTATATAAGGGAGATAACTTTTCTAGGTATGTTAGCTTATTACATGGTTCATGAATAATGGGTTGTTGTTATAGACTGGCTATTTCTTCAAACTATAAAAGCTTTATTGACCACCCAGTATTTTGTCTGTATCCAGTCCCTGACCAGAGGGTTGTTGTACATGATTTTAATCTGTGTAGAAAATATGTATAAAGATTTATCTGATTTACAGGTGATTTATCTAAAATAAAATCCATGTTTCGTATATAATAAATGTTCATTTTTCATCATAAGAATTTTAATTTTAATAAAACAATAATATATTGTAGTGCTGAAGTGATTTAAACTGTTGAATAAGAATCCTTTTACTAATGGCATCATCCTTAATTATATATATATATATATATATATATATATATATATATATATATACATGTATATATACTCTTGTAAAATTGTTGAAATGGTGAGATAAGTATCATCAATCTAAAGTACATTATAACATTATAAAAAATTGTGATTATTTTCACTTACCACATATTTTGATGTTAACAACTGAAAGAAAATTAAAGGCAAAGTGCAGAAAGGGATTATTCAAACTTGAGATAATACTTCCTTGTCTGGCACTCGGTATTCACCAGGGTAATGGACTAGAGAGTGGTTTTCTGCAACATACTGACTCATTGAGCTAGCATCTCCACTAAAAGTTGCCCAGAGTGCACACTAGTACAAAGCAGGCCACAGCATAATACACACTTGCACATCTCACAAATACATGGACTTGTTTTTAGATTAATCCAAAGAGATTAAAAATCTTGTTCCAAACGCAAATTGCTGTGCTGAAAAATGCCTTATAACAAACTCTCTCTCTCTCTCTCTCTCTCTCTCTCTCTCTCTCTCTCTCTCTCTCTCTCTCTCTCTCTCTCTCTCTTTCTTTGTCTCAGGTATAAGAGAGAATATTGACTGGATTATAAAAACCACTATTACACCACTCCACTCCCCATACACCTACTCTCTCTCTCTCTCTCTCTCTCTCTCTCTCTCTCTCTCTCTCTCTCTCTCCCTCTCTCTCTTCAATTGTCTTTAAATGAGATAGAACTTGATCTCAATGTCTCGCACATTGAAGACTGATTTAAGTACTGGTAGTTTTAAATTCTGTCAGTATTTCTTGGTCTTGTTTTTAAAGATAAGTGTTTATTACTTACAAAGATACCTTTGATGTCAGTAAATATGACACATGATTACATTTATAACATCTGATATCTTAAATAATAAATAATTTTAATATTTGAAGGTAAGGTGTATAAAAAGAATTGAAATGTAATTTCTGAAGAAAAAGTGTCATGGTTCTTTAGGTGCAAATTTTAACCTTTTACACCAACTGTATTTAAATACTGTATTTTAATCTTGTATTCAAATCCGAGTGAAATCATTTACTGACTTTTTGATCTTAAATATCACCTCCTTCAAATTAAAAATAAAAATTTATTTGGTTGATTTGTTCCATAAAAATGTTCTTTAATTGAATTTTGTGTTTAAAATAGGTGCAGTATTAAAAAAAAAAAAAAAAAAAAAAAAAAGTTATTTGTTCATTTTTTATAATTTACTGAATTATTCATCTAATTCATCTTGTTAATGTAAATAATATTATAACAAAGAAAAACTTAGTTTAAATTAATTAGTTAATTTAAAATGACACATTTACTTTAAATCATTAGTTTTGGGACACACATCTCTTATATTACTGTAAAACTCATTACCTGTCATAGAAGTACTGGTAGTCCAATTAACATTTTATGTGAACAATTAATATAAATCTTGTAGAAAATTTACACTTTGATCAAAATTTCAAAAATAAAACCAGTAGATTATAATTTTATTAACATTAATCAAGTAAAACTCCTCTTTCCATTAAATGAAATTGAGTGATAAATTGTAAAACCATAATTTTACAGCAGTGAAAAACATAATAAAATAAAAGGTAGATCACTCTTTGTTAAAAAATGATTAATGATTAAAATTATATATGGATAATAATATGCTATTTTATCACTATATTTTTTGTTTTGAAAACAAAATACTTTAAGCTAAAAAAAATGTGCTTACCAGTATGTACTAATAAATATCTGTCTACATGTAACACATAGCAATTATAGACCTCAAAGTACTGGTACTAAGATATACACTACAAAATACATGTAGTACTTACTGGGTATATTGATATTAGGTAGATGTACCAAAATTTGATGGGCATGTATTCCGGGGGGATGAGGAGAGGAGGAGAGATGGAGTAATTGTGTTCTGAATCACTTGTATCAAGTTTCTAAGATTTTGTTTGGAAATGAATACCTATAGAAAATAACTTACAACTTTTTTACACTATAATCCCACAAGTGGGATTCAAACATAGGTCATTGTTGATATGTTTGGAAGTATGACATCGAAGAAACATTGTTGAAGTTCTACACCTCTGT
Organism: Tegillarca granosa; assembly: GCA_029721355.1. Classification (NCBI taxonomy): domain Eukaryota; kingdom Metazoa; phylum Mollusca; class Bivalvia; order Arcoida; family Arcidae; genus Tegillarca; species Tegillarca granosa. Next base: position 3,287,057 of record CM056605.1, read on the forward strand.
AATTTGGGCTTGTTGGTTATCATTTTTCTTTTAAATAAATGATATATAATGTATTGATTGAAATATATCTAATTTAAATCAGCATGTTAAACTATACACAAGTACATGTATGACCAATATTTTTCTAGTCATGTTATATATGTTCAATATTTATCAGAACTACAGGTGGTTGATAAAATTTAAAATCTTAAAAGAAGGAAAGTACGGTAAATAGTTAAAATCCATATCAGAATGATTTCAAGTTTTTTTTGTTTCTATTAAAGGGAGATAATCCAATATATTTGTTCAGTAAGAAATAAAATGACTTTAAAAGTCGAGTAATTAACCCCTGTCATTGCAATTAAATTGTAACGATCCATTAGGTATGTCAAGTATTAAAGTACGAACTGTTTAACAAATATTTGAAGTAGCACATTATTGTTATGTTTGATCAGTAGAAGATTGTATTCTGTGTTATTTATTTAGTTTACTTCATTCTCCACTATTAGATATGACACGACAAGTTTAATACCCTGTTTTAAGGTTCTGTCATTGTTAATCCTCCCTATCAGCTTTAGAATTATCCCCCCTATTATTGAGATTTATCTGAACTTCAGGGATCATCTCAGTGAATTTTTACAACTTCTAAAAACAATATAAGGGTTGTTTTTTATTTATATGAATGGGATTATTAATGCTCAATTAAATCTACTAAAATAAGTAATTAGATTAATTCTATGAAAAATGCTGGTAAAATTTATTTCTTACATATATAATAATCTACTGTAATAATAACTTATCGTATATGTAGAATAAAAAATTGACTGTCATTTTTTCCTGTTTCATCAAGTAATGAACCAGATTTTAAAACTGAATGATGTGTAGATCGGGGTTGCCTTTTACCAAATAAGCTACAGCTTTGCCTCTCTAGTAATAAGATTTGAATCATTTAGGCAGGTGGCCTTTGTGGTGGCAGAGGGGTTTTAAATGCACTCTTGTAGATCACAGTGCATCTCACTACCTTGGTTTAAAGATTATATCAGATCCCAGTTTAAGAGTCAATTGCCAAAGCCTTTCAGAGGTAGATAAATTTCTGGGCACTGTAGTTTCCACCACCATCCAAAAATGACCCCCTGGTATAAAGGAAAACATCTTGATTGGGGTAAAACTCCCTGGCACTTATTTGGGCATGTCCTGGTGTGGAAAAATTTATCAGAATGTTTTTAACAGCAATTTTTTTCTATTGTTATTCTGGATTTTTTTTCACCATTTCAGAGCCGATAACCTCAATATAGTGAAATAAGGTATCTGTTATTTAGGGATAAAAAATCCACCTACCCACCTTCCACCAAATCTATAATGACAAGTTTATTTATAATCTAAAATCTTTTGTTTGAGTTGTTATTTAATCAAAATGTAACCATTCTGCAATGTTATGAAGCCTTGCTAGTTCCATTAGCATGTGTCCAACCATTTTTGTGTACTTTTAACACCTTGTTACATAGTACTGTATATATCTGATACATAAATGCCTACACTATAAGCATGAAGAGTCCTCAGAGCAATCATCTCTTAAGGATAAGAGTGGTAAAATAATTTAAATTAGATATAATTTACAAATGTTTACCAGTTAATCACAATTTTTTGTGTTCTAACATTAAGAAGTAGCAAAAAGCTGTGAAAAATCTCATTCAAAATTTATTTTGTTAAAAAAAATACACAGTACTTTATAACACAAACATTTATAAAACGCCATTGGATTTGTGACAGTTGTGTTTCTACCAGGGTTCACTTGAGTATTTGTCAACCAGAAAATATTGTTTTTGTGACCGGGGATAATTTTTTATAATGGTCATATTTTTGTGGTTTGGGATTTAAGTTGTATATTGTCAAACTTATCAAAATATGTACCTTTGAGATTTGCCCTTTAAGATCATCAAAGGGTGAAATTTGTCTGTATTTGTGTGATTATCCAAGATCTACACATATTTGTGTATTGTCATTACAAGTGTATTGGTGTGATCTATGGATATTGGAAGTGCTGGAATAAGGATATCCTTCAAATAAATTTTTTTAAATAAATGTTTGGAGTGATACAACAATTTAGTAAGTATGTAATATTTTTTTGATAAAGTTTTTTTTTTTTTTTAATTTCTGTAATATATTCCTGATTTTTTTTTCTTTGCATTAAAAATGTCTAAAATATTTGAAAATAAATAATCTCCCTAATAGAAATAGGAATTTACCATAAAATTGTAAAATAATGGAATCTTATAGTGTTGCTAAAAATTTTTTTTCATCTTAAAATTTGATCATTTAAATTACAAATACCAATATATCACAAAGGTAGAATATCAAATGCCAGTAGGTGATATATAAACAGATTTTTTTTTTTCATTGAAATTCACAGCAACTACCGGTAATCAAAAATGCAACTTGATGTCAAACTTCATATATAAATGAAGTATCATCAGAAATTCAATTCACATTTACAGCATCATTTTGTTATCAGTTTATATGATGACATTGTGTTTAGATCAAAGTACAGCAGATTTTTTTTTTTCAAATACATGTACCAAGGGTAAAGTTTTATAGTACAGATCTCATTGTCTCTCATCACCTATGCTTGAATCCCATTTATGTGGATCCAATGAAAGAATGTTTGTCAGTTAATTTGCAATAGTTTGATGGATTTCTTTGTCCTCCAGTTTCCTCTACTGTCTCAGAATTGAATAGCTTAATGAAACACTTGGTGTAAAGTACCATTACTACTGTACACTCATAATCCTAGATGATTGAGGTTATTTTTTTGTCCCAAAACTTGATCATCATTCTTGGAATTTCAATAACGATATATGATTGAATATACAAGTCCAATACACTTGAAGTTATAACTTTACCTTTGGAGTAAAATTGAGCTACATTGCAATCTGTCTGAAAAATAAAACGGAATAAATTAAGAACCTGTCAGAACTGAACTTCAATACCTGAAGTAATGTTTGATAGATAATGCTGTGTAAACTTAATACCTGTACCTGTGAAATATGAACAAAATTCTACAAGGTCCAGCTCTACTATCCTTGCTCATAGTGAATGCTTTCATGTTTGGTATAGATATGTTCAGCTCTACCATCTTTGCTCATAGTGAATGCTTCCATGTTTGGTATAGATATTTTCAGCTCTACTATCCTTGCTCATAGTGAATGCTTCCATGTTTGGTAAAGATATTTTCAGCTCTACTATTCTTGCTCATAGTGAATGTTTCCATGTTTGGTATAGATATGTTCAGCTCTACTATTCTTGCTCATAGAGAATGATTCCGTGTTTGGTATAGATATGTTCAGCTCTACTATCCTTGCTCATAGTGAATGTTTCCATGTTTGATATAGATAGGTTCATCTCTACTATCCTTGCTCATAGAGAATGCATCAGTGTATGATATGGTGCTGAAAATTGCTCATAGAGAATGATTCCATTTTTGGTATAGATATGTTCAGCTCTACTATCCTTGCTCATAGTGAATGCTTCCATGTTTGGTATAGATATGTTCAGCTCTACTATCTTTGCTCATAGTGAATGCTTCCATGTTTGGTATATATAGGTCCAGCTCTACTATCCTTGCTCATAGAGAATGTTTCCATGTTTGATATAGATAGGTTCACCCTACTATCCTTGCTCATAGAGAATGCATCAGTGTATGATATGGTGCTGAAAATTGCTCATAGAGAATGATTCCATGTTTGGTATAGATATGTTCAGCTCTACCATCTTTGCTCATAGTGAATGCTTCCATGTTTGGTATAGATATGTTCAGCTCTACTATCCTTGCTCATAGAGAATGCTTCCATGTTTGGTATAGATATGTTCAGCTCTACTATCCTTGCTCATAGAGAATGATTCCATGTTTGGTATAGATATTTTCAGCCCTACTATCCTTGCTCATAGTGAATGCTTCCATGTTTGGTATAGACATGTTCAGCTCTACTATCCTTGCTCATAGAGAATGCATCAATGTATGATATGGTGCTGAAAATTGAGCACGTGCTGTTCTCAAGTTGAAATATTTATTTCCCATGGTATTTAAAATTTCATAAATCATTTCACTTACCATATACATGTATATTATTGGCTTATACAAGACATACCCATGTGTCATATATATATATATATATATATATATATATATATATATATATATATATATATATATATATATAAGCATGTAAGTCATACTTATCATATTTTATTCTTCATACTTTTAACTCTATCATACTTTCCTGTCTATCTTATTGATGAATTATGGATTTTTTATTGTTAAATATTTAATTTTAATGTGGAATTGTAGATATTCCATTGATAAATATTTAACTTTGTTATCTGACTCGCCCTCTCGTTTTCTTACATGTTCACCCCACTGGTAGTGTAACTGTTGTCCAGTTCTATGGTCACTACTAGAAATCTGATTTATATTGTCTATATAGATAAAGATTTAATTTGGTACAACATGACATAACCGTCATCTTTACCTTTTCATCAGCAGTATCAATATTTATGTGATGTTTTTTGTAAGTTTTCAGATTAACAGCATACATTCATTGGACTGTTGGGGTGCAGGTTAATTATGCATTGTGTTTAGTGTTAATCTGGCCATTTGTGCTTGTATTTGGGTATTTATTTTTACCATGATACTTGAAATCAACAAATATTTTACAGTGACTTCAGTATAGCATTTTTTACATCCAGAAAATGAAAAAAAAAAAAAAAAAAGAAAAAAAAATGAAGAAAGTTGTTTAAATCGGGATTACATGAAGTAGACAAGATGACAATGATAAGTACAATGCAAGTGTAGAAAAATTGATAATACAGGTATTGTTATTGACGATTTCATTTATTTATTTTTACAGATCCTGAACCTCTGTACATCCCTCCAGAATATGACAATGTTGGGAATACCTATAAGGTAAGATTTATATAAAAGCATACCTCTCTCGAATATGACATTGTGGGACCATATATATTATAAATGTATACCGGTATATATATATGGTAAGATTGATATATGTACATGTATATTCCAACAGCATATGACACTTGAGGAAATATATTAGGTCAATTTTATATATGCATGCATGTAAATTAGGGTAGCAGCTAGTTCTTACTGTGTTGATTAGAATTTTAAAATTTGACAATAAAAAATAAATTCTGCACATTAATGGTAACATGATTATTTTCAGCAATCATTTAAAATTTTGAGAAAAAAAAATCAGTTGTGTCTTCATAGCACCCTTTCTCCATGGACAAGAGAAAAATTAAAGCACGTTAGAAAGTGTTCTATTGAATCCAGTTATTTTATATTGTTGATTTCGCAGACACTTAATGTGGTTATAAATATTTATGTCACAACTTAAATTGCAGTCATTTTCAGATAAAACATTATTGAAGCTTGTTCTGGCTGCTGATAGCATTACACTTTTAGTGAAATGGTAAACACTAGTCAGCATGCAGTAGAACATGTGAAAACTGAACCTTGAGGAAACAAAAATAACCTATTGTTTAATAATTGTTAATATTGCTTGGCAATTTCAGCCTGTGTATATCAAAATCCTGTCTATCAGAATGAAATCTTTAGTCTAGAAGATGTTCAGAATAGACAGGTGTAAATTTAAATTTGTTTAATTGAGACAAAATCTTCAATTCAGATGTTGTTTCATTGAGATATGTTTTACTACATATTGCTAGTACAATATATAGGTCACTAGAAAACACATTGTAAATGGCAATAAGTAATCACCATGATATAACACATGACTTTTTGAGTTCTTAACTTCATGCTGTTTTGCAGATTTAAATTTCAAATACAAAATAAATCTTTTAAATGATAAAGATTATGATATTTGTTTAATATAAACACTTCTAGATTTGAAAGGAAAAAGGCATAAAGATGTGTCCAGAATGCCTTAATTTGACTTAAAATAAAAGGCGTATTGATGTGTCGAGAACAACTTAATTTGACCAAAAAAAGGCATACATATGTGTCCAGAATGCCTTAATTTGACCTAAAAAGGCATATATATGTCCAGAATGCCTTAATTTGACCTGAAAAAAGGCATACATATGTGTCCAGAATGCCTTAATTTGACCTAAAAAAAGGCATTCATATGTGTCCAGAATGCCTTAATTTGACCTAAAAAAAGGCATACATATGTGTCCAGAATGCCTTAATTTGACCTAAAAAAAGGCATATAGATGTGTTCAGAATGCCTAAATTGACCTAAAATAAAAAAAAAGGCATGCAGATTTGTCTGGAATGTCTTTAATTTGACCTAAAATATTTATCAAGAAACCTGTTTAGTGTTATAAATAAAATGCATAATGTTTTAATAATAGGAACAAGTCTGTAGGATGTGGTTCTTAAAGACCAGTGACTACAGATTAGACAGGCGATCTAAATTTACTAATATATCGTATACATGCCAGAATTGTCTGATTTACTGTTCAATGTAAACCTCACTTCAAACACATTTTTTAAACACTTTTTTTTTAAACAATCTGCTATTAAATACCAAAATTTTACTAGGATTTTCTCATATTTCCTGATAATAAAAATATAAAATAAAATATAAAATAAACACGATGTACCACTGAATAGAAACAGTAATGTCCATTGACAAAAACTCAGAAAAAATCAGATTAAGACCTATTTTTTTAATTTTCAAAATCATAAAAAAATTTATATTTCTGTCCTAAGTTGTATAAATTTGCATATCAAAACCCTAGACCTTTGTCAAAAGGGGCATTAACTCTGACAATAAAACACAGATTAAACAGCTTACCAAACTTGATCCCTGATATATATGAAGAAACATGATGATCAACTGCTGACCTGAAAATATGATGAACATCTGTTTCCATTTATACGAATAGCCAATCAAAATCCTCTGACTTAAGTTTAGAAAGAAAATAATTCTTGTAATAAAACTTATTTAAATTCAAAATTAAATTTGACTTTCCTTCTAAAATGTAAATGGCATTCTGCATACAAGTATTACAAAACTGTGTATCCTGATAAAGATTGAGACCTGCAGAAACTGACGAAGGAATAATCCAATCATTAATGATGATTTTGTTCTTGATTATGTTCAAATCTGAATTAAAGCAACAGTACATGCCAAATTTGCATTAATTAATGCAGGTTAAAAAAAAATTAAACAAGATTACCGGTACTTTATTTAGTCAGTTTAGACTTATCAAGTCAAAAATGTATTTTTAGTAAAATTTTGAAAATAATGAAACTCGTAAGACCATGCAGTATTTTTTGTTTGTTTGTTTTTTATATGGATGGATACAGCTAGAACTTGATATTTGTAACCAGAAGTATGGTTCATTATTATAGTTGAGACATATGTCATTGTAGATCATGATTCTAGTTTGAAGATATTGCAGTATATAAGTACTGGAAAGTCCCCAGTCAACAATGGCAATTATTCAAATAGATTTTATCATGTTCCAAAGTAAACACAAAAGAACAACAAAAAGACAATCGTTTTTATGTAAAGATTTAAATTCAAGAGTTATTGGCAATGTTTAGCCATAAAAAGCTATGTTTATACAGCCCACAGTTTGAAAAATAATTGTATAGTTATTCAGATAGATTGTATCAATATTTTAACATAAGGATTACAAATACAAATTTTCAAATTTTATTTTAAAAGTAATTTTTAAGTTAACCATGAATAATTTAGATCTTATAGTATATAAGGATTTTAGAGTTCCTTTGTCATTTTCAAGTTTTATTTAATCATTCATATACAGTATATTTTTATCATAACTTGAACTACATTTAAGGTATTTATTTCAGATTTTACAGTCATTCAAGCACAGTTTTCCCCTATTATAAATAAGTTAATTTTGTTAATTTTCACTGTAAATAATTATCCAATTAAAAGTATTAACATACAGGTAATCTAAATACCAAAGAAGCACAGTATAATGTGGAGCTGTATGTACTTGTAATAAATGTAAAAGATAGATAAAATAACCAGTATCCTCAGTATACCTTCTAGACAATGGCAAAGTAGCCACATTAGGGAATATTTTGGATAGATAGGTATTCCAATTCAGATTAGAATTTAGAAGGAAAAAAAAATCAAAAAAATTATGTAGTATGATACTGTTATCTATGAATGTTACACAGCAATCTCATACAGATATTTTTAACAAGATTTAACAGGTTGAAACTAAAGCTGAATTTAGTCAAAATTTGTAGAAAATCGTTTAAAATGAAGTTTTATAATTTCAACAGCTTAATTTGAAAGTGTTATTTAAATTTTTATTTTAATTTTAAATGGGTTTAATTACCGGTAAGTAAGGTTTGCATGGTCTCTGTATATCATCTTAACAGGGTCCAGTAGATCATAACATGATTAGTTTTATCAATTAATGAGTCAAAATTTTAATAAATTCAGATATGTTGTGAAATTAATGTTGAAAATATTGAAAGTAAATAGAACTTCATCACTACAAAGCACATTGTTATACAAATATTGGGTTGATAGTAATATTTCATTTTTATTGATAATTCTAGTTTGTATTAATTATTGATTTAACTAATCCCCGCGTTAACAACTGGGTCAATGTTCTCTGGTGCTTTTGGATTTTTTAGTTAAATTTGACAATTTTTGGACTACTTTTACTTTAAACTGACTAAGATCTCTTTTAAATTGACACAGTTATAGTAATCACACAAAGACAAATTTGTTTAGTTTGATTATATATAAAATATATATGTTGTATACAATACTACATTCAGTATATATAATTATCAAAATCATATCTGTATATTTGGTCAGAATGATCATAAAGTTGTGTCAAGCGTGCCACAAACTGCCACTGGGAGGGGGTCATAGCCATGTAAAGGATTTGATTGATCTTGAGTGCACACCAGTCTTCAAGACAATTGTGTTCCATTAAGCATATAGATCAGCTCAATTAATATATTAAACGTTATTTGGATGTTTACAAAATAAAGATTAAGCATGCTTTGAAAAATTTGACCTGTTTTATTGTGATCAGCCTAAATACCATATTGTTCTTATGAATTCTAGTATTTCATATACACATATAACTTATGTTAGCCATACTTTGCACTTCATACTGCATGCAAGTTTTATAGAAAAATTAGAACATCTTTACATGTAGTTATGTTTCTATTGCATAAGATGGATGAATTTTGACATTTAATCGCAATATTCTCTTATTGGAATTATGGGATACATAAGATGCAAGTATATATTAGTATATATAATTAAGATTACATTAACTTACAAACTTACCTTATTCACAGGTAACATGCAAATATCTATATTTTTTAAAACAAAGTTCACCCATATCAGTATTTTATTTACTTGTTTGGCAAGGACTCCATTTTTTTTTTAAATTTATTTTTCTTATTTCATATAATTCCCTCAGAATTCCAAGTGTCTTGTACATTGAAATTAAATTGTATTGTTAAATGAAATAACTATTAAAAAATATATTATTTTAATGCAAAGGATTTGTAAAGTTCCCTGAGAAACCCGTAAAGATGCCAGTCTACCATTTGATATACTAGTATGTTGCAAAATGTTTGAGCAGATAAAAATATTGACTCATATTTTTTTATGGTTTCAGCATTGAAATATGTGCGATAAACATATTATATTATCAATGAAAATAGTTATTACTATAAGGTTATTATACAAGTTACTGTACAAAATGGATTTTCATTGGACTGATCATCCATGTCGTTTAGAAAAAAACTACGGCATCTCGTCCAATACGTTTTTTTTCTACACAACATGGAAGAGTCCAATAAAAATCCATATTGTACAGTAAATTGTATAATGACCTTTTTATTATACATCTTAACACATAATTCACTATTTATTATTCACATTATCGACATTATCATCTGCCCTAAAATTCATACACCCTGAAATTCGCACACACTAAAATTTGTATACGCTTAAATGAATAAGTTTTTAACATAATCTGTACATTTCAATTACAGATTACAGAAAATGAAAATTGTTTCAATTATTTAATAGTTTCACTAAAATATTTGCAATTACTTGTACGTTGAAATGTAAAGACTGTTGCCATGAAACTAACTGGAATTTTAACATTAATAAAAGTAATATTGACAGCTTTACAATTATTCTTTGTGTCCAAAAAAAAACATAAACAATAAATCGATCATTCCCCTTTGTATCGTGGCTTTAGAAACTAAATATTTACTCTTAAACGATTTGGTCAATCGGGTTATTATGAACTGATCGCATAGTATTTGCGCGCCAAATTGCATGCAAAATATGGATTTTATGTACGGTCGCGACCGTCCAATATGGGTTTTTGGCACGTGAAATATGGGTTTTTCTGTATGGTGGTACAATATGGCTTTTTCTTGTATGAACACGTGATAGTAATAGTGAATTATTATTGTGTTACAGTTATTAGATGTATAATAAATATCATTATTGGTTATCGATGATGAACACAAACTCTGGAAACTATTTTCCTATATGTAACAGGGTTATCAGAAGTGTTTAGAAGTTGTATTGAGACCAGTCAAAAGGGGATATATACAATTTATTTTAAATCTTACACGTTTATTTATTGTGATTCTATTAGTTTTTTTTATTATTTTATAAACTATTTTAGACTTACAAGGTAAGATAAGTAATACAGGATATATACCTGTCTTGTCAGAATCATATTCTTATATATAATCTACGCTGGGTTTCTTCTTGTCCTCAGCTACACAGGGTTTGTTCTTCTTGTCCTCAGCTACACAGGGTTTGTTCTTCTTGTCCTCAGCTACACAGGGTTTGTTCTTCTTGCCCTCAACAACACTGGTTTTGTTCTAACCCTCAATACACTTGTTTTCTTCTTGTTCTCAACTACACTGTTTTAATATCTCAAATTCAATGAATCTGACTTTTTATTGTGATGGATACTTCACAAAAATAAAAAAAAAAGTAAAAAGAAAAAAGAAAAAAATATGTCTAGTGGTGTTGGTTTTTATGAATATTGGTCATCTGTTTTTATTCTTGCTTTGTTAACTGTGATTTATGTAAATGCATAGAGAAAACTGTGAAATAAATTGCCAGAAATTGAAAATCAAGTCTTGTACATGAATATAATATATGTACACCTAATTTAATACTACAGAATAACAATAAAAATTTGAAGTCTATTTGCACTTAATTTCCAAACCCAACACTTGTGTTTATTTTGTATTTTGTAAATGTGCACATTGAGTGGTTACACTAAGTAAATAGATTACAGTTGTATGATCTTTGTGGCCAGTTGGTCTCTAGCAGTTGTCAATGAATCATTGGTCCATCTGACTTACCACTTGGGTATTAGGAAGATCCTTGCCTTATCAAAATAGTCGGTCTGCTTATCAAATGATAATAGATTTTTTGGGAGGTAATGATACTCTGGTTTCATCTGGTTTCAACTTTTATCCCAGTCTTGAGCACCTCAATAATATTAAAGATTCTTGACTAAGGTATGAAAGACTCTTGTTCTCCAAGGTTAAAATTTTCCATTTTAAAATAGATGTGAAGGCAAGCTATTTTTTTCAGACAGGTTTTGTTGACATTAAACATAAGATCTTTCATTGATGGTGTCAAGTATTTGCAATTTATCTTTTTTTTTTTGAATATTATTTTTGATGAGTTTGGTGTTTTCAGTTGCAGCCCAAGGTTAAGAAGGTAATTATAGTAATGAGCACATCCAGCCACCTGCAGTATTCTGTTATATTCTTTAATGCTTTATTTTTGGTATTTAAGTTGATAATTAGTTAGTTATTTATATCATTATTTTATATATACATGTATATTTACTTTTTTTGAGTAAAAATATTTTAGAAAACAATTAAAATGTCTCTATGGTTACAATTGCATGAATATATCTGTTTGGCTTTTTACACATAACTATACTTCATTTAGGGCATTTGAACACTTTGCAATTTTGGCTTATAGTTCTAAATTTAAACTATAGTGTGGCTTATCAGTTATATTTTTAGATAAAGGAGAACTTGTGTGAACCCATCCTAGAAACTCAGACGTCTTATAGAATGCTTTTCTTTATCTGAAATGAGCATGGTTTATATATACTGAGTGAAATGTATAGTTTTATAGCTCTACCAAACTGTAAAGGTTTCTGATATACATATTACAAATATACATTTACAGTGATTATAATGTTAATGTATTGCATTGTTGTCTCCCTGAGAAGTTTATCTGACATGTGTCATGTGATCATGGTCATGAGATATTATTACTTGTTGTGAACATTGTGATAAATATTTGGTTGGTTTCTTATAAATACACATACAACACTATCTTGCTAGACTTTTGATTGATCTTGTTATTTAAAGTAAGCTTTTTTTAATGAAAGTAATTTGAAAAAATATTGTTATAAAATTAATTTTTTTTATTTATAAGAGAAATGAAGAAATGTGATTGCATTTATAAGCTTTAGCCAAAATTATTTGTAATGTTCACAATAACCGAGCGACTTACAAAAACATGTGTTTTTGTTAAACATAAATTGATTATTTTGATGAGACAATAATTAGTTATCAACTGATGTATTCTGATTTCTCACACTCTGTCAAAAGTTTGTATAAGAGTGTCAGAATTGTTATTCCATATACAGTATTTATCAAGGTCATCATTAATTCTTTGAATCATAACATGCTCTAAGTTTTAAAAATCTGTTGGTTCTTTTAACATGCATACCACACACAGTTATACTTAATTCTGATTAGATATATCTTGATAAAATCAATGATTGTATCTTTAGTCCTTATCCCACGGAGACTGCTGATTTTGGAAATCATTTAGTTCACCCGATTCATAAAAATAGACTTTAACTTTGTTTAAGTTTATGGTAACAGAAATTTTCTCTGGAAACACTTATTTATCTGTATTGCTTTTTTTAGATTTGGTTATAAAAATGTAAAATAAATATTTATATATTTTAAGTTTTTCACTGTTTTGCTTTAAAACAACATTTTATGATTGAACCATATAAACTAGTTCTTTAAAGAAAACATTGTAATTTGAAATTAGTTACTCACATTGCCAAGGTAAGATACCATTGTTAGTTTTGATTGAACATGTTCTTGTATCATCACAGACTTGATTCTGTAGCACATTTCACAGTTTTTCTGGTTCTTTATTTTCAGTCTCATTTGTTTTCTCTTGGTATGACCCTTCTGTATGCAGCAGAATATAATGGGGAACCAGGACGACCAGAAATAAGTGAAGAACTACGACAACTATTTGGTTGTATGACATCAGAGAATCTTTCTACTCGACCGAACCTTGAATCAGTGATAACACAGTGTGAAGAGGAATTATGTGGTAAATCATCACAGGAAGTCTGTTGTGCCATCGGGACATTTTTACCGCCATATACACCCGCACCAGGTCAGTTTGTTGTTGAGTTCAATTTTACTCACACTGTCCATGTGATTGATTGAAGTTTATTATTCTTTAAATGAGCAATCAGTCAAACTTTGTCACATTGCATGTTTAATTTATAGCAGTTGTATTCATGCACCATTTTGTCTTTGATTTTAAACTGCTGTAAAGTATCTAATTTGGTTTACTTTACCAGTAAGTTTATACAGCAATTTTTGTTTTTTCTTTTTTTACTAAATGACCAAAAAAATTTAGAAATACTTCTGGTATATACCTCTTACAGTATCATATTTGTTGAATGAAATCAAACTTAATTCTTAATCAAGTTCATTAGCTTTATAACAACAAAATGATTTTGATATATTTTTTAACCATATAGCAAATGAACAAATAGGTGTAACTTGCATTTGTATCTGGTAACATTATGTATGCTGTATTTTTTTTAAAGTTATGCTTAAATTTTTTTTATTTCATTTTGCAATTTCCTTCCTTATTTTCCATTGCACTTTTGTAAGTACCATACCATAACTAACATATTTGAGAATTTTAAATGTGATGTTTTCATTTTTTGTTTATTTCGCTGTAACTAGATGTTCCAGAAGTGAATTGTGTGAGTTTAGCAGACGTTACTGCTGGTTTGACTGCCTATCTACAATCACAAAATAAACTTATAAATAATAACACAGAGACAAACAGAGACTCTGATCAAATAGAACAAAACTTTGATAAAACAGGATATCAAAACTTTTATGAGTCTGAACATTTACCATCTGACTATCAAAATATTTCACAGCAGGAATATCAGAATTATTACGATTCTGAATTACAACTTAGTGCTGGTGAAGATTTGTGTGATTCACATCAACTATCTCCTTCCCAGATTGTAAAAAATTCTGAACAAGGATTTGAAACATTTTATGATCACCAAAAATTAACATTTCCTTCCCAAAATCCACAAAACTCAGATCACAGATTCCACAAATTTAGAGATCCCAACCAACCTTCACCTTCCAACCAGTTTCCACAGCAACAGTCAACACCTAACCACCAGTTTGATTCACCACCACCATATTTTTCATCGCCATTAACTTCACCTTTACATCTAGGAGAAGCAGAGGAAGATATGCCAGCTAGAAATGTTTTAACAGGTCCTCCACAACCAACAGGTAACAGAGGACCCGGTTTGTCTCCATATACCAAGAAACCATCACCAAGGACTTCACAAAATACACAAAAACAAAACAAGCCACCTTTACCTAAAAAACCAGAGAGAATTAGTCAAAGCTTTCAGAATGACTCTGGTGTTGTAACTGATAACTTTGTAAATAGTGAATTAGAAAGTCCAGACAAAATTCAAAGTCGACTGTCAAATTTTGGTGGGAATAACAATGAAAATATTAATGGATATTATAATGGTGAAGGTCATGTTAAAGCAGAATTAGGAAGTAAAACATATACTATAGCAGACGCCGAGTCATTTATTAATCAACAAAAACGAAAAGAGTTAACTCCTTCTACAGCTGATAATAGTATGACAGAGGAAAAACCCAAACAAGCTAAGCGTAGAAGGGTAAGTACAAGGATATTATGTACATCAGAAAGAGACAGAAATTTTTAAAAATTTTGTTTCTTTATAAACACAATGCTAGATAAGTTGGTAAAATGCTTGCTCTGTTATTTGAAGGTTTCTGTATGGTTTTCATCCGTGCTTGTTCTCACCAATATTTGAAAATTAATCATGACTATTTTTGCAGCATGTAAATAAAAGGTTTTTGAATGAATTTTTTAAAAAATCCTGTAGTTTATTGCAGTATGTTCTGCACCTGAAGTAATCCTAATAGCAGTATTGTAGAGGTACAACTTCATCATCCAGCTACAGCTGATAAGGACTTGTATAATCCTCTTTAACTAATCTCATCTTTGGATTTATTGTGTAGCAGTTGTTTAAACTCTTAAAGTACATCTATTAAAAAAAGTAATAGATGAAAAATTGTAGAATTTCTTCAATTTAGTGTGTCTTTATTATTGTTGTTGTTGTTGTTGTTGTTTGCTCATAAATAAGGACGGATATCAGTTATACTTAACTGATAGATAAGTTCCAGACATTTTTACATTTTGATTGGTTTAAATTTTTACAAGAACAGAAATTTTACATGATAGTAAGAATTTAAGAAAAAGACATATTATTATAAATAAAGGGTTTAATTACTGAATCAGAATCAAATTTATTGTTTTTCAACTAAAATATCACCTGTCCTAAAGTTTACACCATATTTCAATAAGGCGATAGTTTTGTATATTTAACTTTTTTAAAAATATTTTTCCAGGGTATGACAATCGGAGAAGTATTAGATGCTGTAGACCGATATCTTACAGAAGAAGAGTTATGGGCCTTATGTAGAGAAGGGACATTAGCTTTACAAAGGAAAAAGAAACATTTACGTAAGTCATATAATTTCTAAATTGTTTGAATATGATAAGAAAATGACAGCATTATGAACAATATCATACATCAAGAAGGAATTGGTCAAAATAAATTGGTTGTGTTATATGATATTGTCTAAAACTTTGCAAAAGAGTCCCACAGTGCTCTGTGGAAACATTTTTATCATCCAGTGAAGGAGAACAATATTTTCAGTGCAATATTTTAGTTTTCATGTTTATATGGAATATTTCTATTTTTTCAGCTGCTTATCTCTCCCCTGATACATTGGTGCTCCGTGAAAATGGAAATCTGTCATTTAAGGCCATACCAGAAGACAAACCACTCGAGGTTATATTTATGTCACCTGAGTTGCAACAACGAGGACAGTTATCAGAAAAGGTAAGCCAAATTAATTTTTAGCTCACCTGAGCCAAAGGCTCAGATGAGCTATTGCAATCTATCACCGTCCGTCGTGCGTCGTCCATCGTGTGTAAACTTTACATTTTAATCTTCTCCTCCAAAACTACTGCGCCAAATTTAATGAAACTTGGTGATTATCATGCCTGGGTAACAGCCTTTCAAAATTGTGTTCCGGGTTTGGCCACGCCCAACAAGATGGCCGCTGTTACTAAAAATAGCAAAAAGACAAACAAATCTTCTTCTCTGAAACCAAAAGGTGCAGGCAAATTTTGATTGAATATTTGGATTCAGCATACCTGGGAACATTAAAATTGTATTTTTCATGAAAATTGAGTGAAAAATAGGTCACGCGTTTTTTGCGTAAAATTATGTAAGTTTGAAAATGAGACATTTGTTGTTATAACTCAATAACGGCTGAAGATAATTGTATGGAGTTTTCCCTGTTGATCTTGTCTTGCTATTTTCTTCCAAAAGATGTCAAGGTCAAAGGTCAAGGTCATGTGCCTGCTTTTGACCTTTGATAAAAAAATCCTATTTTTTAAACATTTCAGGTGATAATGGCATGGGATTTTCAGTTAATTGTAGGTAGTGACATGACGATCATTTTGATATATAGATCAAGGTCATGGGTTCAAAGGTCAAGGTCAAAGATGCACAACTATTACCGTTGTAGTTGATTATCTGCAAAACTATTAACTTTTTGTATAGGCATGTATATTGGAATATTGTAGGTATTGACATGCCAATCATTTTGATATATGGTTCAAGGTCATATGTTGAAAGGTCAAGGCCACAGCTGCAAAAGAAGACTTTAATTGCAAATTATCTTGAAAACTTTTAACTTTTTGTATAGGCATGTATATTAGAATATTGTAGGTATTGACATGACAATCATTTTGATATATGGTTCAAGGTCATAAGTTGAAAGGTCAAGGTCACAGCTGCAAAAGAAGACTTGAATTGCTTATTATCTTGAAAGCTATTAACTTTTTGTACAGATATGTATATTAGAATATTGTAGGTATTGCGACAACGATCATTTTGATATATGGTTCAAAGTCATATGTTGAAAGGTCAAGGCCACAGCTGCAAAAGAAGACTTTAATTGCTTATTATCTTAAAAACTATTAACCTTTTGTATAGGCATGTATATTAGAATACTGTAGGTATTGACATGCCAATCATTTTGATATATGGTTCAAGGTCATACGTTCAAAGGTCAAGGTCACAGCTGCAAAAGAAGACTTAAATTGCCTATTATCTTGAAAACTATTAACTTTTTGTATAGGCATGTATATTAAAATATTGTAGGTATTGACATGACGGTCATTTTGATATATGGTTCAAGGTCATATATTGAAAGTTCAAAGTCACAGATGCAAAAGAAAACTTGAAATGCTAATTATCTTGAAAACTTTTAACTTTTTGTATAGGCATGTATATTAGAATATTGTAGGTATTGACATGACAGGTTCGAGGTCATATATGTTCAAAGGTCAAGGACATAGCTGCATAATTATACTAAAATTCATTATTGATTTGGAAATAAGTCATTGCACTACAGTTACTTCATGCATATAATATAAGCTACTTATAAATGAAAAGAGAGTGGATATATTTCTGATTAAGTTTTGTGGGAATTCTTAACTTGAGAAAACTTTTAAAGTTTCTGTACTTAATATATTGTCTATTGCACTTTGCAAACAATATTGGACATATCTTCAGGTGAGCGTTAAGGCCCATGGGCCTCTTGTTTAAAATAAATCTTGTATAAACATAAAAAAAGTTTTGCTATAAAAACTATTGATACCTTGAATCTGAAAATATAAACCTATTGCAATTTGTTTTATATGTATGAAGGCTTACTGCATGGCTTTGAGAGCTTGTATTTACTGTAGAATTCACATATTACAAAAAAAGTTATGAGTGGGTTTTTGCATGTTTAAGATTTTATAAATCAAAAGCATTTAGACTTAGTCAAGGAAGACTTTGTCTAAAGAAGGATTTTAATTCTTCTAAGCTTCATTTTCACAGATATAACCAATTTTTTTTATTAACATTTAGGGAAATAACAGTGGGTTTAATGTATGTATTTTTTATTTATTTCATACACAAAAATAAGACCACACTCTCCATAGTCAATCATTCTATTAGATTTAGGGATTATATATATATAAGTTTTTTGCCATCTCATTATGACCGGATGTTAATTTTTTCAGTGTTATTGGCCAACATTAAGGGTATGTTATGGTTATTATGGGATATTATTATTATTATGTTTAATATCATACTTGTATTATTGGTTGTTGTGTGTATTTTGTTTATTTCTTTATATTTGTTGCCATTTACTGAATGTCCTGAAAACTCTTTAGAAAATACTTAATTGATTGATATTACCAAGTAGGACTTTTCCAGCTTTAGGATCATACATATCATTGAACTATCAAAGAATCTTTTTCTAAGCTTAAAAACTCCTGATTGTAAATTCTATGTTTGTTTGAGATGATTGCAGATGAAGTTTTTGTCTTTTGTTTTATCTTTTTGCAACTCTTAATCTCATAACTTCATTGTCTTCTTTTTAAATTTTAAAGCTTAATGAAAGTATAATCCTGATACACGAATTTGTTTTAAAATAACAACAACTTTTCACAGTGCCAAATATGGTCACCTTGACAGTGTCATGGTTGCGATCTTTGACCTTTATAAACACCTTGCGTAGTTAAACATTTTGGCCATTGGAATTCATATATAGAACAATTTTATGTGTTACTTTAACTTACACAGCTACCCAAATTAGACCATAATATAGTACCAATTTGTTTAACGTTTAGTAACTGTTTTTAGTTATTTTAGGACACTACATAATATAATGTCAGACACTTAGATGTAATGAAACATAAAACCAACTTTGTTTTCACTTGCACCTAGTGTAATATGTCACTGATATTGTTTAGAACATATTTTGTTGAGTTATCTCCCTTTTTACAAGTGTACAATATACATGAAGGCGACTCGTCATTTGTTATCATTATGCTTTATTAAAACAAGCTGCTTTTTATATGTCTGTAATACACTTTAAACATTGTTTTTGTACAGAATACATAAAATTATAAATATTGACATGCTTTCTACTATTGTCTCACTCTGCACCATGCTAATAAATGTGAAGGGATTTGATAATTTTTTTTATAGAAGTGAACTTTTTATGTCGATTTATTTTATTTTAGTTAAGTCTGTTTTTATTGTTTACAAAATTGAACATAAAAAATTCTTCTGTTTCATGTTAAAGCCAATGAAAGCACAAACTTATGAAACTGTAACTGTTTTGGGATAAAAATTTTTCATGTACTGGATATGCTAACATATCTTCATTGTTCATTAAACAGCTCTTGTAGTGCACATAATGATAAAATATTTATATTCTTAGGACAAATATTTTTTATTATGATTTAAATGAATTTATACCATTTTGAAATGAACAAATGTTTGCATATTGGTCTTATGATTTTATGGATATTTGACAACAATTTTTAATATATCACAAAGAAAAGAGTTTCACAAAACAGATTTTTGAAATGTGGAAATAGTTTATTTTATTTACCAGGTATTTGATCTTACATATGAATACTTTATACTGCAGTGGAAATTCTTTTTATGATGTCACTGTGATGTCATTAATAATGCAATATAAAATTAAAGCATCTTTTCCTAAAAAAGCAAGAATAAGAAGTATATATCTGTAATATACTACAGAGTAATTAAATAATTAGAAACATTAATTAATGGGGGCACCTTACAATATCTGCCCCTTTACGACCCACTGAATTTGCAATCTGGATTTTGAAAAATATTTAACAGATTTGTTATGGCATTCTTTTTTTCATCATTTATTTTATAAAGTAGTATTTTATTTATTTTTCAGACTTGCTTATATGGTCTGGGTATAACTCTTCGCTGTGGAGGAGGTAAAAAATATGGTTCAGTTTCATCAATGTCTGTTTCAAAGGATCTACAAGACTTAGTGGAGTGGATGACCGAGTCAGAGAATAATAAAAGACCAAATATTGAAAATGTTATAGAAGTAAGGATTTATGTAGTACAAATATTTTTTATTATTCACAAGTTATTTTAAGTTAATGATTTACATCACATTCATGCTGGCTCACTGCTCGATCTGCAGCTTATAATTGTCTTAATGAGCTTACATCTAACCCTTGTCCAGATTGATCATTATAGTGATACAGCCCACACCCTTATTCTCGTCGTCAGTCATTGTCAAATATAGGGTTGGAGGGATGATGATCTTACATACACCAATACAATAAATAACAGTTTTGATTTTAGACCATTTTCTCCTTTCTTAATATTTTAATGCAATAGCATAATAGTTTTTAGAATTACTCTTATTTTGAATCTGTTTTTCAGGTGTGCAATAAACATCAAGAGAAAATAGGAGTGACATCATTTACTTGTTGTCAGAATCTGTTCCAGGAGGCTCATGTCAAGATGGTAAGTCTGGTCAATTTGAAATCTAAGTACTGGTAAATGTGTTAATTTAAGGCACATTTTGTCATTATTATTTTGTAAATCTATCAAATATTCTTTGTGTAATGTAATTTATGGTTGTAAAATAGTCTTATTAAATACTTGCTGATCTCAACTAAGAAAGAATTTTAAATGCAAATAAGTAAAGAAACTTGAAATGTAACATTATATTTTTCAGGGTAATGAAATGACCCAGTCAGAACCTCAACCTTCAGTAGCCATGGAAACAAACTCTGCTCAGGGAAGTAATGCTCAACAGACATCTTCAGCTTTTAAACCTGTCAAAGGATCATGGGTAAAACCCACAACAGGAAGTAGACCCACATCTGGAGCGTTTCAGCCTGTTGACAAAGCAAAATCTGAGAAACCAAAATCTTCATTACCGCAGGCATATCTATCTGCAGCCACTCATTTTAAACCTATTGTCTTACAGCAAGCCAGTACACCACCTGTAACAGAACAAATAGATAAACAACCAAAAGATTCTCAACCAAATGAAAAAGATAAAGAAGTGGTGAAAAAATTGAAAGAATTAAAGAAAAATTTAATGAAACATCGACAACCAGCACCTACAACAAAAGAAGATGAATCACCAAAGTATTCTCAACAGATGGAACAAGACAATCAAGGTGCACCATCTAATTGGCAAAAGCCCCAACCTTCTGGCGAGGTTGCTGGTAAAGAAGAAATCTTGAAACCTGAAGCTGGAACATTGGAGTTATTGTTATCAGAAATTAAAAAACAAGGGTCAGTTCCAGATATGGAATCTTTAGCAGCCTCTATCGCCCAGCATTTACAGAATCAGTTGAATCAATTTAATGTTACAGGACATAACCCTCCTTCAGTGGATACAGCACAAGGTCAAGGTTTTAATCAGTTTGGTTATCAAAGTTCAGGTCAAACTTCTCAAAACCCAGTGGTTCCTGGTATGTTGCCCAATTTGAATATACCTCCACAATATCAGCAGCATTTAGTTGGCCAAACAATGACCCTTCCAATGCAATATGGAGGAGCAGCGTTATATCCATCAGGATTTCCAGGTCAGGTTCAGTTACAACAAGATCCTAGAACTGGTTATATCCAGTTAGTTCCAGTAAATTTTATGCAGATTCCAGCTGGCTCAGGTACTAGTCAAGTTGTTGAACATAATATAAATGATGATGTAGGTAGATTAAGTGATTCAAATAGGACAACTAAATCACATATACCTTTTAGTAATTATGATGATGCAATAAGAGATGGCTCTCTAAGTGATAGTAATAAACCGTCTCCTCGTGGTGGTCGGACAGCTAGAGATTTAATACAAAAAACTGCATATTTACGAGATAGGGATAGACGCTCATCAATGTTTCCAGAGTCTTCTTTTCATAACTATTCTGCAGGTCAGGGGATACAGTATAATGGGGTTATGAGGTCAAGGTCACTGCATGCCCTTGACAGAGATGATAATTTAGAACATTTTTACTCTGATGGAGAGGTTATAAAAACTTCTAGTCATAATAATATGGCATTAAAACCAGGACTTGTTTATGATGATTCTGTGCTTCACTTAAATAGAGGACAGTTAATTCAAAATAATGCAATATCTAGTTTTGACAGAGATCAAACAGGGGGTAGGGGTACAAGTGAACGAGAAGCTGGAAATAGTGGTGGAAGATACTTTATACAACCTCCAAAAACAAGGTCACAATCATCGTCACCCTCCCCATCAAAAGACAGTGGTGTTAGTGGCATGAATATGGGAGGTGTAAGACCTCCTGCCCCAGGTAGTTTAATGGATAGGTTGCTCAGTAACTTTAACTTGACACAACAACAAAAGTTGGGCCGTGTTGTCCATTTACTCAGGGAGGAGTTTGCATTTGATGGTTATATGGAGAATGGCGTAGAGGACCTTGCTATGGGTAAGTATTTGTGTATCTATTTAGGGATATATAAAATTGTAATATATATCATATTTAGTAGAGTATTCATTCTGCAAGTGGGAGTTCTTGTTTTTTTTTTTTTCTAAAGTGGTCAGATCTAAGAATTGAAATTAAAATTTACTGTATTTTTCTTTTTTTTTTTTTGACAAAGCTCTTAACAATAATTTAAAAATGGAAACAAAATACTCTCATTGCTTACTGCCATATTAGCTGAATTGTTCAGATATAATTTCCTGTAATGTTGATAAAAGTTAATAATCATTAGACTGAAAAGTTAAATCACACTAATCACATCATAAAATTTCGAGGCGGTCAGTTCTGGGATGGTGGAGGAAACCGGAGTGCCCAGAGAAAACCACTGACCTTCCACAAGCGCATAAAATGAGACAAGCAGGTGCTCTAGCAATATTATAAACAAAAACCTCAGTGGTGGTTCAATATAAGTACAACATTCTTGTTTTACATTATATTTATAGAATCAGTATTTTTTACATCGGCTTTAATGATTTAACATATAAGATGATGACGTCATGATTTAATTATGTTAATCTTTATTAGTTTCTACATAGAACTTTTAAGAATATGAAAATGTATTAGAAATATCAAAATGGTGATTGCTGATGCATTGTGAATAATATGTGCATTGTAAATACAGTGCCTATTGTATTCCATTTTAAATACAGTGTCTATTTTATTGCATTGAAAATACAATGTCTATTGTACTGCATTGTAAATACAGTGTCCATTGTATTGCATTGTAAATATTGTCCATTGCACTGCATTATAATGCATTATAAAGTGTTGTTTTTACATACATTTCACTTTTGTTTTTATTTTATTAGCTGAGTACATAGCCTCTTTAGGAAACTTAAAATGGGAGACGTTTGTTGGAGCTATAACAGAGAAGTATTCTGATTTATACTGGGCGACAGAATTATTGGCTAATTTATTTGATGCTGTTAATGGTGGACAAAGGTCAGGGTTTATAGATGGGTAAGTTATATTGATATGATGATGACAATGACAATGGTCACTTTAGGAGTAAACAAACTCATGTAAAAGTCCAGTAGTCTAATGACCTTGACAGAAGCTTTTATATGACCAGTACTTGTTACTTAATATTTGAGACCATCACTTTCATTATAAAAAACATCTTGTAATTTTCTAAAGATTGTCATCATTTTTTTTAATTGAACTGATCTATCACATTATTTTCCTTTGGGTTACTTAAGTTCTTTGGATGAGATCTCAAACTGACGGCTTGTGTCATGGCAGGCATATCTTATAAAAGAAAACTCATTGCTCATTGTTTTAACTACTTTGCAATGGATCAATTTCTTAACCTATTAACTGATTACATCTGATGTAAAAACTGTATCACACTTACAATTTTATATGTATAAAATTTGTTTATTATTTACTTACAAATGCTTAATGTTTTACAGAAACCAGCTAACGGATATAGCTTCTCTTTCTAAGTCTGGTGTTCGTCCTCGTTCACATTTAGCAACTCGTCAACAAGAATCG
The DNA here is from genome assembly GCA_029721355.1 of Tegillarca granosa. Classification (NCBI taxonomy): domain Eukaryota; kingdom Metazoa; phylum Mollusca; class Bivalvia; order Arcoida; family Arcidae; genus Tegillarca; species Tegillarca granosa. Next base: position 3,311,350 of record CM056605.1, read on the forward strand.
GATTCTACAGACAACGAAAATTATGAAAGGAGACGTCGTTACAAGAAAAAACATAATATGGAAAAACCTCGTAGTTCATCCATGCATAATCTTGCCACAGAGACTGGTCAATTCACAGTGTATCAAACTGATGGTGCTGAGCTAAGTGATAGCAATACCAGGTCAAAGGTCAACAGGAGATTAAGTGATCATATAGATAATATGGAGATAAGACAGTTTAAATCATCTGAAAATGAAAACTACAATCAGTCAGAAAATAACGACGATAGTGAAAAAATAGAAATGAATAATAATACATCATTACTTAATGAAAGACTTGGTGATATTTCTCAAAATACATCTACAGCAACAGCACCATCTACTTCCCATTCTGAACAATTACAGGGAGATAACTCTGATCCACCTAGTTCAAAAAGTAGTACACATCATAATTCTTTTAATAAAAATGATTTAATAAAAAGAAATGAAACAATGACTAGGACAAGTAGTTTATCATCACATAGCAGTAATAGATCTGAAAAACAAGATATCACTGGACAACTTCATCGGCATTTATCACGATTATCACTGACGGAAAATGTCAAAGAAGAAATGGCTGCACAGAAGAGAAAAGGTCAAGTGGTTTATCATTGGGCCATGATTGATCTGTGTATGACTAAAGAAGTAGAAAAGTTTAGGCAGGATATTGTAAGTACTGTAGTGAGCCTTTATTTTGATCTTCAGATATTTTTTTCAGAGTACCACTATAACTGAATAGGGTCTGTAGGTGAAATTATGTGATCATTGAAAAATGTGGAAATCTTGGTAAAAGATCAATAATCATACATTAAAAACCACATGAAATCATGATCATTTTATCAGTAGTCATAGTAATGCTCCTGAAACATGAGGTTATAGAATCAGTTCAAAATCAAATATTTCGGAGAATACTAATGCTTGATTTTTCTCCTCAAAACTAATTTGAATAATGATGTATGAATTTGTCTTTATTTATCAAAAACCTCTTTTTTACATGCAGATAAATGACTTTGTTTTAATTTTCGATTTACAGCCACCACATTTGCTTGTAAACAATATAGTTTGTTATTATTAGTAAGGACATAAAATAACACAATGATGTGTTAGTAATTATATTGGTGGCAAATTCATCTCATGTTTAATTTTGTTACATCTTGTTTTGATAAGTTTTTAGATACCTAGCTTTAATCTCTTTTTTACTACAAATATATATGATTTTAGATTTATTTTCTTTATTAAATAATAACTTTTTCTTCTTCAAACGAGTACTAACTTAGATTTACTTTACAATAATATCATAGTTATCTCCCTTTATTTATGCCATAACTGATTCTGTGAAACACACTTTGTAATTAGTCAAACTTATATGTACACTAGTCTTGTTTTAACTTGTTAGTAGATTGTTTTCCAAAAATTAATTTTTCTCACGACAACTTGAGGTTTGTTGTTTTTTTCCTGAAAAAAAAAGAAAGAAAGATTAACATTTTCGCCAGCCAGCACACTAGAACTGAATTTCAGTGGTTTATCAACAGCATTTCGACATGTAAAAGTTAGAGCTTTTGGTATTATGAATTTAAACTTCAAATTTAAACTGCTTGAAAAAAAATTGTGATAGTCAATTTTCTGTAAATTTTGAAAAATCTGCAGTTAAAACATGATGTTAAATATGTTTACTTTATCTTCAGTATCGAAAACTTAAAGTAAGTTATACAAAAAATTATATATTTGCTGGTTCTGAGGTATCATTGTAACTGGCATGTTTTTATGTAACCATGGAAACATTGTAATTTTTTATCTCAATTAACTTATCTATACAGATGAATGAAGTGCAGTTGAGCTTTGAGGTATAATAAGAAAATTTAAACATTAATCCTTAATTTGATCAATTATTTATATCATAATCTTTGTAAAAATAAGTTAATTGTGAGATTTTTGGTGGTGGTATTGGTGTTTAAAGTGACCATTTTGTTGAAGTAACATATTATGGACTATTGGTCTTGTCTGATCAGTGGAGGGAATTAGGACTTTTGGCAGGCTTTATATATCATCAGTAAAATAGTCAACATTGATGATGTCAAAATTGTCACAATGCAGGTGTTATATATAACTTTTTGAATTTTTATAAATAATATTGAAAAAGTGATCTATGACAATACATTCAGTATATACCTGTTATGTGTCTGCTAGATAGATAAAATAAACCTATACAAGACAAGACATAATGGTTGTTGATCAGTCATAAGGGTTTTTTACATACTTTTTATTCTTATCTACTAAATATTAGAAATGACTTTATAGTTTTCGATATTTTTAAAAATGTTATTTTTAAGGAACATGATCATCATGGTGATAAATGCAGTGGTTTAATGTATGTGAAATACCCTTTGACTATTATACAAGTCTTATATACATACATACATACATACTTCATATAAAATATATACCAAACTCTTGTTTTAAAACACTTATTTTGGTCTTTCAAAACTTGAAAATTAAAAAGATATATTACAGCAATACTGGCAGTCTGGTTTTGCTGCAATATTCTCCATCAAATATCTCGATATCTTGAATGTGGTTAATTCAAATTATATATATTGTTTTTTTTTTTTTTTTTTTTCAATTTAAATACACAGGATTATCAACAATTCCACTTATTAAGTGAATTTAAAATGTTGATAGAGCTTATATGTTACTTGTTCTTTATTTTATTTTGACTTTAATTAAAAATAACATGAATTTTTATTTGTACCAGAAGATGGAGGTCTATTTGTAAATTTTCTTATAGTTGTCTCCCTTTAACTATTAAATGTTCTTTGTCTAGACCAATATAAGTGTTTTAAACTTTGATGTTGTATTGTTTACAATGATATTTGTTGATAAACTTGTAACAAAAAGAAATTATATACTGGTGGGAGGAATAAAAAAAAAAACTAATGAATTTAAAGAGAATATATAGGCTTTTCTTGTTCAAACGAAAAACAAAATAAAAAATTTTAAAATGCTTCAATTAAATAAAGATTTAGAATAGAATACCTAAACTTGTCCCATTGTTTTAGTTTCAGTATTAACTCAAATGCAAGGAAAAGGGGAGAAATGATTTTCTGATATGAATGAAAAGCATATAAGATTTATTTAGGAATATATCTTTAGTACTTAGCAGTTTTAAAAAACTTTAAAATGACTACAGTGACTGCCAGTATATATAAGATATGATATTTTTACAGAAACAGATAATTGATACTCCTTCAATATCAACCCACTACGGTTGCTCAGTTGGTAGAGTGCTCACTCCGTAAGTGGAAGGTCGTGGGTTTGAACCCCAGCCGGGTCTGACCCCAGACTTGAAAGTAGGTAGTAACTGTTCTTTCCCCAAGCACTCAGCATTACGAAATGAAAGTCATGGTTCTTTCAGATGGGAACTTAAAATAAACGAGGTCCCATGTCATGGCAGGCATGGCACGATAAAGAACCCTGCTGTATAATGCCAATAGCGCAATGCACAGGCAAAATTTCTGCACTTTTGCCTATAGCTATAAAATTTATAATAAAATGATAGATAACTAAAATATGAAGATATTGAGTCTTCAAAATGGAGACAAAATCCTACACTCACAAAACTGACAGATGATCCCAGGTAAAACCAAAAATATAACTATGTGCTTATCATAATGGGGTTGAAATATACATGGGTATAAAATTGGAATTTTCTTCTGCCAAACATTGACTGAAAGCTTGCAGATATATGTTTGAACAAATTATACCTACCGGTACTTAGGTAGTTACTAATGTTGGTCTGACTTTTCAGGGACTTTATACAATAAGAGAAAATAAATAATGAAAAAATATACCTTTAAAACTCACTTTTAACTTGAATTTTTATTTTTTGAAGGATGAAGAAAATCCAGAGACATTAAAGTCACAGTTAGCTGCCTTATCCCAACAACTAATGATGGAGAGGAAAATGAGAAAAAAGTCCCAAGATTTTTATAGTAAAATGATGGAAAGTCCAAAAACTAATAAAGGTTTATAGCATTTATCATATATATATATATATATATACATGTATATTATATTTCTTTATAAATGTATTGATTTTACCAACAAATATAGTCTAAACAGGTTTGGGTATGAAATATGAAACATGAACTTCCCAAAATAATGACTTTATTTTCAATTTAGGCTCCCTGCACACAATGTGCTGGGGGCTTCAGTGGCCGAGTGGTTTAAATGGCTTAAGGATCACAGTGCCTCTCACCGCCTGGGTTCAAATTCCACTTTGGACAGATCCTAGTGTGAGAAAGTTTGTCAGTTCGCTTGCTGAAGGTCAGTGGTTTTCTCCGGGCACTCTGGTTTCCTCCACCATCCCAGAACTGACCGCCTCGAAATAAGTGAAAGATTCTTGACTGGGGCGTAAAACACCATTACTCCACTCTACTCCACACAATGTGCTGTTTGTTTTGATCTCACAGCACACAATGTACAGAATAACTTAATTATGCTGCTCTCAAAGGTATTGGTTAAAATATTAATTGACAATTGTTTTTGGTATGATGGACAGATTTTTAAAGTACCGGATATTGGTTTAAGTTTTACTAAGTGATTAAGGTACAGAGTTCTGGCTCTTACTTAATGAATGTACAGATTTATTGGAGATATGCATTTAACAAGACTCAATTGCTATGACTACCACATGTGTTTTTATATTTATCTTTTTTATCTGTAAGTGAACAGGTTTTATTTTATTCATAGTGAATTTTAAATTTTAATTTATTAGGTAACACTGTTTAGACAAATTTCATTATGATTGAATATTCTTCCATGTTTACAAACTCCAGAAACGGATTAAAATCAAATTGATTATATAGTCATTGGTATAGCCACAACAGATAAATGGTTATGTTTATTGTTATCTGCATTTGTCATGTTTGTTTTTTCCAACATTTTCAAACCATCATCATACCTGACACTGTCAGGTTGATGGATATAGTGAGACATATAAGTATGAGAAATTCTTGTTTATATTTTGCAGTAGACCAGAAAAGTCAAATGTCACAAGTCTCTAAAGATATTACTGATATGACCAGTAGAATAAGATTTCTTGACTTGTGTATAACTCATGTACAGGTAAAATATATTGTTGTTACATCAACTTTTTAGCAAGCAAAAATTGATGAATATTCTGCTATTTTTTCCATGCTATACATAAAATCAAGCTATCAACTATAAAAATATTGTTGAAAATGTCCTATGGTATTATTTAAAATTCTTTTCAAAATCATGAATATTCATTTTTGCAGTTTTTGTAGAGTAAAACATCATAAATCAGTTAACTCAAGATATCTTCAGGATTGTCCCTGTTAACTCAAGATAACTTAGGATTGTCCTGTTAACTCAAGATATCTTCAGGATTGTCCCTGTTAACTCGAGAAAACTTAGTTTTGTCCTGTTAACTCAAGAAAACTTAGGGTTGTCCTGTTAACTCAAGATAACTCAGAATTATTCTGTTAACTCAAGATAACTTAGGATTGTCCTGTTTACTCAAGATATCTTCAGGACTGTCCTGTTAACTCTTGATAAAATCAGGATTTTCCTGTTTCAACAGATGTATAGACTTGTTTTCCATACTTAATCATTAATACCTGTTGAATTTTTTCTGCAATTAAATGTTCAACTGACTACATTTGCATTTGAACTTATACTGTATGTATTTTAATATTTTGTAGATGTTGCAAGCTGAGCTTCATGGCATCCATTCTAGTTACTTGTACTCCTTGATAACCTGTCCAGGTGGAAGTCCATTACAACTCAAACCATGTCAGGAAAATCCTACACTACAGTTTCAGAACTTAAAAGATCCACATACAGGAAGTGACGTGCCAGCACTACATGGTGGAACTCCAGAGGGATTAATTTCTTATCTCTTTGCATCGTAAGTAAAGTATTTGTATGTTTAGTCAACAATTCTGAAACAGATTGATCACAAAGTATTTAAAACACAATATGTAACTTCTCCCTTGATCAGGTACATCATTTTCTTAAATAATTTGGTCCACTCATGTTATTTTTATCTGAACAGTTTTCTCTGTATGTTTATTCTTAAATGAAATTATTTAGTTTCATGTTTTTTATCTCCAATTCACAAGCTTAAGGTATTTTTTTCACCGTAGTAACCATGAGAAACATAAGATATTTTTGGAGGCCAAGTGGTTTAAGTGCCCTAAAGTATGTTTTTTTTCCCCGCTGGAGATAAATCTAAGTGTGAAAACGTTTTTCAGTTCGCTTGCCGAAGATCGGTGGTTTTCTGTTGGTGCTCCAGTTTCCTCCACCATACCAGAGCTTACACCTTTTTATATATAAACAGGAATCTTATAAAGAAACTCAAGTTACTTCACTCAACTCCATGAGTATCACATGCAGCATCAAATTACAGTTTTGTGTTTAAAATCACATTATACTGTGTTTTGTCATGAATTTAACATAGAAGTGTTTGATTTTATTATTACAGATCTGCTTTAAATGATGGATATATCCACCAGTTTCTGTTTTGTTTCCGATATTTCACTACACCAGAACAAGTTCTAGACTTTCTAATAGAGAAATATAAGTCAGCCTTCAGGTATGTATTCTATTATTTAGTAAATTATGAAGTTTTTGGTTAAAATGGCTATTGTATAATTTGTATTGAACCTCGAGAAACATAATGGATCTCTAACTTGAACATGATGAAATTGCAAATAGTAAATGTTTTAGATGAAACGTCTATGGATCAGCTATAACTAAAAGTCTAACTCCAACTGTTATATAAATTTTTCCAGGAAATATAGTAGCTTAATATATAACACTGACCACAACATCCTTCTTCAAATTATATAAAATATAAAATATATTATATAAAATATACCACCTATATATTGTTGTATATTGTTATAGTAGGTCATTAGATATTTAAAAAATCCAAATGTTGAAAAAAGACACAAAAAAGGTATTAAAGCTAAACTGTTTATAAACTTACCGATAATTATTTTTCAAAAAAGAAAAGATTTTTTTCAGTGTGGTAATACCAGCAAATCATATATATACATGTACTTTTATATTTATATATATATAAGAAGGTACAATAGTACAATTATTTGTCTATTTTGTAGCTCTAAGTCAGGAGATACAAACCTTGTTAGAATACAGAAGCGTGCGGTAGATTTGATACATTTCTGGATAGAAGGTTATTACTCTGTAGATTTTGAAGATGATGAAGAACTTATAAAGAGTGTTATTTCCTTCATTAAAGGGAGTGTAAGTATTGTGGGAAAATAAAGTCTTCATTTGAGCTCATTTATACTTCAAAATAAATGTTATATTTAAGATGGAGGAAACATTAAAAACAGTTACTTTCTGACTGATTGCCCTTCATTGGTGAGAATGAACAAAGTTCTACTTGTTACAAAGGAAGTGCTAGGCAGAAGGATTTTGAGTAAAAAATGTCAGTGAATCACTCAATTAAACCTTGCTTATACACATTTTGTAGTCTATACACTGCTTGTACACACTGACAAACTCTTGCTTGTAGATGTACTTACTTTAATGTGGACAAAAGATGAGATACAGTTAGTCCAGATCATTAACATTTTGTGATGTAACATTATTGATTAATTGACATTTAATGGCACTTAACTATCCAGTTTATAAAAATCATCTGTATATCTAACTAACAACAGAATCAAATTAGCATAGCATTCAAAAAGAGAGAAGGACTGTAAATTTGGGATGTTAATCTTGATGTTTATTGCTTGATTGTCAACACTTTCAGAATCTGTCAACTACAGAAGAAGGACAAGCTATACAAGACTTGCTTGGTAACTGTAAAGATGGCCGACATTTAGATTTATCATCTGGAACTGCTGAAGATGATGTTCACATTTATCATCCTGGCCTACCTAAAAAGGTAACAACACATGCATCATATCTCTAATGCCAATTATTATTTATTTTTTGTTTTTTGTTTGTTTTGAATTTGTTCTTTACTTTTATTTGCCACAATTGTGTCAGATGGAAATTAGGTATTTTGGCCAATCCTAAATATGATAATGTGATATGTGTATTTTGTTTGAAGCCTTACAGATAATAATGCTTGTAATATTTTGGGTCAGGGTTTCATAACTTTTGATGAATTTATCCAGTATGAATGTAAAAAGTTTAATAGCATCTTCATAATTTTCATTCATGTAACATACATTTTGATTGTGAATGGTTTGTGGCCACCACATTTGGGTTTCGTAGTTCCTTTGCTATGTTCACACACATACAGCACATCTGTGTTTATCATGGTGGCACAAAGCAAGCTTTGTTGGTAGTTTTCTATTACTTGAGTGCATACTCTTAATATTTGTTGAAATAGGCAATAGTGTGCACTGAAAAATTTGTTTCTTTTTATGGTAAAACATTGGTTTTACTTGCTTTGCTTAACTGTTGTTTTTTATGCATGTCAAAACTGATTACCTCAATTTTATTAAGGTGTAAACTTTGATTGTAGAAAATGATCAACACAAAAGCAATTTGATAAGCATTATAATATCTTAACAGAAGCCATTAATGTCAAAGTCAGAACAAATAATGGTTTTAGGAGATGCAAAGCTTATGCACAAAAAGCTACAATATTTATAAATGTATATTAAAAAAGCACTCATTGTCAGTTGTGATGGATATACCTTAGAAAAAATATCAAGAAACAAAAAAAATCACTTTTTATTATGATAACTCTACAGAATACATTACCATTTTTTCAGTTTATTTATTTATTTATTTATTTATGTTTATCTACTCAAATTTGTTCCCCTCTGAGAATCTTTTTTTGCCTTTTGATTGACATATCTCAAAAGATGCACAATTTATTTTATATAATATATATTCATTTATAAGACATAGGAGTTCTCTTTTTTTGAAGATAGTGATATAGTTGTACATTGTCTGCTTTTTATTTTTTTAATGTTAGTAGTGATTTAATCTATGTTATGTTTATGTATAATTCCCATTATTATTGTTATATAGGCTATAATGGTGGGAAGAGTAAGTTAAAACATTATATATGTTTGTATCTACATTGGACAGCTAGATAAGCCACTTTATAGAAAACACAATATTATAGTCACTCTTTGCAATATTATTGTTATAGATCTAGAACTTTTCTGTTTTCATTACTACAAAAAAATAATATTGTAAATGCACCCTTCTAATAAAGGAAATAAATGTTTGATTCGTAAAGGGAGGTAACTGCTTTAACATTTGAAAACTGAAAATATCTAGATCAGAAGTATCGCTTTTATATATGCTAAGGTTTTGGACTCGGTCTTTTTTCTGTTTTTCTTTCTATACATTCATTAAAATTTTGAACAGGAATTTCGAAGTACATGTACCATACATGTATCAGTACTTGAAACTTACGGGGGCTTTCATCTCTGATCACCTGCCATTCTGGTTTGAAAATATTCTCAAAAAGTATAATCACAATTTTATTTACTTTGGTGCAAAGCTTCAATAGTGATTAAAAAAGAGCATAAAAATTGGTTCACTTATTTTCATTATAGTTATAGTTATTGCCCTTTCAATGAGAAATTTACAATTAAAAGAAATATACATATGGTTAACCTGAGTTAATTTGTCAGCTTTCCTTAGAATTAAGCAGTAAGTTTGTAAATTTTTCTGTAGAGTTACAGCCCATTAAAGTTTCTCGTCTAGAACTGAATATTAAATTTATAAAAAGAAAATGGTGGAAAGTAGGAACAGTGATTATAGTAGATGCATAAATTATTTAACAAAAGTGCAAATTATAAAAAATACACAATTGCAATCTGATTTTACTGAATTATTATATATATATATATAAATTAATGGTAAATATATATATATGGAAAATGAGAAAAAAATGCATACATAATTTTTTTTTTTTTTTTTTTTTTTTTTTTTTTTTTTTTTTTTTTTTTTTTTTTTTTTTTTTTTTTTTGAATTTCCAAGTTCAATGTGATACTGAATGGCTAGATGAGCAAAGTTTGTGATTGTAGCTGTCCCTAATTATGCAAGTTAAAATAGGGACTAAATGTACAGGGTTAGATTGCTCAAAAGTTTTGTTTGCTTAAACCAAGATAGTGACAATTTAATAAACCTTTACACATTACACATATCATTGCAGTGAAATTCTGTAAAACAACTTTTTAAAGTTTTTATTTACAATAGTAATTGCACATTTACTTTCAATATAATTTTCAATATTGCTTAACTTTCTGAAAAAGATACCATTTTTGTATTAACAGTTGTTTAATCTAACATAGTTTCAAAAAACTGTATCTCGATATGCTACAGCGTAGCTATTCTCAGACAACTCTGGTCTTAAAATAGTTGGCTCTTATAAAACAGTTTGTGATGTAGATTAAATACAAGTAAATCATGTATATCAATCACCTGGTATCCATTTAATGGACTTGACTAATAAGTAGTTACACAATGTATAATTTGAGCATACATAAAATCACACACAAACTTGAATTTGTTTTATCACAACAGTAAAATAGATTTAAATTGTTAATACGTTACTGTAAATAATTGATATTTTTAGAAAATGGATGTTGATAGCAATAAACCTAAGGTGCAGGTAATAAACCAATTAAAAACTTGGGAGATTGATGGATTCCAAGTTATAGATAACTCAAAAAAATCTTAACGAAATGAACTAATTAAAACTTACAGGTGTCTAATCAAAAATTAATTATTCCAGGTATATCTTTTAAGAGTCTAACATGTTTTCTCTATAAGTTATTCATTTACTTGTTTAGTAAAAATAAAATTTGTATTACTAACACTGAAATCTAATACTTTCATCAACACATATTGTATCAGAAAAAGCATGGTTTTTCTTTTATAATGATATATAAAAATAACCCAGCCATATTGTTGTTGTGAAAATTTCATCATGGGTTGTTTTAATTTTTATATCTGTAATCATAGTTTGAAAGTATATAATAATTATGGGTTTCACACTGAAAATATAGAATTATGGATTTCACACTTTATTTATATTTTTGGATTTTTCTACTCATATATATAACTAAAATCACAATGATTTTTTTATATATTTTCTGATATTTTGTGCACTATCTATACATGAACTTTAAAAATCATTAACATTTAAAACTTAATCTGAAACTTTTAATTTTTTTTCTTATTCTTTTCCTTCTTTCTTAATTTTGCTTACTCTGATATTTTTATCACCTGTTTAATCAAACTTTCTTATTTCACTGCTTATTATTTATATTATTTTACTCTCTTCAGATGTATCTATCATTTTCTTCTATAAAGTATATCATTTTGACAAAACGTATCTATGTCTTCTAAAAAAATAAAAAAGGATTTATGGTTTGGTATAATTAATTAGCTGTATAAAGAGCTGTAAATGACCAATAGGGTAAATGGTTTTCTTTTTTTTTGGCTGACAACTCTCATTCAGTACTTCAGTCCTTTGATACCTTCATACAGATAATTTGAGCTTAGTTCTTTCTAGAAGATGTTGACAAAACATTCTCATAATGACAAAAGACATAGTTTCTGCTGCTGCATGTTATTCTGATAAAATAACTTCATCATATTTGGAATTAAAAAATTATCTGTGCCAAGTTTATCCTGTCTTCACATGACTGTTTAATTATGTATCTTTGAAATTTGACATTTAAATACCGAAGTTTTGATGCTAGTTAATATATGGTGTGGGTTGGAGTAATGATGTTTTGTTTTACACTCTATTCAAGATTTTTTCACTAATATTTAAGCAGCCATTTCTAGGATGGTGGAGCTAATTGAAGTGGCCTTAGAAAAACACCAACCTTTGCAAAGCAACAGAAAAACTTTCTGCCTCAGGAGAAGTGTAATTGAAATTAAGACAATGAGAGAAATTGTATTTCATTATTAGCTGGATAATTATGGCATCTAAATATTACCTGGTTGGGTACAACTGTTATCCTACCCTTTCCAATGCCAGGCAACGCAAGTACTTGTTCCATCTCTGTGTCTAAATTTTACCCTATATTTCTTAAAAAGGTTTATTTGGTGGTATAATGACATAAAATAAGTTTGGCTGCAATGATAATATGAAGCACTCATCCCAATTCTTAATTGAAACATACCACTATAATTTAGGTCCCAGGTACAGCTGTTATACTACCCAATATGTGGCTACTCAAGTACTTATTACGTCTTTACATCTAAATGTTGCTTTATATATATTTGATGGTGTCATGGTATAACATAAATTTGGCAGAATCGATGATGTGAAATTTGATATCAAGTATATTTTTTTCTTAGCATTTGTTGGATTTTGTTGTATATTTGTGTTGCATTGTTTATGTTGTGCCATAAAAAAGTTTTGACTTAAATCTGAAGTTCTCAGATTGTTTAACAATCATTTATTTTTGTATGATTTTTATAAACAAATTTTTTTATTTATTTATAGTGGGAATCATTAAAAGCTATAATGAAAGGTAAAACACCATCACCAAAAGACAAAGCAACTGTAAAACCTGGGCTCGCTGTGTGTTTAGATAACAAATATAGAGATAACCAAGGTGACGTTTACTTTCCAAAAACATCACGCAGAACTGATGCCTTCGCTTTGGCTGATTACACATCTCAGAATATTGCAGAACAACTTACATTAATAGAACAGGTAATTTAAAAAAGAAACACTCGCCACACAGTTCTCTCTAGCCGCAAATAGCTACAATAATGCTGATGCAGCTTTGAACAATAATTTACTCACTTGTTAATTGGTTCTGCTGGATAAATACCTATTGATGATACTTAAAATTCTGTTAAATTATTAAATAAAATTTTAAAATACTTACAATAAAAATTGTGTTTTTATGTAATTAAAATTAATTCTTAACTAAGAATAAAGAGCAATTTGCCTTATTTCTGAATGAGTAACTGTGTTCAAATTTATTTTCAGACATGCTTTTTGAAACATTTTGTTTCTATATTACGTCTTTTTTGTTTTCAAGCAAGGAACTTAATTACAATAAATTTCACAGTTTATTGCCATTTTGGAATATGCAAATGTACAGCCAATACCCTAGAATAATTTCTAATTTTATTCAAGAGAATATATATGGATTTTTAAAAACCTTGAAATACTTACTTGTACCTCAACTATTTGCAGCACTGATTTTGATGTATTGATACCTTAAATGTTTTGAGTTTTGAGGTAAACATTTTGTTTATTTTTTTAAAGGGATTATTTCAGCTAACACATCCAGTCCATTATTTAGACTCCAAATCAAGAGGTATTACTGTAGCATTAACTATGACAGGAACTAGAGCACCATCTATGATCAGGTAATTTAACAACATACACATAAAAATAATGTCCTGCCTGATTATCAAATTCAGGTTTTCTGGCAGAAAATATGACTTTTTATCAAAAACTGCCAAAGTGAAGTCTTGTAAGGGTATATCTTAAATGAACCAGAAACATGAGGTGACATACATGTATTGCATGTGTGTTATATTAAACTCCAGAAATGCTATTAGCTCCTTTAGGATGAAAAATGTCTCATACTTTCATAAATCAGGTATCTCAGATGAAACAATTGATGGAGAGCAAATATTTCCCATGTGAAAATGAATATACAATAGAATTATTTTTGCATTCTCAAAATGTATGTCTTTGTCTTATATAATTCTACAAAATTTTTGATTTTGAATTTATAAAACTATCAGAGTAATGCAGTAAACCACCTATAATGGAATAACTTGACACTAAGGTTTATGTTTTCCTTAATTATTTTTGTTTACACAAAGTTTTCCAAATTTATAAAAATATGGATTTATTCATATTGCAGATTAAACAGTCAAACACAGCTTGAGGAGAACCCAACAAATACAAGTAGCAGTCTGTTTGAAACCAAAATGTCACATGACACAGCAGTACAGCGCATGATTGATCATGCACAAGAAGTGTCACATTGGGTTGCTTCAGAAATAGTTAGTTGTAGTTCAGGAAAGGTAAATGATGTCATTGGATATTGAATGTTAGAAACTGTGATCTTCAACATACCATACATTACATTAATCTTCATCTTTCATTGACTTAATTTATCCATGAATTTATTTTCACTCAAGTTCTCTCGGTCCATTTTTGCTTTTGTTTTTGTTTTTTTTTTTTTTTTTTTTTTTGGAGGGGGGGGGGGGGGGGGGGGGGGTCTGCTTTAATTGTAAGGATAAGCATACCACTTATCCATGTGTTTTTGACCTGCATATACATTACTTTTACCACAATATATAATATTTAGGTTATGGTTTTCCAATCTGTTAAAATTCTCAGTTTTAAACAATTTCCTAATGTTAATAAAGATATTTTAAGTCAAATATTACATTGTCTTACAGAGTCAAATAGCAGTTTTATCCAAATTTTTACACACTGCACAGATCTGTAAAGAAATGAGGAATTATTCATCATGTATGGCAATATTAGATGGTTTGGAGAATCTAATTATCAAACAGTTACCTGTCTGGAAAAATCTGTCTGGAAAATACATAGATATATTAGAAGATCTCAATAATACCAGGGTAAGTTTTAATCATACTTAATGTGTTTATAAAGATATCAATTAAATTATTGGTCCAGGTTATTTATTGTTTATTTTTGTCTGTTCCACTTTTAAAATCTTCCATCTAAAATTATTTTACCTACCATATTTTCATTATTTGTCCATATATTTGACATTTCAAGTTACAGCTTTGACTAACTAGCTCTCTTTAAATGTCATTAGTTATTCAAATTCAAAAATACACATTTGTTCTGTGTTTATAAATAGCTTGTCAAATTATAAATACTGCAAAAAGTTTAAAATATACATGTCATCACAAAAACTTATATATTAAAAAGAAAGAATAACAAAATTTACTGAATTTCTACTGGTTTATTGGAAAGCAATGTTATAAATTTCTCTTACTATATTTCTTATATATATTTTTTCTTAGATGTTTCTGAAAAACGATGCAAGATCATTGATGGATAATAAAGACAGCCATTTATTTCCCACAATTCCTTCTATATTGCTCTTCCTGTTGCATGTACAACAACAAGAAATTGGTGGCTTTACATTAGCCAATCAGATGTACAAGTGGAGCAAAATGAGGTTTGTTTAAAGAGAATTATTTTTATTGAGTTTAATCTGTTTTTAAACATTTTTTTTAATTACTTCTGTCTTTGGATTATTTTTTCTTCGTAATGTTTTTAATATTGTGCTTACATAATTCATTTCACTTTTACTAAGACACCACCAGTTATAGTAATTTGTGAAAATGTATACATTTACAATGTTCTTTTGTCAACAAGTAGTGACTAAAGGTTCTTATTTGTGTCAAGCCATTTGCGACTGGCCTGGTGATGGACATGGTGGCCAAGTGGTCAACATTAATGGCTTACAAACAGTGCCTCTCACTATGTTGAATTTTCCTCTTGGATATTCCTTATTTGAGAAAGTTTGCCTGAGCATTTACTTGGTGCTGAAATTTTCTCCAACACTCTAGAAATGACCACTGTCGTATAATTTAAATAACAATTGAGGCTTTTAAGTACCATTCTGATCACCAAAACCCCATGAAGGTCATTACAGCTGAAGGAGCAGATAATTAATGTCTGGATTATTTCTGTTCATTTATCTTTGTAGATCAATATGCCAAGTTATAGACCAGATAAGAATTTTCAAGAACCATATCTATGGATTTGAACCAAATTATGAACTACAGGATATACTTCAGCAGAGAATGAGAGAATTTAGTGGACAAGATGTACATATTGTAGCATCACAACATGACACTAACTACCAAAAAATGCCAAGTGGCGGAATCAGTGCAGCATTCCGTAAAGTCAGAAAGAAAG
Source organism: Tegillarca granosa (assembly GCA_029721355.1). Taxonomy (NCBI): domain Eukaryota; kingdom Metazoa; phylum Mollusca; class Bivalvia; order Arcoida; family Arcidae; genus Tegillarca; species Tegillarca granosa. Next base: position 3,327,290 of record CM056605.1, read on the forward strand.
TTCAAGCTAAATAATTTTCATCTGCAGTGATATTTAACATAAATAGTCTCATTAAGTGTTCAATGTGATTTTGTGACATTCTTGCCTTCATCCAAACCAATATATATAAAATATAAAGGTGTGGTATCAGCTGGATAAATTCCGCATCATTCAGAAACCATTTCAGGATAAATTAATCTTCTATTTTCCAAACAGTGTACCTTTGAATAGAATTTTTATTATGAATATCAAAGAAAGGTTGCATTTCTTGACATGAGCTATAGGAACATTTTAACAGGAATAAAGAAAACAAGAATTATTATCCAATATTTATGTCAATCTCTGGGTCCTGATTACTCTTGTATTTTTCACAGATAATTTATGGGGTCAAATCTTCATATTAAATAATCAAACCTTAGTATTATTAAAATCTGATGTCCTTGGTTCATATATTATTTTGCTGTTTGGAACGATGCAATCAGCCATTTTATATTTCATGCTGTTAAAAATAGTTATTTTATTTTTTTTAATCTTGATTTTTTTTTCACTTAATTTAATTTTTTAAACCAAACTTAAAACATCAATTTCACCTATTAAATAAAGTGCCTTAGAAAGTTAGAACTAATTACCAGCAATTGCAAATATAAAACTAACAATGGGTATAAAACATATATAATAATGTTGACATAGTGGACTTAAATGATACATGTACCAGTATCTGTGATAATGTTTTAACAATTCTAAAACTCTTGTATAACTTAACAACACCTCTACTCTAGATGATATCCTTCAGTATTTGTCTACAGAGAACCATGTTCCTACAAATCATACTGTAGAGAAAACTACTGCTGTTGCAGTGTGCAGAATAATGACATTTTACAGGAGACCCATGCAATTCTGTGTCCAAATACTCACACAGTATGATGGTATCTTGTGGTATACAGCTGAACATCAATGATACAGATTCTGAAATAAATACATGTAAATGTGTATCCTAAAAATGTATTGTAAAACATCTTACCAAATTTAGAACATTGTCCAGTTATGGTAACTAAGAGTAATGTTGGAATATTTATGCATTTTATTGTAGGAGGTATTTATTTATAGTGTCCAGTTTACACAGGTATACAATGTATCATTTATATATGTCCACATTACACAGGTTCACACTGTATCATTAATGTGTCCACTTTACACAGGTACACACTGTATCCTTTATGTGTCCACTTTACACAGGTACACACTGTATCCTTTATGTGTCCACTTTACACAGGTACACACTGTATCATTTATATGTGTCCACTTTACACAGGTACACACTGTATCATTTATGTGTCCAGTTCACACAGGTACACACTGTATCCTTTATGTGTCCACTTTACACAGGTACACACTGTATCCTTTATGTGTCCAGTTTACACAGGTACACACTGTATCATTTATATGTGTCCACTTTATACAGGTACACACTGTATCATTTATATGTGTCCACTCTACACAGGAACACACTGTATCCTTTATGTGTCCACTTTACACAGGTACACATTGTATCATTTATATTTGTCCACTTTACACAGGTACACATTGTATCATTTATGTGTCCACTTTATACAGGTACACACTGTATCCTTTATGTGCCCAGTTTACACAGGTACACACTGTATCATTTATATGTGTCCACTCTACACAGGTACACATTGTATCATTTATGTGTCCACTTTACACACAGGTACACACTGTATCATTTATGTGTCCAGTTCACATAGGTACACACTGTATCATTTATATGTGTCCACTCTACACAGGTACACATTGTATCATTTATATGTGTCGACTTTACACAGGTACACACTGTATCATTTATATGTGTCCACTTTACACAGGTACACACTGTATCATTTATGTGTCCACTTTACACAGGTTCACACTATATCATTTATGTGTCCAATTTACACAGGTACAGGCTGTTTCATTTATGTGTCCACTTTACATAGGTACACACTGTATCCTTTGTGTGTCCAGTTTACACAGGTACACACTATCATTTATGTGTCCAATTTACACAGGTACACGCTGTTTCATTTATGTGTCCACTTTACACAGGTACACACTGTATCCTTTATGTGTCCAGTTTACACAGGTACACACTGTATCATTTATGTGTCCACTTTACACAGGTACACACTGTATCATTTATATGTGTCCATTTACACACAGGTACACACTGTATCATTTATGTGTCCAGTTCACACAGGTATACACTGTATCATTTATATGTGTCCACTCTACACAGGTACACATTGTATCATTTATATGTGTTGACTTTACACAGGTACACACTGTATCATTTATGTGTCCAGTTCACACAGGTACACACTGTATCATTTATATGTGTCCACTCTACACAGGTACACATTGTATCATTTATATGTGTCGACTTTACACAGGTACACGCTGTATCATTTATGTGTCCACTTTACACAGGTACACACTGTATCATTTATGTGTCCACTTTACACAGGTACACACTGTATCATTTATATGTGTCCATTTACACACAGGTACACACTGTATCATTTATGTGTCCAGTTCACACAGGTACACACTGTATCATTTATATGTGTCCACTCTACACAGGTACACATTGTATCATTTATATGTGTCAACTTTACACAGGTACACACTGTATCATTTATGTGTCCACTTTACACAGGTACACACTGTATCATTTATATGTCCACTTTACACAGGTACACACTGTATCATTTATATGTGTCCATTTACACAGGTTCACACTGTATCATTTATATCTGTCCACTTCACACAGGTACACATTGTATCATTTATGTGTCCACTTTATACAGGTACACACTGTATCCTTTATGTGTCCAGTTCACAAAGGTACACACTGTATCATTTATATGTGTCCACTCTACACAGGTACACATTGTATCATTTATATGTGTCGACTTTACACAGGTACACACTTTATCATTTATGTGTCCACTTTACACAGGTACACACTGTATCATTTATATGTCCACTTTACACAGGTACACACTATATCATTTATGTGTCCACTTTACACAGGTACACAATGTATCATTTATATCTGTCCACTTCACACAGGTACACACTGTATCATTTATGTGTCCACTTTACACAGGTACGCACTGTATCAATTTATGTGTCCACTTTACACAGGTACGCACTGCATCATTTATATCTGTCCACTTCACACAGGTACACATTGTATCATTTATGTGTCCACTTTACACAGGTACACACTGTATCATTTATGTGTCCAGTTTACACAGGTACACACTGTATCATTTATATGTGTCCACTTTACACAGGTACACACTGTATCATTTATGTGTCCACTTTACACAGGTACGCACTGTATCATTTATATCTATCCACTTCACACAGGTACACATTGTATCATTTATGTGTCCACTTTACACAGGTACACATTGTATCATTTATTTGTCCACTTTACACAGGTACACACTGTATCATTTATGTGTCCAGTTTACACAGGTACACACTGTATCAATTATGTGTCCATACACACTGTATTATTTATATTATTACCTGCAGTATTTATGAACTAACTAGTATTACCATTTGATATTACAATATTTTATGTAAATTATTACTATACATGTATATACTGTTTGCATATTCAAGTACCAGTTTCTTTTGTTTTTTATGTAAATTAATCACTAGGATTGTGATTTACGATAAATGCAAATTCTCTTCAAGTGACTGAATGCTTTTCTTTTAAAGTTTATTTATCGACCTTTCAGTCCTGATTCCTGATAGATATAGACCTTAAATACATGTGTTAAAAACTTAGTTAATAAAATAAAATAGGTAAACCAAAAGAAAAGCTCTTGCTTGCCATAACCAACATCATAATATTCAATAAATGATCACCAAAAGGCAATGTATAAGGTCATATAGTAGTATCAGAAATATAAAAATTGTTTTTGTTCAGAAACACCAAAATCTGTTTAAGCCCCATATTAAACATCCCTGGTGCTTGATGTCTTGATAGGCAATTTGTTACATTTTAGCATATTATATTTTTTAATTCTCAAAATTTAGAGTCCAGTCACAATTTATCCAACATTTAATCATAATTTCATTTTGATATGGTTTTTCCTACTTTCTGTTAAGTGTCAAATTTGAAAGTAACTAGTTCAAGTAATTCACTGTTAATATAGGATATAATTGAACCCTAAATCCAAATGATTTTGTAAAATGGGGATAAACAAGCATAATTCTGGTATATGTAAGAGATAGTATTTGTTTGTTTGTAGTTATAATGTTTCACATAATGTGCCAAACTAGTTAAGTTAAAAAAAAAAAAAAAAACACTGCTGTATTACCTATTATATTGATCTTAAACTTTTAAGAAGCATTCAGACATTTAGTATACAGCCAACACTCTTTATAATGCATGGCCATATCCATAATCCTCAATATGTCTGTTGTAACAAATTTAACTTGTGTCATATACAGAGTAATTATGTCCCCTGAGTCAAAGTGTAGTAACTAGGGTAGTTTGTTGCCTCCTTGGTTTTTACATTGCATTGAGCAATTTATTTATAATGTAAAGTGTACAAATAACATTACTACAGATTTGTTTCAACAATAATTTGCTGTTAACATGCTGTTATAAATAGAGTTGTCTGTATAATATTGTCACATGAAATTTAGGAATTTATAGAAAGAAGATATAATGAAAAAATCTGCTTTTGTTGACAGTTAAAACTTTTAGAAACCTTTAAGAATTTTTTATGTAAACTGGTCATGTTTTGTTATGATGGCTGGGTCAAACAGGCAAAAGGAGGATACAAAACTCACTAACACTTGTTTGTTTGGTTTGCAGATTAACTAACTGCTATAAAAATTAAATGTCTGTATAGAAACACATGGGTGTTGCTTTGTGCTGAAGGCTCAAAACAGACACAGTTACTATATATCAGCAAATTGACTGAAATTTTGAATAGATAAAAAAATAGGTTATATCAATTCAAAAATATCTGTACCTAAGTTTTTCAAATTGAATAACATATATCAAAAAATATAATAACATATACATGTATAATATTTCTTTAAAGTTCACTCAAATATTGTGCCATGAAAAGAACAAATGTGTTGAATTTAAATGCAAATTTTTGTGATTTTATGTTTTCATTCATGTTCATTTTTTTTGCTACAAATCTCACATTCTCATTAAAACTTCTATATGTAACATATTAAGTTTACCCATTCATTTCACTAACCCTTCATCAACCTTCAATTTTATTTTTGTATTGTGCAACATACCACTAACCCTTATAATTTAAAATTCAATGATATTCATTGTTATTTAATGTAAAACTCTTTCAAAACCACTTTGTTGTATAAAGGTATTCCACACCTGAGGATACAAAACTTTGTACAGTAAGGGACTTAACTCTTTCTAAACATTGTATAGTAAGGGACATAACTCTATCTAAACTCTGTTTAGTAAGGGACATAACTCTATCAACTTTGTTTAGTAAGGAACTTAACTCTATCTAAACTTTGTGTAGTAAGGGACATAAATCTATCTAAACTTTGTATGTTAGGGACATAACTCTTTCTAAACTTTGTTTAGTAAGGGACATAACTCTATCTAACAGAGTAAATGTTTTTCTCAGCTTGCTGTAATCATGACAAATATTTTTTGTATTTTCAAATTAAATTTAACATTTAGAATCTCATTTTACAAGGTTTACAATATAAGCTATCATCTAGATTGCACAGATATATTAAAATCACAATTTTATATGTAAATTTGTTATTTTGATACTATTTATAACATTTCAAGCTTCACCACCAGTCTTTCATTTATTTTGTATGTCAGTTAATATAGTAATATAATCAAATATATTTGTATCTATATATTTATTTATCATTATTGTACTTACTATTAAAATGAGTAAATTATAAAATAATAAAATTAAGTACATGTTTTTGTTTACTAATACCAATAATATGTGTGATAAAAATTTGAAATATTTCAACAACAGTATCAATACTCTGAAGATTCCAGTATTCCTGAAATACTTAATTAATTTAAAATTAATTAAATTTCTAGAAGTTTGGTTATTTATTCCATCAAAGCTGGTATATATTGTATAATTTTTTTCACACAACTTTTAGGATTTGCTTTATTCATAACAGCTGGCGTCTTATACTTACCATGTTTTAAATACAAGTATAACAATCCATAATTTGGAATTCAGATCAATTTTACAAGTTTAAAATTTAACATATACAGGAATATAGACTTATGAGCATTTAAATTAATACTCTAATCATGTAAGAGATGAAAACATTGATATACATAATATATTTATTTATATAGATGTAAACTTGTTCTGTAATAAATATAATCAGGCTAGAGTGATCAATTTTTTTTAATTTTTGACATAAGAATACATTGCCCCACATCACTTAATGTCGATTCAAATATAGGAGGATTATTTTTGTGGACAATCCACCAGTCAAGAACTAATTTTGCCTCCAGTTGTAAGTGAAATAATCTTGACTGGAGCATAAAACCATTGCTTCACTCCAAACCTGTATGAATATGTGGTCACTTAATACAGATGTCTGTTATTAGTGGCTTAACTGTATAATATACTGTAATGTACATTCACTGCACAATATTATTTATGTTCACTTATCTTGCCAAAGAAATATTGTTGTCACCATATAAATATTATCACCAAGGAAACTTGTATTGTTGTATTTAATCTAAACCTAAATTTAACTCCATAGACTACTGATACTAAATCTATTATCAATAATATCAAACCATTTATCAAGATTTTAAAAGAAGTTTAAACCATTCTATTATATATAACAGATATTATTGTGTGTTGTTTACCTTTTGTTGTTTGGAAATATTTCAGCCATTTTGATCAAAGCATTTATTTCCATAAATGATAAGAATTTGTACAGAAAATATTGTTATTATTATTATTATTATTATTTTGATAAAAAAATTACTCAAAGACAGAAAGAAATCCAAAGATTTTTTATATAGAAGATAACATTTATATAATAATATTTATATAATTATTTTGAATTTCTTTATGATATGCTTGGACCAGAGTGTAAATTTTATGGGTGTGTTTGATTATGAGTGGTTTCAGGGAATTTGTCATATCAGTATATACCATGGTTATATGATAAAAAAAACAATAAATTTATGCAATGAATAAAATTCTGAAAGATAGTATAGTAATTTGTTGTTTTGTGTTTTTGAAAATCCACTTTCATATACAAGTTGGTTGTTGAAAGTAAGTTTTTAATTTGGAGGTCAGAGATTCAACGCACAGCCAAGCCTGGCCAAGATTTGTGACTAATTCTTTATAAATATATAACAAATACCAGTTAAATTTTGATGTGCCAGATGTGCACATTTCGGAAATTCATTCCTCATCACTGAGAAATAGTCTACACTTTTTCTGTAATAGTGACATTGGGATACATGTTTACAGACTTTAATAGCTGTAATGAAAGTGAAATATACACATGCTAGGGGAAATCTAGTCACGGTTTTTGATGATTTCATAGTAAACATCTCCAATCAAACTGGAGAGGGTGAAATATATTTATGGTACTGATCTGTCGAACAATATTCTTTATTATTATGTTAAGGTCATCTCATTCAATCCTGCTTTCAAACTTTTATATGTATAGACATGCATCACAGTAAAAAAAATATTTTGTAAAAAACTTTTTTCATACTATTGCATGGTAAGCATCCATTTACATAACTAAGCTGTCAAAAGATTAATGATTAAAAGATGAACTGTGTTTTTGTAAAACATTTTACTTGCATCCAAATAAAATTTACATTAGAAACATCTTGAATAAAGGAGGATGTTGTGATAAAAATGCAAAGAGAAATGTTGAAATTAAACCGTTCACAAAATTTCTTATATCAACCAGAAACTGATCTATAATTTTAACTTAATAGCATATGAGCACATTTGTTTTATATATATATATATATATATATATATATATATATATATATATATATATATATATATATATATATATATATATATATATAGTCCATTTATACAATTAATTTTATAGAAAACATATGTATTGGTAACAGTCACGGCAACCAAAAGTATGACACTGTACCAAGTAGGACAAGACATACAGAAAGGATAAATGATTATAAATTAGGATCATGACTTTGAACGGGCACTGGAGTTAATGTCAAGTAGTGTGTTTATAGTTCTATAGGTGTGACCCGAACCATCTTACTTGCTTTGTAACTAGTGGTCCATGAATACGCACGTTTACAATCAAGTAGTAAACATTATTTTACGAAACAATAAACCTGTGTAAATATGATATCCATAGTAGAATTATTTAGCACCATAGCGAATTGTTTCAAATATCAAGAAAAATCAAAACTTGGTAGTTAGGCAATTATTTAGTTACTATCATCTTATACAGGGACAGTTTGTTCAAGCATCCGTTATCTACACCTACAGCCTATCTCGATATAATTGAAATAATTGGATGTAAAGTCTTATTGAATGAACCAATCCTGTTGTTGTTGTTGTTGTTGTTTGTTTTACATTTCGTTATGATGGATTAATTAACCTTATTCGCAACAGTGAACCAAAAATGAATTTCCTCTTTTACCTCAAAATAAACCAGCTGTGGATAAACTGTTATGATTGAGTGATTATATTAGTTTTGATGTGATTTCTTACTTCTAATTAATTAACTTACTGATTATGTTTAGATATAGATATAAGTCAACATCTCCGGACAAACTGCTTAATTGAGGTACATGTATTTGCGTTTTTATATTGATTTCAATCAAACACTCCTATTTGCAGATAAGGGTGTGGTAGCTTGGTGTTTCTTAGTTTTTTCTGTTTTTTTTATTATTATTTAAAATTCATATTTTGATGTAATCTTATTTACGTTACACATCAAAAAGGTATTGGAAAATTCATGTTTGGGGGGGGGGGGTTAATACGACAGAAAGCGCCAAAGGATTTTGTTTATTTTCGCTTAAAATCGTGATTATATATCTAGCTGTTTATCATTGCCTTTAAAAATTCCATGGTCACTGACTAGATGAACATGTCAAAACTAAGATGGTGGAATATTGAAATCATATAGTTTATTTCGCATTTTCTGGACCTCTTAAGCATTTTTCAGAACTATTTAAGTTAATATTTCTTTTGTTCTAAAAAGACTCATTGGATCCAAGTTGTTCATGACTCCGTTAGCTTAGACAATTGGTTAGTGTAAATTAGTATCTTGTGTTTTAGGTTTCAAATTTTATACATTCCATTATCAGGCAGACACTTTTTACAGTCTACACTTTATATCTGTATTAAACACCTTAAGTTTTAAAACTATCGCTAAATTTTCACTAACCATTTGGTTTTGAGCTTTGAAAAAGTGGACCCAGATATGTCAACCCAACCCCTATCTATACAGATTAAGCTCATGTTTGAACCACAGGCAACTGAAATATATTATCTGTGTTTTATAATATTGATATCCGGATTTTTATTATAAAATGTCAAGTGTTCTGTTCTATTATACAATGCAGATTTTCCATTTGTGGTCATCGGGCCTGGTTCAAGATTGAAAGGTCTGAACGCCATTTCAAAACGTGTGTACAGTTCAAATTGTGATTTCAAATAGAAATGTTTTAACCATATTCAATCAAACCAAGATGTTATGACATGGTTGCTTTATTTTTCTTTCTTTCATGCAGGAAAATTAGAAATGAGGTTGACATTTGTTTTGGTATTTCAACTCGTTACGTGTACTATGTTAGTACAAACTTTAGGTAACAATCGTCGTTACTTTTATCCCAAAAGAAGTACAAATAATAAATATGGTTCACTAGACACTGATTCTTGGGCTGTGTTTGGTGATTTTGTACCAATGGACCAAAGACGTAACTATAACAACAAATGGGATATGAGTTTTTCGACAGCGCAAAATACATATAGAGACTTCATTTCACCACGATCCACTAGAAATAACAAAGTTGCAGAAATATATTTCCCCGAGCCCGAGTCTACGTTGATCTTTAGTGATGAAAATTTTCTTGAGTTTCAAGCAAAACCAGTTGCCAATGGCAATTGGATGCCAAAAACACAACTAGACAAGAAAGGTATGTTATATCCTTCCAACCAAGACTTTTACCTACGAAACTTCAACACGGAACCCGAGCAACATTGGTTTGATCCAAGATGGACTTCCGATGGCATGTTGTCTTCAAGCTCGGATGACCATGACATACTTAGAGAGGTTGATAAAGTTTTAGATTCAATCACAAGACCAGCCAACAACAGAGTGCTTGATTTTACACATTTCCTTCGAAAAGTGGAGAAACAGAACAGGAAATACAAAGATAAAAAGAAAGCCTCAAAATATATAAGTAAGTAACACAAATGGTTGAAAGAAAACTCCAATAAAGTATGCAGAAAAACATATACTAGTATATAAATCAGCTACATCTGTAATGTGTTACAGAAATATGTCTGTCTTCGTATTGTTAGTGGTAACATACATTTCAAAGTAAAACCGTTGCTATCTGTAGAAACACGTTGGCATGCTAAAAGTGTTCAGATGTATTAAAAAAAATGTTTTAGTTTTACTATTTCCAAACCGATACTTCATTAAAATTATGTCCTCTCTTTTTAACCCTTATTTATTTCTTACTATATTTATTTTTAGACTTTCATCTCGCTTTTTTTCAAAATATAAAATTAAAATTATTACACCGAATGTGATACAAAATGATTACCAGTGCTGTAGTGTTGGGCCCTAAAACAGAATATTATATAATTCTGTGATCTCACACTGGATCTTAAAAATTCAACTACCTTTGCAACCAGTAGTTTCACCGAAAAAGCAATAACATCTAATAAGATATGAATTAATCAAGTCCATGATTGTACTCAACTATAGGTAATTACAGTTGTAAGTAGATTAGACTTGTAAGTGTTTAAATCTTTTACATTGGCACAATAAAGTTTATCATGTTATTTTTGTCTTTAAAATAGAAACCTGGATGCGGAAACACATACTATAGACGTCAGTCCAGTTCCAGTTTTACTTATGGTTGAAAAAAATACCATGTGCTCTTATGTTTTGAAGTAGAAAACAAAAAACATCAATAGGATCTGGTTGTCGGAAGGTTAATTTGTTTAAAAAATGGTTAGCAATAATTTGTATCTTGTATTTTGGAAACCGGTTATAAACTTATGTCTAAACATTTCCTATTTTTATTTATAACCGATTTACGTAAAAATTCAAATCAAATGCATTTTTAAAAAATATGAATAACATTTTGATTTTCATTGGCGATTGGATGTTTAAATGTCATGTGCTAATTTTGAATTTCTATTCAAAATCAGCACATGACAAGTTATGAAATTAAAAGAATATAAATGGAGTTTATTTATATTGATATAAATTCTTATAAAATGTTATATAATTGTCTATTTTATGTTTTCCTATGCATTTGAGCTTAAATTTTAGTACAACTGAAAGATTCAATATAAAATGTAAATCAAATGAGTTGGATTTTATTAATTTTTTATTTCACTTACAACAGACATCATCAGTTATCCTGAGTTGAATTTACAAAACGTCATACTGGAGAGACGGAGAAGCGATGGTGGATCTGCTGTTCTTGTCATGGTAACGGTGACAGCAGAGTTACAAGTAAATGAAAAGAGAAAATTCGGGATCTGATCTGATCAACATTTGAACCCTCGATCCCTTTCTTATGTAAACTATCAGACCACCAAATAATTGTATAGGTGGTGGTGTTCTTGTTTATAAATTTTAACCAGAGGTCAATTTAGAACTGTGAAGCCTGAAGTTGTTCTATACACTAATTGCAAAACATTTAAAAACATTTTTCCACTCCCCTTTTCCACTTATACATAAAGACACGACACTGAAAAATACACCACTCGATTTTGTAGACATAATTATCATATGTTTACTAATAATATCACTATTTTTGTATGTGTGATAACTCGAATTTACACAAGTTGATATCAGCCTGAGTGATATCACACCCCTAGTAAAGTGATATCACACCCCTAGAAAAGTGATATCACACCCCTCATAAAATTCCGATAATGGCGGATTTTTAGTGTCGCTTCAATTTGATACTTGATACCGACTGTTTATGGTAAACACGATGAGCATGTGTGCAGTACATTCATGTATCAGTTGTATTCAAATTAATTTTAAACAGAGTTTCGGAATTTGCAAACATACAAACGCATCGGAGAGGTACACTTAGTTTACACTGATTGTGCACGACGGCACTTGAAAATATAAACGATGCTGGCTTCAAGCTGAGACAAGTATGTCAAGACAAAAATGAGACATCAGTTCGAAGCGGAACTGTTCACCCGTACAAAATATCAATTAATAATATGTTGTCATCACTTTCATCAATAAATAAACTTACAGAAGCCAAAACTTAAATCATTCCAGCTAGTAGCCAATTCGTTCCTGTATTTGTGCGGTGACGTTTCCCTGTCATCAGTGTAACATATCCAAAATATGATGCACCTGCCGGTTCAAAAACTCAGATTCCCTGTTGTCATCACGATCATGACTAATGACTGCATGACTGCAGATCTTAAAACTAATTTTAACAACCTTCACTTTTTAATGAAAAAAAAACAAATGCCTCTGTTCACGTCATGTTGGACGAATATGGCGACTGACTGACTGACTGACCTAGTTGTTGTAAGATCGACGTCAGCGGTTGCTTAGGGTAACATTGACGTATGACGTATGCGGTAAAAATTATCTATGAGATCATGATAGTTATAAAATAAAAAACCTGCTGACTGGTTAAAAATTTAATTATTATCAATTGTTAATTTTACTTCAAAGCAAACATATGATAAAAAGTTTATGATATGACCATTTTGATATCACACCCTTCATCAGCCCTCGAGTCCTGATATCAGGACTCGAGGGCTGATAAAGGGTGTGATATCAAAATGGTCATAAAATAATCTTTATATATCTTATGTATATATCACTTGATTAGTTCACAAACAATTCCTGTTAGCGAATTAGCTATTAACATAGTTACATTTTTTTTTTATATATATAACCATATTTAACGTTATAAAAAAAAGTATCAAAACAAAAATAAAACATTAACTCTTTATGGTAAAAATTCCAAATTCTGCACACAACATATGATACAAATATTCTTAAAAATCATAATAACAAGCATTGTATAAGGAATAAAGAGTAACTCATGTGATTTAGCTGCGAAGTTAGCCATACTCGGATGTTTTTACTCGGTTACCCCACATGGCGTTTATACGAAACTAACACCTGATTAATTTAATAAAACTTTGATCGGTAAAATTTCCGGTCAGTTTCTTTGCTTATATGGCAACGAGAGAAGGGTGAAATAAAAGGTCCGTTTTTTTGTGCCTCCCTTTTTGACACTGGTCTGTTACAATCTACATATTGTAGAGTGCATAGTGACAGGACCGGACATAATTACTCATTTAAACTTATTATTGAACGAATTTTTAGAGCAATCAATCTACAGACAACTGGAATAAAGTGATAATACTTTATATACAGTGTATTTAAGTTTTCATTACCATTAATTATTTCAATTAAATTAATTGTACTGCTCAAGCAGTTATTTTTTTAGTGCAACTTCAGACATAGAAGAGTTAAATCTATATTTCTATTTACTATCTCTCTTATAATTACTGTTTTGTATTATATACCGTTCTCACTGTTGATTATATTATGTTATAATGTAAATCCTTTAAGTAGTAATTAATTTATGGAATATAGGAATAAATATTATGTCTTCCCACTTCGCCCTTTACATTTTAAACTTTGTTAACATTGTTCAGTAAACAATTAAGATATTGTCTTTTAGTATAATTTGTTTTTAAGTCAACGGTTGGATATTTTGTAAAGTATAATACCACAATTTATCTAAAATTGAATTATATTTTGTCATATAATGATGTAAAAAGTGGGGATTATAAATAAATAAATAAATTTAAAAAAAAACAGAATCATTAAAAAAAAAAAAAAGAAATAAGAAAATTATTATGAAAAAAGTCCAAAATCTTAATTAATTAATATTTATTTATTGAAATACTTTCAGATACTTACGCGTTATTAAATTTCCAAAATGAAGGTTAAATTTTTTAACTTGAGAAGATTTGTGAGTTTTTGGACTTTTTCCCTAATATTTATTTATTTCCTCTTTCAATGATTCTGTTTTTTTAATGTGCTAATATTCGGAGTCTGTGCTTTGGGTTTTTTTTTTTTTTTTTTTTTTTTTTTTTGTATTTTGCTTTAAATTTACACAAATATTAGAACTTCGGATCCGTAATCTGCTTCTCGGTTGCAATTTCCAACTCAACGGGACTGCATTTTATAATTTGCTGAACTTGATTGTGTTAAAGAACATTGGGGGTTAATGGTGGAGATTAATGTAATATAGGGCCTAAATTTCCAAAATTCATTTTTGAACCTAAAAAATTTAAAGTAATGATATACCGATAGACAACACAATCAGTGCATAAAGGAGCAAGTCACAATTTGTATAAACATATTATCGATATTTAACTTTAATCATTATACAATATTCATTTAACTTCATCATTCTCTTTTCATTTCTTTATTTCACCTTTCTTTCTCTTTTCCTTCCTTTCTGTCTTTCTTTCTTTCTTTTCTTTTCTTTTCTGTTCTGTTCTTTTTTCTTTTCGTTTTTTCTTTTTTATGTAATATAGAAAAGATATAATAATAATAATAATAATAATAATGATAACAATAATTCAATTACTAGTAAAACCGGTCCATTTTAACTTGGAAAAATACATTTATATGTATTCAACTGTTATAATTTTTAAATTACAATTTAAGAAACTTTCCTGAATTAAGACTTACAGATAAATGTACAAATAAAAATAAATGACACGAGGCAATTTATCAGTTAATAGAAATAAGATCAGGTAAATCTAAATAATTCCGAAGGTAATAATCACTTTCACAAATCAATTCAAAACGAGTATTCCTTTTTCTTTTAAAAAATAACTGATAATCGTTAATGGTAATTAGTTCTGTTAACGAGTCTTTTCTAAACAAGTGAGTTAAAAAAAAAAAAAAGAAGGTATAAACTGTTAAAAAGCCTGGAAGACTAATTACTATCTAGACTGTTTGGACTACGGACTCGGTTTTCTTAAATCCCACTTAAAGCAATTAAGTCTGACCTGTTTGACTGAGCAAACCTCCATTTTACCTGACAGTTATTCAGGCACGTGTTGACAGTTAAGGTGTCGAGTAGTTTGTGTAAAGCCTATCTTGATCACCTCAGAGGAAAAGAAATTAAAAATTTCTAATCGATTTTAGAGATGAATAAACAGTTTAATTTGGAGTACATGTCTGATGATTTTAGGGCACGTTGGTGGTATATAAACCAGGAATACCAACCAAATTGTATCATTTTATTTCATAACTGTTGAACTAACCACATCTAGTCTACAAAGTCATAAATAAGTACAATTTGAAATATTTTATTAAGAAAATGGATTTGAGTTTTTCAGACACTCCTGTAATGAATAGACGGAAAAATCTGAGAAAGGCGAGGCATGTATCTCTTTTATTAATTGATTTATAAGTTAAAAATTTTAAAGCACTACTTTTAATTTTAAGTCCCAATGTTAACTGGATCTCTCATTTTAACACGGTGATTTAAATTTTAAACATGATAATTAAATAGATTTTTTCCAAAACCAACTTTTTGCAACAAACATGAAGATCTTTTTTTTCTGTTTCAATTAAAATGAAAATTTAAAGTGTATTGATAACGAAAATTCTTCAGAATGAACAACGATTAACCAAACTCTTATTTATGCATCCAAATTAAAATGTAAGTGCACAATGTGACAATACTTCTCACTGAATGAAATTGATCAATATTTTCTATTTATTTACAGAGTATCCCTGTTTCAAGATGATGGAATATTTGACGAGGTAAATTCATTCATTCATTCATTTGTTACTTCATTCGTTCATTCTTTCGTTCGGTTCTCGAATGTATCAAACGGACAAGTTATCTGTTTATAGAATAAAATGCACAGTTTAAGATTAAAAAAACTATCCAGAACTATTGGAAAGTGGATATATGTTAACTTGTTTAGTAAATCAAATTCATTCATTCATTCTTCTCTTCATTCGTTCATTCATTCATTCATTCACTCATTCATTCATTCATTCATTCATTAATTCCAGTTTTCACCAATGACTATATTCACCCCTGGGAAATGCGTATCGGCAAATGAAAGTTTCGCTGAAAATATCACCCCCGTGATAAAGCGAGAAGTATCGCCATTACCTATTGATGAAGATTCTGGTCTCGGGATGGAAGATGATCCTAAATATCAGACAGATAAAGGTAATGGAATGAAGAACGAAAACAAAGAATATGATAGACGCTTATTACAGGTATAACTTATGTTAAAGCTGCATTAAGGTTATCAATTTTCTGATTTTTTTTTTTTTTTTTTTTTTTATTTTCTAAAAATATATTTTTTTAAAAATAGATATCTTCTAACCACGATCCGTGACATTCATTTTCTAAAATTTCATTTCTTTTAGCTGTTAAATAAACGGAATCCTCTGACCGGTTGGTCAGAGTTTTACGATGGTAATTATGAGCTTGGAGCATGCGCACGGATCATGTCGGATGTACGGAAAAACCCTAGAACCGAAAGTGAAACATAACAGATTACATTAATTGTCCTTCATTTATATCCGAATGTATTTGACATGGTGTTTTGTATCCCTTACTAAGTCACAAATGACAAATTCAACGAAGTTTTGTGTTTAATTTATCGTATTTCACCGTTTTGAAAGTTGTGTTTAAATTACCCGGGTTTTTGATGACGTAACCATGTTCTAATATTAGATCCCAAATGCTGCATCTCGCTGGGTAAATACTGTAATTTCTGTATTTATTCGAGCTTTTATCGTTGAACCAAATGTAACATTGTTCATTAGGAACATCATTAGTTAGATTAGTACCGTTTTAATTTTTTCTTTGGAAAACTTAATGCAGCTTTAACATGTACGGACTTTGTAAGAGGGCAATATTGAAAATAGTCGAACACCGTGTTTCGAGACCTTATTGATTCATTTTGCACTGTTGTGTAATAAAATTGTCTCCATTGTCTACATATATGCTTTAAAAGTTACAAACGAAAACAGTTTCATGAATGCATGTCGTAATTCATGTTGATTTCCATCCTAAAACAATCAACAGCTTTAGTTTCTAAAACAAAATAGACAAGATGCCAGAAATGTTACAAAAATCTATCTATCTATCTATCTATCTATCTATCTATCTATCTATCTATCTATCTATCTATCTATCTATCTATCATCTTTCTATCTATTATTTATTCATTTATAAATTAATTTATTTATCAACCACAGGACGTAACACCATCCAGCCGTTTCGTGGATACACCTACAGATATTTATTCCTTTGCCAAATTAAAGCGCCCACTTGACATGATATTCAAAGACAGCAGTAATTCTGTACACAAAAGACAAAAGAAAGTACCAAAGAGGAGAAACAACAAACCATTATCAAAAGCCTTGTCGTTTGGGGTAAGAGGGGAATTTTTACTGTTTAACGCGAATAATCTAAATCTTCATTTATTATACCTTAATCTTTATTATTATTATTATTATTATTATTATTATTATTATTATTATTATTATTATTATTAATTTATTTTTTGTGTTAGGGTAACAAAAACACATGATCCATGTTATGTATGGCATCTTAGAAATACACAAAAGATAAAGTTATTCAAAAAAAAAAAAAAAAAAAAAAAAAACACTATCATAATGATGACGTTACTGGTTAGCTATATAGAAGGTAACCATTTAATGTTGAAGGTGTATTTTAGAAAGAATGAGTTATTTCTACGTATGTAACTTAATGTTCTAAATTGAACTGCACAGTTGTTATTTCAAACAAGAAAACACATAAATAGAGCCGAATATTCATTTAGCTGGTTATTTGACCTATAAATTTCAAATTTTGATTTTGTCATTCTTACCCAGTAAATCAGCTTGCAAAGACGAGGGTATATTATGTCATTGGTAAAAATTAATATTAGAATTGTAAAATAAAGTAAAACACATTTGGTTTTAGGATGAGCCTGTTAGTATCGACAAAGCTATTGAACACGTGCTTGGTCGTGTTGGGGACGAATCTGACCTGGTCAGTGATGGTTCCAGAACATACAGATTACCAACTGTCAGAGGAAAACATCAGGATCTGAAATGTATATCACCACAAACTGTAAGTTATACATACTCTCATACAAACTCAAGTATGCTTGTATGTAATTTGTATACTAAATCACTTGTTATATACAGTATCAATAATGACAAGTCAAACAATACAAGTATGAGTATCGACATTCTGATTAAACATGAAAAATACCGAACCTTAGCCAGATTCTGACTAAACGTGTAGTGCAGAGAGAGAGAGAGAGAGAGAGAGAGAGAGAGAGAGAGAGAGAGAGGCTTTTTGTCGAACACCCTCAATGATTTTAATTAAAGGACTACTAAATATTATAAATATTATAACATAAAACATTCACTGAAATGACTAAACTGATGATTTTGATTTCAGACGGCGGACGTTCTCACGGGAAAATATAATGACGTCATCAGTAGTTACAAAATCGTTGATTGTAGATACCCGTATGAATTTGAAGGTGGACACATACAGGTAAGAGTAATTACGGTTTCTGAAATATTTGCTGAACCACTCTACCAATTAGCAAAATGATTGCAAATTGTTCATAATCGTCAAGTAGCCACAACTGTATACGAGGTTTAATTGAAGTGTAGCCAACATGTCTTGGGGAAATTATTTCTTCCAAACTTTTACTGTCACTGAAATAATAGAAAGTTCTTGTTTTCTTAACACTTTAAATCACTGCGCCATGCCTAATACGTGGTAAATCTAAATGTGCAATCTTAACTTAACCTTACAAAATAAGTTCGGACCTTCAATAATCTTATGTAAAAACAAGTAAACTATTTCTTTCACTGGTGCTTTATTCTAAATTCAATAAAAAAAAAATCTTTCAGTTTTTAATTTTGATATGAATTTTCCCGTTTTAGCAAGCAGAAAACATGTATACAAGAGAAAATATATCAGAGTTACTGACTAACAGTGTTCTTGAGAAGAAGCCGGATATACTCATATTTCATTGTGAATTTTCTTCAGAGAGGGGACCAAAAATGTAAGTATCCACTTGGATTGTATGATTTTTGAACAATTATGCCGTATGATTCATTCGTTATCATTTTTAACCCTGGCTCCCAATTTGAAAGCTGTAGTTATATAATAAATACTATCAAACATACATGAACAAACCAAATTGTTTGGTATAAAGATATTAGTATTTACCGTTGTTTGTTAGGTCAGTAGGACCGAACCCAAATACTTTGATCTTTGTAGCATATTCATTGTAGGTCTTCTGTAGCCAACTCAAATTATTCTTTATTGTTCTAAATTGATCGTATTTGTCAACCAAGTTTTTAATTCTTAAGATATTGGTTTTAAATAGGCCGTATTTGTTTAAGAAATCATATGTTCGTAATAGCCCAGATTAAACCAGCTGTATCCTATCTATATATAAATTATTGTTTGTTTTATAGGAGTAGATTTCTGAGAAATAAGGACAGAGAGTTAAATAGTGATAATTACCCAGCCTTACACTATCCAGAAATATATCTCTTATCAGGAGGATATAAAGATTTCTTCTACATGTTTAAGGTAAGATAGAGGAGTTCTGGTATGATTTCTGTATACTTTTGATCTTTTTGACAATAAAACATTTGACAGAACAACAAATGTAGCAACGTTGAAAATCGATCATGCCATTGAAGTCACCTTTTTGGCTACCTGTGTAGGTTTTTTAATGAATGTTTTCAAGATCATAAAATACATGGGTTTCTAAATTTCGACCTTTTCAGCAAATTTATGCTTTATGCTTTTCCATTTTCTACAAAATCTATTGGGACTTTTTATTTCAATAAATAATTATGATGTAACAGTCAGACTTTAGCAAGACATTTATTTACATTTATTGTATAAAGTTTGTTGGTTGGTCCTACTGATTGCGATTTCTAAGTAGGAATGTCGATTTCTGAACAAAATCTTTTAAAAAAGATCATCTGAGAAAATTGAAATATTTATCTCGCTAACTATTTTTTTTTTTTAAATTTATCTCATGTTTGTTTTGATTTTTGTAGAATTTATGCGAACCACAAGAATACAAACCTATGCTACACAACGACCACAATGATGACCTACGTCATTTCCGTTCCAAATCTAAATCGTGGACAGGAGACGAACAGCGCCGCACAAGGAAATCGAATCGTTTACTTTTTTGAACGCCGATGAACAATGTGTTATTAACAGATATTCAAATAGTGCTAAATAATTTAAATGGTAGTTTTCGGCTCATGCTGTATCAGTTATTTAGACAGGTTCTTTAATTTTGAAAGTGACATACACAAGCAAAAGATATCATTTTACGACAATTTATTCAAGCGATGTTGGCGTCGTGCTTCAAAAGTAATGTAATAGTGCTTAAATGTTAATTATCTTTTATAAAAATACATGTACAAAGAAATATTTAACATGTTATGTTTTACTACTAATAATGCATGTTTGTTATGATTGTATTGTATACAACAAATAATATATCAATAAAAATTAATGATTATAATTAAGCTTACTTATTTAGTGTTATTTTTATCTAGGCGTTTTTGCGACTTACAAAAAGACAATATATACATATTATAGATTGCTTAAAGCATTCTGGAGTTTTACTTACTTAAATCATGGTAGCAAAATTGTAATCGCTAGGATAAATCTTAAATCATGGTGGCGAAATTGTAATCGCTAGGGTAAATCTTAAATCATGGTGGCGAAATTGTAATCGCTAGGGTAAATCGCTCTTAAAGCGATAATACAAATTATAACATGCGGGAATCGCAACAACTATCTCAGAATAATATATCACTCGTGTAATACCTAGATATTTATACAAGTTATATACTATGCAAACGGTTTACCAATCAAATACATGTATATCTTTATGTGGACGTTTTAGCAATTCCCAATAAGTTTTTATTTCTTCATTTCCTTTTTTATTTTTATTTTATTTATTTATTTTTTGTATTTTTGTTTTCATTAAAAAAAAAAAATTCTATGGTGCTAACATTGGTAAAATATAGCTGTTTAAATTGGGCTTCAGGTTTCCGATTGTGTCACTTCAAGTTGCTGGGTTTGTTTTGTTTTATTTGGGCCTCAGATTTCCGATTGTGTCAATGAGAGCTGCTGGGTTTGTTTTGTTTTATTTGGGCCTCAGGTTTCCGATTGTGTCACTTCAAGCTGCCGGGTTTGTTTTGTTTTATTTGGGCCTCAGGTTTCCGATTGTGTGATTCAAGTTGCCGGGTTTGTTTTGTTGCTTTTGACAATTTGCTGATTAGCAAGTTTACAACACAACACAACGTTTCTGATTTCTTAAACCGATGAGCTCTATTCGTCCAAAATATAAAGCTTGAATTCTAAAGCTTCTGCTGTTTTTTATGAGTTGTACTCGTTATAGATTTTCACCGGGGAGCCCTTTTTGACTGGAGCACTACTCAGTATACCGAGTGGTCTAAAGCGCGCGCTTACGGATCACAGTGCCTCTCACCGCCTGGGTTCGAATCCCACTCGGGACAGATCCTAGTGTGAGAAAGTTTGTCAGTTCGCTTGCCGAAAGTCAGTGGTTTTCTCCGGGGACTCCAGTTTCCTCCACCATCCCAGAACTGACCGCCTCGAAATAAGTGAAAGAATCTTAACTGAGGCGTAAAACACCATTACTCCACACTCCACTCTCTACTCAGAATAATAATCCAGTAGGTCTATGTGTTGATCCTTAAAAAAACAAGATAACTTATATACGTGCCTCGTCAATAAACGTCTTGTGCATCAAGCGTTGTTAACATTAGAAAAAAACAACAAAGTCTATTTTAGAACATTTTATCGGTTTCTGATAAAATAAACGGACATTTCCTTAAGGCCATTGAGTAATAGGTGCCATAAAGGCTTATAAAATCTACTGCGTCATTATTGCCCTCTTACTTGAGAAAAACTGCAGACAATTTGGAAACAATTTTGTTTTAAATATTTAATTAAAAATAACTGTTTTGATGAGTAAATAAACAGGACATGAAAAACGATTTGTTCAGTGATACATTAGATTATATTTACAAAATGTGGTTAAATAAGTTGACATTTATGGTTTATTTGTATGATTGTTTTGCAAACTGAAACCTGGAACTCGTCAGTTAACACGGTATGATCACGTGATCTACGTTAGTTACCTATGAATCAACATTAAGGAAATAACAAAAATGTGTAAACCGATTGAGCGAATGCGATTTGTATATTTGACACTCGTTTGTCACCTTCTATGTAGAAATACAAAATAATTAACCTAATGCAAGTGATTAACATGAAGGTTTAGTACGATAAATCAGAGCCCCATCTTAAAATGCAAATAAATAATGAAAATAAGTTTTCATAAAGCCAGTCATTATTCCTCAATTTGCCTAACAGAATCGAATAGTTTTTCCGAGAATTGCAAGTTAAGCCGAATCGAAATGGAAAACTATAAAACGTAACATTACAGAGAATATATGTCTAGAATTTTTAATGAGTTCAGCCGTATAATATTCAAGATAAAGTATTATGCTAATACTGGTTTTATTTTACAAAAATAAAAAATACAATTTGATGGTGATGAGTAAACTTTTGTTAATTTCATACTCGTAATTTGTTAAAGATTTTGGATGAAATCAGATTAAGTGCTGTCAAACAGACTTTTCTGGCACAAGCAAGAAAGAAAGCTAGCAGTAAAACTGAACAAAACATTCAATGAAGAGAATTAAGTTTCGTATCTGTTAAGTTCTTATACAGCTGAAACATATGATTTTTTTTTTTAAATTTCCCAAATTTAAGATAAAAATAACTAAGTTGAATGACAAAACTTGTAAAACTGAGGTCCAAAATAATGTTCTCAAAGAATAAAACGCAACTGTAACAATAAAGACACTTGGAATCGCGAGAATTGTCAGAAAATCAGAAAAATGCTAAAAATTAAAAAGCAACTGTAACAATAAAGAAACTTGGAATCGCGAGAATTGTCAGAAAATCAGAAAAATACTAAAAAATAAAAAGCAACTGTAACAATAAAGAAACTTAGAATCGCGAGAATTGTCAGAAAATCAGAAAAATGCTAAAAAATAAAAAGCAACTGTAACAATAAAGAAACTTAGAATCGCGAGAATTGTCAGAAAATCAGAAAAATGCTAAAAAATAAAAAGCAACTGTAACAATAAAGAAACTTGGAATCGCGAGAATTGTCAGGAAATCAGAAAAATGCTAAAAAATAAAAAGCAACTGTAACAATAAAGAAACTTGGAATCGCGAGAATTGTCAGAAAATCAGAAAAATGCTAAAAAATAAAAAGCAACTGTAACAATAAAGAAACTTAGAATCGCAAGAATTGTCAGAAAATCAGAAAAATGCTAAAAATAACCGCAACTTGGAAACATGAGATATAAAAATACTAATCCGTTCAAGATTAAATGCAATATACATTATGCTTTTAAATCAATAAGGTTGGCCATAAAGACAGTTATAGCAATGGTATAATTTTATTGGACCATTAAATGAAAGAAGAGCAATGGAATATGTACACACAATATATATGAAAATAAATGACAAAATAGCTTGAATTAATGCAATTTACCCATGAAATATGCCAGACAACATAAATATTTTTAAAAACAAAAAATGATTGTAAAGAAATGCAAAGAAATACAAAATGGATACTAGTATATAAATAAATTACGATGGTGATTCACTGCAATGTGCAATATAATTCTACAATACCTGCACAGACAGAGTGAAAACAGTTGGTAATACATCATAATTATATGAGGACCTCAGAAAAATGAGGGAATTGTAAAAAAGTACTTTACGTGCTTAAAAAGATGCGAAAAAGGATAATTTAATGCACTTTGCTACCGTAACAATATTGATTGCACTTCCTCCTACGGTGATGTATAACCACAAGGTGAAAAAAAGACTTAAAACATTGTGTTGTAATTTTTCAATAATGAACAAATCATGTTAATAACTAAAATTCAAAATAAAAAAAAAACAACTATTTAAATGCCAAACTATTTTGAATAAAATAATGTAACTTATCAAACAGAAAATAGACATTTTACATGACATTTGGTCAGTATTAAAACTGGCTTGTTGTATATAAGGTTTGTAGCCGTTAGTATCAGATACACCAGTCCCATCTCTTTTACGTTAAAGGTAAGATTTATACTTTATTATATTAGACCCGGCTGTAAGTCAGCATATGGTTGTTATTCAGGTAGTTTAATTTGAACTTTACCTTTCGAAACAAAAATCAAAGTACACCGAGTAATACTTTATACATTGTACAATTTGCACCATTACATGTTAATAATAAGTATTAAAATAAACTATACGAGATTTTGCAGAGCAGACTTTGGCACACTGTGTGATCAAATAGTTCTTGTTTTCATGTGATATGCTTCGATTATTACAGCGTGCATGAATGCCAACATAGAACTTAGTTTCATTAAAAAGCACATTCTGTAATATTAGTAGTCTTTACAACATTTTTTATTATTTAGTTTTAAATTATGTTCACTGATAACTAAAAATCAACAGTCATCATTCGATTTCGTAATTATTTTAATCTATGTAACTTGTTGTGACAGTTTGTGTGATATTCAAAAGTAAACTGACATAGTTCTATTGCTGCTCCGACTTCTTAAGTTTTTTAGTTTTCTATTCAGCATCTTATTTCTCCATTTATATTCTTCGTCAGCTTGCTGTTTTGGACCAATATTTCATTTTTCTACTGCGATCCGTGTTAATTTAATGTTATAATCATTGGTTTTTCTTGCCCTAGTGTTTGTCCTTTCTAATTTCATAATATATTTGTACTTTATATGAGGTAAAAACTAGGATTGTGATTTGAACATAGGCAGTATGTTTTTGTTTGATATACTAGTATTTTTAGCGTTTTTGTCATGCACTACTTTTGAATTTTTGTAAAATTATGCAATTCAAAAGTATTACATGACAGTTTTGTTAATTTCCATCTTATTTTTGTATATTCTTAAAGCATTTTTTTCAAAATGTATCTCGAATAACCGTTATTATCCGTCTTTGATTTGTTACTTTTTAACGAAAAAAAGAGTGAAACTCTCCGAGGGTATCCATAACTCAGTAGGCAGTACTTTCAGTTGTCAGAAAATGTACCATTTAGCAAAATTTTTAGCCGTGTTAATTTTTGAAATAAATTTAAAAATAAGGTTTTATCCCTCATTCTTTAGCTGGATTTTAATACATATAATTTTGAAACTTTAGATTCATTAATGTTAAACTGTTTTTATCGATCAATTTTTTCGGCCCACTGCATGATTTTCCAAAATGTGCATATCTGGCACATAAACATTTAACAGGTATTTGTGTTATATATATTTATCATTGGATTAGCTTTTATTTTCCTTACTACGAAATAGCAGTAGTGTAATTCTAGGAGTATAAGAACTGTGTGTAATAGAAAAGTATATTTTGTTCCTTTTGTTGACGTTTTAAAGTATTGTATTCAACTTTGTTATTCTTCAACATTTAAAAAATATGTTTATCACGATTTTTTTGTGTATTACAGGAAAAAATGAACGTGTTAGGAGTTATAGCGTTACTCAGCATTATATGCTTATGTAGTGCAACATGGGACTGTTATGTAAATCCATATCAACACAAATGCTATAAAGCCTGTATTTATAAGTACCACAGTTTTTGTTATTACATCAACAACAATTACTTTGGACGAGGTATATATAAAATTAAATAACTAATGCAAATTAGGATTTATGATATAAAATCGCCTTTATTTTTCGAAAATTTGCCAGATGAACTTTTCAATTGCAAAAAAGTTAGCACTAATCAGCGAAAGTTTATTATCTTTGGGTGTGAACAAGCGTCATTGGAAATGTTTGTCTTTATAAAATTCAAGTATCATTGGAAACAATATAGAATTATATGCTTTATGAAACTTGCCATTGACAAAATGACAAAATAAAACGGCTTATTATAAAAACTAAGCGGTTGCTTTTTGTTGTATTATTAAAATAACGGTCACAACCTTTTAATAGAAAACATTTAGTAATCTTCCTTATACATAACTCTACATAAAAAACGTTCTAGAGCAATTACTTTAAAATTAAGCAAATCACAAAGAAAAAATCTTCAACATTCTAACAGAATTGCTTTTATTAATTGTAGGATTTGGAGGCGGTTTTAGACGTGGAGGAAATTTCATAAGTGAGTATAGTAAATCTAATACGATCACTTTAATATTTTCACTTGAATTTTACTCGCCTGTTGGTATTTGTTTCCTTACAGACATTCCGACACTTGGGTTTCAATTTTTTTGTGGAATGTTTTATTTTGATCACATAAATGTTTTTACTTAGGCATTGATAAATATTAGTTTACTTTATACAATTTCACATTGATCATAGTCTCTGAAAAAATTCTTGCATTAGGCTTTGGACAAACCAATGTATAAGGGGGAAGAATTTCTTAAGCGTTTTTGTGCCAAAAAATAAGTGTACGCTTGAGTCTGGTTTGGCCCTCATAAGTAGATATGAGAAATGACATTGATAATTAATATCTGATTTTTTATAGTTGGTACATTCGCAATTATAAATTGTATTCATTGGGAAGTTTCTAAACTTTTGTGTTAACCTGTTATTATTATCCATTTTATAGACAAACTAGTAAGTCATTAAATGTGTTGTATCATATGCCATATAATTCTATTTCTAATACAACATAGTGAAATGAAAAATAAATATTTGACAGTGCACAATTTATTCAGATATATTTTCTTTTTAGACTCTGGTTTCGGTGAGTAATGTAAAATATTAAACAGCAAATGTTTTTATAACAATGGTAATTAGCAGTAAAACGGCAGGAAATCAATATCAATAAAAGTCTTTATACTCAAGTATATAAAGTCGGCATTCGTTGCTGTTTGATGTAGTGCGAACTAAAGGTCTGCAGTTCGAAATCCTAAGTCTCAAAATGAGTCTTGTCTGGATTTCTTATTTGATCTTGGTCAGATTCGCCATTTTTCTAGTACATGTATACAGCTGAAAATTGTTTTTAATGCTTTAATATTAAAGAAAATGTGGATCTAGTTTTACGATAATGGATTAGAAATTGTACTCGAAAACTAGTAAGATTTTAAACGTGCAGTTTTTAATTTTGGTAAAATGGCACTTTTATAGAATCAGTATGCCATCGGTTTAAAGTTAGACGTAAATAGTAACTAGAAAAATGTGCTTGTTCAAAATATTTTAGAAGTATACACGTTATTAAAAAACAGACAAGCAAGACATTAAAAACTAAGAACCCCTATTACAAAACTATAGACTAAGACACTAGATTCAGAGTAGAATTGTTTTGATCCATAGGTTTTCCTACTTAATACGGTACGGTAGAGCTTGTTCCCACTATAGGGGCTTTCTGCAATGAAGCAAATTACTTACAATTAAATTGTTGACCCAAGGATATTGCAAGCCTACGCTAATCAAGGCCCTTAAAAAGTTTTATGACCGTCATCACAATATTGTTGATAAGTATTTTGTCACTGTATCCAAACTTATACTGGATATATTTGACTTACCATAGTTCTATGCTCTTTTCATTCTCAAAATTGACTTGCACGTGACGGGTGTAGCTAGCTAGACAGGAGGTGCTTATCCTTCCGGAGCACCCGGCCTCACTTCCTTGATGGAAATTCACGTGTAAAACTTTTTTTGCTAGTTTGCAAAGTTTTTACTTTGTTTTTGGTTTTGTGATATGGACAAGGACTAGTATGTTTGTTTTATTTATTATGCCTAAGTCTTTGATGTATTTTATTTGCCTTCAGTGATTTACAGATAAAAAATAATAACAAGGCGTATTATATCGCACCATTGTGGCATGAGTCTATTTGTGTATATATTATCTATAATGATACTTTGTTTTACGAAATCTAAGTAAACATTAGATAACAAATTTATGTCCAGTGTATTTGAGAACACCTTGATACACACTAATTATATATTTATAATTCCGTATTGAAAAGTCTTCATAACCCTTCTTTTATTTACTAGGTCAAGGTTTCAACACCGGAAATTTTGGTGAGTACAATATTGAATATTTCAGCTCTCTCTCTCTCTCTCTCTCTCTCTCTCTCTCTCTCTCTCTCTCTCTCTATATATATATATATATATATATTGCTAATTGTTCAATAGGTTAACAAAACTTCTGCAGTCTAAAAAAGTAATTAAACGGTTTTGTTTGTAGGTCCTGGCTTTAGCAGTGGAGGAAGTTTTGGTAAGTATTGTCAACGTACTACTTTGATCGTTAAAATTAGCAGTTCAGAGATAATGTTCTTACGAAAATATTATCAATTACAGCCCTCAATTAATGTAGTGTATATTGCCTGATTAAAGAAATTAAGTACAGACGGCCAATGAGACCAATATTGTATATTTATTTCACGAATTTTCTAAAAAAAACCTTTTAAAATAAATAAATATAGCATTATATTTTAGAACATTTTAAATGAATTCAATATACACGATAGATTATCAAATGTTTTGTTTAGCAAAACGTAAAATTGTTTTGTAAATTTATGTGTTTATGGTTAACTTATTTTAAAAAAGAAAAATTCTAAGCACCTTCCAGATGTACGTAAATTACATTAACGAATTTGATTTTGTTAATTGTATTCGGTGCAGATCTTCCTAACTCGATGGGCTCCACTAGATATACTCTGTGTTTTTCGTCCTTAAGCAGCGGTTTGATTGTATAATCATTATTTGCTATATAAGTTTATTTTGTTTGCCTTCTTGTTATTTCGTTGTTGTTTCAAGTTCTTAGTTGTATTGGTTGCTGCTTCTCGGCTACAATTTATTTTTTCTAGTTTTAATTTGAGTACATTTGTTTTCAGGCCCAGGTTTCAGTGGAGCTAGTTTTGGTGAGTAAAATCAAACCCAATTGTCATTGAGTGACATTAGTTATGGGATTGCATTATATTATTGATTTATATCAGTTTTTATTGATGAACTTACTTGTGTTTCTAATACATTTAAATATATACAATTACATTATTCTTGTTTCAATAAAGTATTTGACGTCGACTATACTCTGTAACTTCATAAAGAGAATGCTCCACGTGCGAACAGTGATGTCATAGACTTTACCCGCAGATTGCGGGAAAACGTTTTCTAAATTGACGTATAGAATTTTCAATGGCATCCATTCATCCATCTTTTTTGACAAATTCATCTTTTAATAATTGTTTATTTAATTTTCACTTGAAAATGTAATTTATATTTGTTGTTATTTTATCAAATTTGATAAATAATTCATATCTAGACTGATCAGTGGGCGGGATCAGATGTCAAATGTTAGTTACATGTGGGCGGGGTCAGACGTTAAATGTTCTTTTTGAATGACAGGGGACGACCCATTTTTATGAAGGCTTCGCTTTTTATGCAATTTGAGGCAGCCCATTATACTTTACAAGTTCATAAAGACATTGGAAAATTACTTTATTTCTTAAATGTATAACACCTAAAATATGTATAGTATATTAAATAATACATTAAGTTTCTGTTTGGATAACATGAATCATCGAATTGTTTTATTTGTTTGTAGGTTCTGGTTTCAGGACTGGAGGTAGGTAAAAAGATGTTTAAAATGAAGATGGTTTTTGGAAGCAGACATAGATTCTTACAGTATTGATTAACAGAAAATATACATACGAAACATTTATAAAGTTCGGTTTATATACAATAACTTGGATATTTTCAATGTATTTTGCATATGAAAAAACTAGATGGCCAAAAATAAAACTATATTGTGGACATTTTCAACAAGTTTTTATGGGTTTCATGTCGAAACAATCTACCTCTAAGTTTAAATTTAGGAATTAAGTTTGATCTATTCAATGATTTAATAGATGGTTGACAGATAAAAGGCATGTCATTTTATGTAAAAGTATAGCTTTTAATAGTAATTAAAGTGCTTACCATCTTGATTGAAGATGTTCATCTTGTCGACCACTTTTAAACATTATATATTGCAAGATGTATTCATAGGAAGCGACTAGACAAACACTTGTAGAGTATTCTTTACACACTGGCTGATTAAAGAAATTAAGTACAGACAAACCAATGAGTTCAAGGGTGGTGGAGAATACGTTTTACCTAATGCACCTTCCCGTTTACAGACGATGATTTGACTTTTTACTAGTATCACATCGTTATATATATGTTCTCTGTTTTTATTTCACAATTTTCTAAAATAATTTTTTATAATAAATATAACACCATATTTTACAAACAATTTAAATAAACTCGATATACACGATAAATTGTCAAAAGTTTCTCAAATAAAACGTATATTAATTTTGTAAATATATGTCATTATGATAAACGTATGGTAAAAAAAAAATCCTAAGCACCTTTCAAATGTACGTAAACTACATTTTCGAATTTCAATTTTTTTTAATTATATTCGGAGCAGATCTTCCTTTTATATGGACTATACTAAAGGTACTGTTTCCTTCCTTAAGCAAGCAGTGATTTACATGGTGCGTAATTATTGTTTCTGTATGAGTCTTCTTGTTATTTCGTTGTTGTTTCAAATTCTTAGTTGTATTGGTTGTTATTTCACGACTACAATTTATTGTTCTCTAGTTTAAAGTTTGAGTAAATTTGTTTTCAGGTTCAGGTTTCAACATTGGAGGTAGTTTTGGTAAGTAAAATTAAACCCAATTGTCATTGCCTGTCAATTATATTGGATATGTATTAAAGTTTTTATTATTATAAGCTTTAATTGGTAAATTTGCATGTTTTTTATATTTTTATTCCTACTAATCTCACACTGATTCTATCAAAGGCAAAAATTATAATTTACAATTTGGTTACATAATATCTCGAATATATACAGTATATCAAGTAATGCATTAAGAAGTTTCAGTGTGAATAACATGAATCATTGGATTACTTTATATGTTTGTAGGTCCTGGTTTCAGCACTGGAGGTAAGTACACTCAAACATGATTACCATGTAACTGTTTTCTTCAAAAGGCGACATTTATAGATTCTTATAGTATTGATTAACACACACACACACACACACACACACACACACACACACACACACATATATATATATATATATATATATATATATAACAATATATAACATTTATAAACTTCGGTTTATAGGATCAATAACTTGGATATTTTCGATGTACTTTGCATATGTAAAAAATTTGATGTCCAAAACTTTGTAGCTTTACCTCGCTTGCCAAGTTGTCTAAAGTGCGCGTTGCCAATCACATTACCTCTCACCTCCTAGGTTTGAATCCAACACGGGCAGATCCTAGTGGTAGAAAGTTTGCCATTTCGCTTGCCGAAGGTCTGTGTTTTTGTGCGGGCAATCACCGATCTTTCATCAACATTGAACTAACCGCCTTTGTATGAGTGAAGGTAATCTTGACGGGGGCGTAAAACACTGTAATTCCATCCTTTTAGCTTTGCACACTGGTGAATGGAAATGAAAAAAAAATTCAGATGGCTTTTTCGAACATTTTTAAAATATGTATATAATTAAGGTTGTATTACAATCTTATGTAGCATGTGAAGTATAACTATGGAGGTCGTATCTTTGAACTAAAAATTACATGCTTTAACAATGATGATTCTTAACTGTTGAGTTTTTATTTCAGGGCCTGGTTTTAACAGCGGTGGAAGCTTTGGTAAGTATAACCTTTAGCATTTCCAAATAAGTATTTATTAACGTTTAAAATTTAAATTTCAACTGATTTCATTTCACATTGCATTTAGTAATACAGCATAATTTATTAAAACCTAAAAATTATAAGAGTAAGATTAAAGAGATTTGCGTATTAAGCAATTAATTTTTGACATTTTGTATTTTTGCTTATAGGTTTTCCTAGTTTCAACACCGGTGGAAGTTTTAGTGAGTATAGAATAAATCTTAGACAAATGGCGAATAACTGGTTCATGACCTCTGATCCATATCGGTGTATACCATACTGAAAAAAAAACCCAGTAAAATATTTCCTTATATTAATTATTTTTGACAAAAGGTTCTCCGATTTTCGTTTTACATGGGAGCATGTCAAGTTTAATTACGCAAATGCAATATGAACAATTTATTTTTAAGTTATGTATGACTCAATTCTCCATTATGAGTCAGTATTGTTTGAAAACTAAAGATGATAACCTTTCTTTTAAAACAAAATCTTCTTTGTTTTAGCAATTAAAGTGCGAATTATTTTCGCAAAAGAAATTTCTCCAAAAAAAAAAAAAAAAAAAAAAAAAATTAGTATTTTATCATTACAGTGTATATAGTGATTCGCAAATATAAAATGATCAGACTGCTTTAATCTGTTTTATACAAATTTAGAATTACACAAGGGTGATAACAGGTGTGTGTTGCAAATAACTTCTCAAATTTTCCAATTATGTTTGGTAGTCACCGAACTGTTAGAAAGAGGCAATAGTAATGCTGAAACTAGTTTTGCATTACCTATACGTCTTCAATAAATAAATAAATAAATAAATAAATAAATAAATAAATAAATAAATACAAATAAGAAAACCAGAACTCGATAGATGCCAATATACGTACATGTTGTTCAAAACAATTAATCAATAGAATTAAATCATATATAGTAGGTTTATTCTTTTTCAATATATTTTCAAGTATTTAACGTCATTCAACACTTCAAAGAACATTGTGTATGGAGAAAGTTTTAATATCAGAATAAACGTGCACATGAAAAGATAAATAAGCAGATCCTTGCGTGCAAAGTGTCAGTCTGATATTCATTCTTCAATACCTGCTATCTAATGCAAGTTTGATTAAGGTAAATTATGGTTTTTTACTTTAGGAAACCCTGGTTTCAGAAGTGGAAGTTTCGGAGGTAAAATATTTTTTAATTTGATTTTCTTTTATTACTACCTATTAGAGGATATATGCTACCTCATATAAGATATATACAAAAATAAAACCCATATATATATTAAAAGTTTTTGTATGTTTTTGAGTTTTTTGTATATGAATTACCTTATTTACCACATCGAAGAAATAAAAAAAATATAACAATTTTATGTAGATGCTACCAATATACCGTTTAAAGGCTTAGACATGAATTACTAAAAACAAATTGTTTACAAAAGGTTTGTTCCCTCATGCACAGCATTCCTTACCTGGATTTGGATTTATATAAATTTGAAACTTTAGAATCATTATTTTCAACTTTTTGGCTTATATTTTTTATGTATCAAACTTGTCGGTCTTAGTGTAACTGATGACGAATGAATTTCCGAAATGTGCACATCTGGCTCATCAAAATTTAACTTGTATTTGTTTTATATATTTACTACCCCTGAGCGGGTACCGCTGCTGGTGGAGTAAAACTCCCCGACGATATCCATTACTCAGTAGGCAGTATTTTGTGCTGTCAGAAAATGTACCATTTAGCAAAATTTTCAGTCGTCTAAAATTTGAAATTAATTTAAAACTAAGGTTTGTTCCCTCATGCACAGCATTCCTTAACTGGATTTGGATTTATATAATTTTGAAACTTTAGAATCATTATTTTCAACTTTTTGGCTTATATTTTTTATGTATCAAACTTGTCGGTCTTAGTGTAACTGATGACGAATGAACTTCCGAAATGTGCACATCTGGCTCATCAAAATTTAACTTGTATTTGTTTTATATATTTACTACCCCTGAGCGGGTACCGCTGCTGGTGGAGTAAAACTCTCCGACGATATCCATTACTCAGTAGGCAGTACTTTGTGCTGTCAGAAAATGTACCATTTAGCAAAATTTTCAGTCGTCTAAAATTTGAAATTAATTTAAAACTAAGGTTTGTTCCCTCATGCACAGCATTCCTTAACTGGATTTGGATTTATATAATTTTGAAACTTTAGATTCATTATTTTCAACTTTTTGGCTTATATTTTTTATGTATCAAACTTTTCGGTCTTATTGTCACTGATGACGAATGAATTTCCGAAATGTGCACATCTGGCACATCAAAATTTAACTGGTATTTGTTTTATATATTTACACATCCATGACACCATCTGTTTAATTTAAGCAGTCGAAACATAATGGCAATATGATTAATTTTTTATAATAAATTTAAATTTGGCACATTCAAAAAGAGGTACATTCCTACAAGAATGATTTGTTCTAATGATTTGACAATAGGAAATTTATCACGCCATTACTGTTACATCTTATTAATAACGTTAATATTTTTCGCTTCAATTTATTTGCATGTAGTTATCAATTGTGTATTCGTTTGAGAAATATGTTATTATTTTGTTTTTATTTTCTATTATAGGTGGACCAACATTCATAGGTAGGCTAATTATCTTTATTATATGAATAACTTTTTATTTCAACGGCAATATACAAACCTTCATTTTCTTCGTTTTAACTACAAAAACTGCCATACACTATATAACACATGTAAGTCGCAGATAAAATATTTTTTAGAAAAGTAGATGAAATATGTCTTTTTTAAATGTCGTTAACTTATGCTCCTTCGTGTTCGTTGTTGTGCTTCCGTTGTTCACAGCATGTTTTAGCTATATATTTCTACCTTCTTCGATTTTGTACATGGGCATAAACCTTAGTCAAAACGACAGACGCTTCGGAATCCTCAGGTTTTTCGGTCAGTATATCTTTGATTTTTAATCATCTCTTCAAACACCCTTCTTTTGCTAGTTAATGAATATCTAGGATGTTAAGTGATATTACGTGAGGAATATGCTCTAAAACAAAACAAAATGTCTATTTTAGTTTGTTGTAAATTTAATGAGTCTAAATATTATAGTTGTTTGATTGTATTGTTTAGATAATGCAAATAATTTTCTTGAGACTACAGTCCTTTTATTATCGTGTATTGTGCTATAAATACTTCCTGTTTGTTTGTTCGTTACTTTTGTTGTGCTCGTGAATACTAAAAAATCCATTTTCATGATCTAAAATCAAGTTAACTATAATATACGGGTTCAAAGTAATACGCGTATCTGCAACATGTACGTTAGGTAATTTACATGTATATAAAAACTCTCTAAACATAAATTTAAATACAACAATGAAATTATTATTCAAAATAATTTGTTTACTTGCTGGTGACCCATCATGTAGCGGTTATTATTCAAATTTATATGGATTTAGATTATTGTCAACATTTTATTTCCAAATGTAATTAAAAAATAATTAATACAAATGTCAATTTTTAAGTATTCTGAATCACAGACGTAAATAAAACATTTACATTGTATTAAGAAAAAATATATACCAAAACAATCCAAAAGATTGATAGTTGAAAACTGAATTGATATTGGTACAAAAAGTTTGGGTTCTTTATGACCTATTCTCTTAAAGCAATTTTTAAATTATTTTGTTTTTTAAAACGTAGGCAGTCCAGGATTCTCTAGCAGTTTCTCACGTGAGTACAATTCTCTTCTACAAGTGATTCTTAAACAATGTTTCCCCATGCATAACATTCCTTAGCTGGATTTGGATTCATTTGATTTTGGAACTTTGGTTTCATAAATTCTAAGATGTTTGGCGTATCCTTTTTATCTATCAACTTTTTCGTCCCTTAGTGTCACTTATGAGGAATTAATTACCAAAATGTGCAAATATGAAATATTTGTGTTTTTGTTAAACACTTGCTTGTAAATGACAACCATTTTCGTGATACAAACGACTAAAGTAATGAGAAATGTAATCATTAGAAAGATTGGATTTGAAAAAAAAAAAATAGGCTGTTTTATCTTTCTCTCATTTGCATGATGTAGTAAATACAAGTGTTTATACTTCACAATGTACCACAATAATATAATTCAAACAAAAACACTTATCAATGCAATATGGAATTTACCTGTAACTACTTTTTTTTAAATGAAAATCTACTAACATCATTGTTTTTATCATTGGTCTTTGTTTTTTTTTTTCAGAACCAATCTCCTCATCATCTTTTAGATTTCCATCAGGTAAATAATTATTTTACACGTAGTTCATTATATTTTCTCTGAAATTTCCAAATACTAAACAGCCGTTATAAACGCTCATGAGTTTTTTTAAACTAAACTTGATGAACAGAAAGTGAAAAAATTCAACCCTTTAGATATGATTATTGTTTTCAGAGTAGTAGTCGTTAAAATTATGTTGTTCAGAATTTTGTTTGTTTTCTAACACGTTGACTTTATGCCTTTTTTAACATTTTATTAAAATGATTAAAAAGACGTAGATATGAGGGTATTACTGACATATATGGGCAACATACACAAATATTTTTCGATGACTTAAAAACAAATCTTTTACTATCCTTATTTATATGCAGTAGGTTTTCTTCTCTGATAAAACTTTTTTAGCTATGCTGTTGGTACTTAGAAACCGGCTGTCTTCTCATTTTATAACACCTCTTTCAACCCCCCCCCCCCCCAAAATCGAGGTGTCTTTTAAACGGTTGTTTGTCAATTGTTTTTGGTTTCTATTAAATAGGCAATCCGGGGTTCTCTAGTAGTTTTTCACGTGAGTACAATTCTTAAGATTATTCTTAAATAATTTTTTGCTTAACTGAATGATAACCATTCCGATTTTACATACATTAGTCTCATTCTTAAAAAATGAAAATGTTATTAGGAACTGTTCCAATCTCTTTTTTATATCAATTAATTAAATTTATTTATTTATTTATTTATTTATTGTTTCTATGAAAAACAATATTTAAAATACAGTTTGCATATATCTTCTTTGGTAAACGGAGTTAACACGTGTATTTTACAATATACAACAAAAGTTTAAAAAAGTAATAAATGCAATGTGAAATTTACCTATAGTAACCTGTAAAAAACACATCTACTGACAGCATTGTTTTAATGTTTAGTATATTTTCTTTCAGAACCAATCTCCTCATCATTTCCGACATTCCGGTCAGGTAAGAAATTGAATCATTTTACATGTACTGCTTTATATTTTGCTTGGCAATAACCTTAACATCCGTTGTAAAATATGTACATCAAAATTTAGTAACGCTATTAATTCAATATTGACTTTGCCTTATGTATTTGAATTCATATAATTTTGAACCTTTGTTTATTATTATTCTTTTATTACTATTGTTTTCAACAGTCTGGCTTATGGTTTTATCTATCAACTTTTTCGGCCCCTAGTGTCACTGAAGAGGATTTTTTCCTGAAATGTTCTTATTTATATATTTATATTTATATATGCCCATATGCACAAAATTTAACGGGTATTTTTGTTAGATGTTTATGTATATTTTTATGTAGTTTGGTTAAAGTAATCAACATACTGAGATTCGGACTTCGCCAGTTTAATGAAATATTAAGTAAAAACCATTTGATTTTTAAATTTTACTTCAAGAAATTTCTGTAAAACGCTTATGATGGTTTTTTATGAAACATGATGAACGTAAAGTGATAAAAATAAAAATCCTTCGGATTTTATGATTATTTGCAGAAAAGTGGTCGTTTTAAAATTTGTTAATCAAAATTTTATTTGTCTGAAGACACGTTCACTTTTATGCCTCTAAGATTTTATACATCTTAGTGAAAATAGTCATAAGAAGTAGACATGAAAATATATCTGACCTGTTCAGGTTCAACATTTAATCGTTTATGCAATGTTTTGTATTCTTGTTTCTTAGATTATTGAAACATTCTTTGTTCTTTATTATATAATATTTAACCTTTAGGACTCTGAAGATGATATTTCTTACTTTACTTTCATATTTAACGCAGGAGGAGGAATTTATCCAAGCTTTTCCAGTTTTTCAGGTTCATGCAATATTTTTTTTTCAATATGACATGACGATCATCATAACCTTATGTTTTTTATAAGTATTTGACTGAACCGACACATAACAGAAATACTACAATTATTCTGCTCTCATAATCTTAATTGATTTTATATAACATTGCCAGATATTTTTGTAAAAAGTTTTCTATGTCCAACACAATATTATATCCTTTTGTAGGTCCAGCTTCTTTCTCAACGTTCCCAGCAGGTGGTGAGTAGTTGGTATTTTTTTTACAGTTGAAATCTTTCTCTAGTAACAAATCAATTTATAATTACATAGTGTACTGTATGTTTGGGTATCCAGGGAATTCTTCACCAATGTGTTTTCTGTGTAAGAGAAGAAAAATAATACTATGATTCTTGTACTGACCATTCCGATGACAAATGGGGTAAAATATATTTAGATTCCATTAGCAATTCGTGAAAAACGTATTTGTGATTTGGAACTTGAATAGAGGTCAATACAAATCTAAACGTCCAGTGATATTACAAACTGTATTATAGCAAACTTTATTTCTGAATACGATATTAAATTTAATGACATTTTAAATGCCGTGATAGGCATAAAAATCGAATTTTTTAATTTATCGTATTTATTTGCTGAATGAAAGAAAAAAACGTTACGTTATTAATATTATATGTGATTTTATTTATCAGAACTTTCCTACTTACGAATTGTTATCATATTATTACAGGTTCTAACTTTAGAAGGCCGTTTACTGGTGGTAAGTTATGAAACAGTGACGAAGGCGCTGTAAAAAAAAGTCAAAAATGTTAATCTTGATTTAAATTTTTATTTGTGTAATTTCCTAGAAACGACCACAAAGAACTAAACAAATCTTGAGACTTTAAATGAAAAGTTTTGTCACAACAAAAGAACAAAAGTTTAATTATGAAACTTTTTCTGTCATGATAAATTGTTTTTGTCTCAATAAAAACCGAAAAATACAGTGTAGATAAGAGGAATAACTTTTGTTGGTATATCGAGCTAATAATACATTTTGTAAGCAGAATACATATTTGAAGGTAATTAGCAGCAAATGTCCTTATTTAGCAAGTAAGTTTTTTAGTGTGTGTGTGTGTGTGTGTGTGTGTGTGTGTGTGTGTGTGTGTGTGTGTTAAATTTGTATGCCTATGTAATGAATAGGTTTCTTTTCAGAACAGTAAAAGTACATCAAGTTTCTTTGATATCTGATATTCGTTACCGTGTTTCGAAATGATATAAATAATATTAAATGATATTAAATGATATAAAACCCGTAGGAAGCCAAAATGCTAGGCGTCAAACGGAAGGAAGAAAGCAATTCGCAAACACGGACTTACTAAACGCGCCGGGAGTTAGCGTATTTCTGTTCTCTTGTTAAGATCTCTATAATATCGATAAAATTAAAAATGTATTCAAAATTACCCATGGGCTGACCAATAATAATAATAATAATAATAATAATAATAATAATAATAATAAAAAGCAATGCAGCGTTCTGAATACTAGTAGCGAGTCTTTTTGATATAACAAGTTATTTTTTTCAACATATGATCTTTGAACAAGATGAATTATTAACTTTTTTTTCTTTTTAGGAAGTGGTCGATTATTCGGTAAGTGTATATATGTATTGAAATTTATCACTCCTCAATATTGTAAGTATTTTGATGTCCTCAGTCGGATCCATTGATTAAAATTGGTCACGTGACCTTTTTGTTGATTGCAATGTATGATATATGCAAAATCAAACCACCATTTAAGAAATATATTTAAGAATGACTGACACTTTAAAGATGTAGTTAGCATTTTAAAGCAAAAATATGTTTTTAAGATTCACGAAACAGAAATTCAGTACATTGTGAGGCGTGATCAGTTCTTTAGTTAACTTTATTTTTATTTTTCAGATGATGACTCAGACTTTAGTAAGTATTTTTATACACAATTTAACATATTTATGGGTAATAAGGCTAAAAAAAGTTTGTTGGATTAGAATTATAGTTGCTATGTCTGTATGTTTATCTAGTCCGTCAACATCAATCGTTTTCTATGTAATGTGCTTAAAGATGGCATAGTCTTTACTAAATAAAATTGACATAGTAATTCATTTTAATTACCAGTTTAGTAGTTTCTGGTACATAAACATTAACAAATTAGCTATTTAAAAACTTAATTGCATGTAACCAGATTTTGCATGTAACCAGATTAGCAACCGATCTGAGAATTGTTGTATCGAGAATTGACACAATTTTTTTTTACTTTTCACTTTAACGGTGTTTAACTCACAGCTATTCAGAAAATTTATTTTATGGTGTGTTTTTGAATACTTTCTAATTAATATTTGCCAGATTCTGTATTAAATGATGACTGTAAAGACTGACTACTTATCTTCATGTTCGCCTGACAATATATTACTTATAAGAATTTTTGTGCCTAAGCACATAACTTGATAATATTTGATTCCCCGTAGGTGTGAGCGGCCAACGTGGATTTATTCCAAACAGACCAGCTCCAATAGATGACTTTGGCAGTTTTGGTTCTTCTTCATTCGGACCCTCAAACATTGGCGGAGGATTTATACCAGGCGGTAGCTTTCCCGGCAGCTTTCCAGGAACTTTCCCAAGTAGACATGGACGCAGATGTATGTTATATTAAACATAGTTATCAAATTTCAGTCAAAAACAAATTTGTATAAGATACTGAGATATAAAGGCAAATAATATAAAACAATATAAAATACACATTGTTTCGTGCTACAAGGAAGAATTAATACAGTGTAAAATACATATTGTTTAGTGTACAGAGCCTACAAGGAAGAAATTGTAGGAATAAGATTAGTCCATGAGAGTAAAGTTCATAACAAATTGTCTATTTGTTTTTGCTGATTAACTGCAACAATGAGTTACCTTGAACATTTTAGACTCACGCAATTTGACTATAAATGACACATTTTTACTGTAGAAAGTTGATAAAACAAAGCCGAAACTGTTTAATAAGCAAACGATTTTTAATGGGGTTCTTCGGCAATATGAAAAACATTGACAAGGTTTTAATAATTTAAATTTGAGAAGGTTTGATAAATAATTTGTATTTCTGCATTATTCCGAACAAAAAGTTACATTAACACCTTATGTGAAAACCTTTCAATTTCCTGTATACATCTGTATAAGAGTGTTGTAGAGTGTAGAAACCGTAATACTTGTATTATATCACTGTAAACGCATTTTGAATGAAGTAATCCTATTGCTTTAATTGTTATCATCCTTCTCGCGATCCCCGTTGCTTCAAAAATCCACTGGACTGCATGAACGATGATCCAAGATTTCCTCATAATGCAGAGATGTGTCAATGTTTTCATTTTCTTTTTCAGTCAAGAAGAAGGGAAGCTATTAAACTCGGAGGATTTGTTATATATGTTATCTGATTATATACCCTTGGAATATGGACTTTGTTTTATACCAAATTTTATATAAGTAGTTAATAAATTACTGCATACCATGACTTTTTGTTTTACTTTTATATACAAGTTCATTCTTTTACTACATGATATATGACAATGACCCCATAATTGGTAACTTCAATAACATTATGAAATATAGGAATAAAGAAGAAGTTTGTCTCTTAACGACACTACGTTTTTGGTTTTTGCATAATTTGACAATCCCTAATTAACTTATTGTCAGGTAATCCGTGTGAATCAAATTTCACATACAGCTCAGATTAAAACTGTAGCAGAGACCCGGGTAAATGTATTTAAAGTAACTTAAACAGCAAATAAATTTTATAAATATTAATAAAAAAAAAAAAAAAAAAAGATAAGCACACAATATGCTTATTGTCGGGTAAAATACCAGGACGGTTTAAAAATGTTTTACGTGTGATCAAAATTTATTGGCAAGTCAAAAATAACAACTTATTTTATAACAAGTGGTCAATAAAAATCAAGTCTTATTTACAGTGAACAAGGACATGTAAATGTTAACCATATTTGTTTTGATTCTCTTGTACTTCTTTAACAATAACACTGGATAATTATTGTTGAACAACATATAACACGTAGTCTTCCAATAGTTGTATTTTGAAATCAAAAATATATTTATTCGACAATCATAATCAATTTATCTCAAATTTATAAAATAATGATATAAATATGATCATTTTTCTCGTGAACTTTCCTATTGAAAGATCAGAAATCATGCTTATGATTTAACAAGGTTAACAAAACAAATCTTCCACAGCTAAACAAAAATTTAATAGAAATGAAGTATTGAACCACACAATGTACCTTATAAAGCAAATGTTTATTTATAATTAAAAATGGAAAAAAGGGAAAAACGCGATTGGACCATATCTTTAAGGAACAGTAAAAGATATATTAAAACGAATTTCAAAAATAGAATAATTTTAATCACGTAAAAAATTATAAAACAGAAAATGTTGTGAAATATCAAAAGAGAAACTAAACAAAACGTAAAAATATTACAACTGTTATCAGTTACTGAATAGGAACATTAAATGCTACGAAAAGGAACAAATACATACGGAAAGATTGGTATATAATGAATTTGAATCTATCAATTGTTACTTCTATTGTATACACTAATCACAGAGTTGTATTAAACCTACTAAATAACATACTTTCGCCATGTATAATGCACATTGTGTCATATGATTTGTTGTAAAGCCATGTATATATAATAATCATGATTGGTAAAGTGGCATGAATCAAACAAAAACACACCGTTCCATTTCTATATTTTGTAAGAAATTGTTTTGATTTAACTTAAATATGAAAAAGGCAAACACAGCGTCTTATTTCGAGCTAACGAAATTACATTAATATAATGTAAAATCAAATACCTAAAATGAAGATGGAGCAATCATGTTTATATCTCTGCCATTAATGTTCAATGTTTTAGCAGTTTTCATTGTTCTCAGCTGATTAAAAAAAGAACTGTTCTCCTTGCTGTCAGATCCCGTTTCACAGCTTTTAACATCTAATGTTGTCAACCACTTTGTAAATTTTCTCATAAAAGTTTCCTTATCTGTATTGTTTTTGACACATTCAGCGGTATTTATTTTCTCTATTTGGAATTCATTTGTTGTTTTGGCAGTGTTATTACCCGTTGTTCCCGTTTTGTAAAGTTCTGACTGACCAGAGGGAACCTGATTAAGAAAAAAATGTGTTTTAGGTATAATATCGTCATTTGATGATCGTCGAGAATCATGTAGTCGAATTAGTTCTGTTATTGTCCAATAATCATTAGTCGTAGAAAATATAATATCCTCAGCAAAAAACTGTCTTTGTTTAGTTGAAATCAGAAGCATGTTGTTAAATTTTAAGTCTATTACTGAACACTGATCACATGATTTATTAAACTGTTCTGTCTGTGAATCAATTTTAATGTCACGATTTCCGTCTAAAATCTTTACCTCATTTTGTGGAAGTGTTGAAGAGATTTTACTTGGCATTTGTGGTAAAAGTTCTGTCGTTGTTGTAGCTTCAGTTGTATCTACAAACAAAAAAGAAGTAGTCAAAGCGCTATTATATGACACGTGTAAATTTGTTACCCATAACATATTACAAACGAAGATATATAATACATCCTCAGACAGACTTACTAATAAGAATGCCATATAATCCATTTTTTCAAACAAATGTTATTGTTGTTATTACATTATTAATCACTAAAAGAGGGGACACA
The DNA here is from genome assembly GCA_029721355.1 of Tegillarca granosa. NCBI lineage: Eukaryota > Metazoa > Mollusca > Bivalvia > Arcoida > Arcidae > Tegillarca > Tegillarca granosa. The sequence goes on from CM056605.1 coordinate 3,371,187, forward strand.
AATCCACTTATTTATGCATAATATTTGTAATAGTGTTCATATAATAGAACTTTTTACATAAGAAATAATTTAATAATAATGACCGATTTTCGTTCTTTCAGGTGGCGGTTTTACTCTAAAGATTCCTTAATATTTAGCCTTACTCCGTGAGAAGAAATAACAAAACTAGTCTGATAAAAACACACCACTATGATTAACATTGTGCCAATGTACCAAAGTAATTAATTATCAACACAAGTTCAACAAGCTAAATCCAGACTACGGACAGTGAAAAAAGGAACAGTTGAAACAGCCAATGTGTAGTGGAGTTTATATTACACCAAAAAGAACTTCATTAAGATTACAAAATACGTTTTAATATCCAAATCGACTTTAATGTTTTAAATGACAAATGTGTGTAATTAAAAAGACTGACCCTTTCAATCTTTAGATATAGAGTAAAAAAAATATTTAAGTTTTACAATAGAATCGAAGCATACATACTATGACCAGCATTCGAACACACTCCAAATATCACACTTACTTTAACTTACTTTGTGCGTTTTCTGAATAAAGTTCTTCACTCTTGTATAAAATCCTATTTATTATGCTCCCATTCGGTCTGTTTTTAGGCGATTTTAGTTGTGACAACATTGATTTGTTAAATTATGATGTCCGATATTGCTGTCCCAATTCGATTTTTTTTATTCTGTAATATACAAAAAACAAGGTATTTTATTATAAGATGACCAGTTTAAATTTCATTATATCTTATTGCAATCTGTCAAAATGCACCAATCTAATCACTGCAAACGGTATATATTACATCATAACTGCACTTAGGCTCGAAAGGTGTCGAGAATGAATTTACACTATTTCATCATCTGCAGTGGAAAGAGCATGCATAAAGCTGGTGGGCGTATTTATGATTTGGGAATGATGTACATAAAAATCTCCAGCAGATTTAAACTAGCATGGTATTACACGTGCTTAAATGAAGTCCTTGGGTGTTGTATCCGTGAACGCAATATGTGACAATATATTTTTATCAATGATATTTCATAAAAACATATATTTATATCAGGGTTAAACACAGTATTTGGACCACCACACTTTTCACTATTTCTGGATACGTCCATACTTTTTACCACAGCACTGGACACTTTATCCACACGCCGTCAAAACGGTACTGGTACTTTCCCGACTCCGTATAACCTTGGGTCACTCAGAACTCTGCCCAGTCTCCGATCACAGACCACTGCGGTAGCTCTGATGGTAGAGTGCTCGCTCCGTTAGTGGGAGATCGTGGGTTCGAACCCCGACCGGGTCTGACTCAATACTTGAAAGTGAGTAGTGGTTGTTCTTTCACTAAGCACTCGGCATTACGAAATGAAAGTCACGGTTCTTTCGGATGGGAACTTAAAATAAACGAGGTCCCGTGTCATGGAAGGCATGGCACGATAAAGAAACCTGCTGCATAATGCCATCAGCGCAACACAGGCAAAATTTCTGCACTTTCGCCTATATCTCGATATAAGTGAAATATTCTTGACTGTGAGGTTAAACACCATTACTCAACTCAACTCAACTCTCCGATCACAACTCTGGTCAATTATTACGGATCCGCCCATACTTTTATCACCATACTAGCAAGTTTTCTCTGTCGTCTTTTATTTGTGGTTTCAGTATGAACATTTTTTTCTCAGGTTTCATTTCACAATTCTAAGATGATTTATGTTATTATGCTTATACCTTGGTTATATTCAGCGAAAAAAAAGTATCGAATTGAACTTTGCATCTGCATTAATTACTGCCAGTGTGGGAAAACGTGGCGCAATTTTAACTGGTAGCGCGTTTAAATTAGGATTCAAGAGTAGGAAGCTCGAATCCAGTCAGAAACACATACAAGTCACACTATTTCATGCTTACGCTGAATTATCTGATGAAAGTTTAGTGGATTGGTGGGACGTCAACTTAGTACTGTAGATGAGCTAGCATCTACAGTTCCCCTTGGTGAGCGTCAGGACAAAGTAGTCACACTGCATCTTGACTTATCGTCAGTCCTGGTTTCATATTATAAACTTTTGAATATTTATTTCAGAAAATTCAGAAAATTATAAACAGACACTAGGCACCGTGATGGAGGTTTCCTAATGCGACCTGGCTACATCAGCACCACAGTGCGATAATAGTTGGTAATCAGTTTTTGTGCTAATTCTTTAGATGGAGAAGAGATAGAGTTAAATTATATGTATAATTGTTACAGTCAACCCAATAATAATTAAATATTGATTAAAAAGCATAAAAAAGAAAACGAAAAAAATACTTACTTTTTTCTTAGTTCTAGTGAAGAAATGCAACTTCGAATTTTTTAAAATGTCTAAATTTCTAGTTGTATTGAAGAACTCCTTGTGGTTGTGATGATATATAATATTTTTGTGCGTCAATATTTTATTCGTGCCGTATATATAGACTCCCAATGTTTACTACGTAATAGTACGTCAGCATTCCAGTTAAATACAACTAGGTCAATCTCTAACTAAACAACAAACAAGCAATGTTATTCCAAAATAAGTAATTTCCAGAAGAGTTGTAAAGATGACATGAAGTTGGTTAATTTTTACTCAATATTGTAATAATGACGATGTTTTAAAATTGTTTTAAACGTTCAACAATGTGAAGTTTCGAATCTAAAAATAAAAATAAACAAATGGGTGTTGTCTCTTTCTAGAACTTTGATTGGATGTTATACCTAGTAGACAAAAATAATAAACCAGGATTTACGTCATTTTACTTAAATATAAAAGTTTTTTGAGGAGATATAAAGAATAACAAAGACACAATTTTTCAACAATCTTAGGTGAACAATTTGAAGTTAACGTTAATATGACGATATAAACAATCACATTTTGTATAGAATACATAAAGTTTATAAACGTTGAACTGTTTATAGGACAAGGTGAAGGGCTTAGGTCAAACGGTACATGATCCTAAGCGTCTATAAATAAATAAGTTAGTTTTTTTTTTTAAATAATAATAAACTTTATTTACATAAAGAATATAACAAATACTTGCAGCACATAGACAAGTAAATGTTTATATAACATTACAAGACATTACAATATTCAAATTAATAACCTGGTCAGAAGGACAGAGTGGATATGATATCGTACAGTATAACATTTCATATAACTGATACATGTTATAAATATATAATTACATTTAATATTATATAACCTTTTTAAACAATTTTTTCTATGTTGAAAACAAATAAGTTAATAAATAAATAAGGAAAAATGCATTGTCTATAACAGTATAAATCCGTTTTATTGACAATGGTTATTAGCCTTACATAGATAACGTGTTCAAATTGATGTAAACCATAGATCTAAGAGTTTTACGGGGTGTTTAAAATCACCACCTTGAGGAGAAAAAAACCAGATTTGTTTAAAAAAGGACTGCTACATTTATCAGCTGATGCTTTTTTCAGAAAAAAATCGTTTTTGATACATGTATTTACATATTACGTAGCTTTGATATTTGCATGATTTTGGACAGTATTGTTTTTTTTTTTTTATTATTATTTTATTGGTTGATGCAGGCGCACGAAAATACATTGCCTGTATCACCAGAATCACTGAAAACAGGAGTTTAATTACTCCAATGAAAACAAAATTTTACACAGTTATCGAAACTGGGTGACCATACCGTTCCACCTGAGAGGTAACCCATAAGTGAGACAGCTGTAACGTCTCTTAACTTTTACAAAGTAAATACTATAAGAAACGTAGCTATATATCCCCAACAACATCATTGTGTCTTCTACTTTTACAACTTTTTTTATATATGCCAAATAATATAGACTTTACCCGCAAATGCTTGTAGCATATAAAAAACGCATTTCTGATTATTACAAATATGTTCCGTGCATCATTTTAATATGATTTTTATGTTTTATATGCAATGTTGTTTATAAATAAAGTCGGCAATTGTTCGCTCAGAGTGAAACTATGAAAACCAAATAATTACTTCGATTTTGTCGTTTGATTAAATGTTAAGCTTTTATCGTAATTCACAAATCATTAACACTGGGGAAATGCAAAAATTGTATAGCTGTCATATGTCATTTAAACATTACCATTTTAAAGGTATTATCTATTGCCTTATACCATTGATTTTTTAATGACGGTATATGACACATTTTAAAACAATTTATAGTATTTCATCTTCAACGTGACAATAAAGGTGCAAGTGCGCTACAAAATTCTAGAGGTTCCTAGTAGTGATACAGATTATATACTGCATTGTGGCCCTGTATGCAAATTTTCTATGTTAATGTTTTCAATGAGTATTCAGACCATATACTTCGTTTATAAAGGTGAATGAAACGGGAAAAGACAATAGCTTCCGATTGGTGGAACGAGTTGGGTTGGGAAATGCATGCGCAATAAGGTGTCAAAAAATACAAAATAAATAATAATATGCAGACTAACTCCCATGAAACCATAAATGGGTCAGTGTCACAATTTACAACAAATCTGAATGGGGCCACAAACGAATGGAAATATAACGCACGTGTTTGTGCAAAAAATGACTCAGAACTGAAGAAAAATAAACATTGGTTTGAAAGAGAATGCAAACGACTCGAAAAGATTAATTAGAAACCCTAAGCTGTTAAATGTTTGTACTGCAAATTTAAGGCTAGCGTTCGAAATAAAAGAACAATTTCTTTTTTTCTGTTGTCATAACGTGTTTACTACAGGTTGATTATCACTCGGAGTAGATATTAGCAAACAATTTTTTTTTTTTTTGTTTTTCCATGTTGATCCTTTACTTCTCTATGCGGATGGCATAGTTTTATTTTCATAAACAATCGAATGCCTTCAAAAATTTTGACAACTTACTGTGTCGCCTTTACAACAGGGCGGGACGCGTTTTTATATCTTTCTTTAAAAATATAAATAAAAAAGAGAATGGGATACAACGAAATCTGATTTCTAAAGCTTACATATTTAATAAAATTTTGAAAAGGTCATAAATATTTAACCTTCCGAGACATATCTGCTTTTTCTAAAGTTTGAAATATTTTCTTCATGATGAACTTATTTTTCTCTTCTTCCGATATTGCTATCACAAAATACAATCCGAAATGACTGAACAACAACAACAATTTTTGCAACCGAGCCACATACTTGATAGCGAGCTAGCTCCAAATAGAGTTTGGTCATAAATCCAGGATCAAGGTGAATCTCTCGTCACTTACTACACTTACTATGCTTACTGCTTGCTTATATATCTATAAGGCAAAATTCAGCTACCGTATTATCTGCTGCATTACGACGACCATCTTCATGTGCAAATTCTGCGATGGATGAATGTCGACGTTTGATTTGGATAAAAAATAATTTTCTAATTGTATGGTGGCTTATTTCTGACATCGACATAATTTAAGTCGACATAGAATTATCTCAACATGTCGACTAAATATGTTGACAAGTCTAGATAATATCATGAAAAGTTGTGATAGAAAAATAAAAAAAAAATTGAGATAAATAACATTACATGCCGTGATACTTATGTTCCATAAGTTACAAAAATAAGTCGCAATATCGCGTTAATTTTAGTCGACATAAAATTATCTTGACATGTCCATATGGTGGCTTATTTCTGACATCGACATAATTTTAGTCGACATAAAATTATCTCGACATGTAGAAATGATATTATCTCGACTTGTCACGATATTAAGTCGACATGTTGAGATAATTTTATGTCAACTAAAATTGTGTCGATGTCAGAAATAAGCCACCATACTTTTGAGCGCTTTACACAACATGTCGACTTAAAATCTTGACTTTTCAAGATAATATCATGGAAAGTTGTGATACCAAAATAAAAAGTTAAAGGGTACCTGTGAAACCTGAAACTTTATTTTGTAAATAATCGGTAACATATCTAAGTGACGTTTAATTATAACTATACATTGTGTTATTAGCAATATTTATCTGAACATTTAACATAATTATATTGCATGTGGTCAATAACTGTGATATTCACTGATCGAGACTGACTGGATGAACATCTCCAATCAAAATTCCCTCCAATTAAATCGACGATTTGATTCTCCGATTTGATTGAATAATAATTGAATAAATTGGAACTGTTCACATTTATTTCATAACATAATGTCATCGTAAGAGCATCAAATACATAAATAATTATTATCAGTATATGAAAAGTTCCCACATAACCTATGCAGATAGGATGTAGTAAACTGTAGTTGTATGCAACAACGACAATGCGTTATTTAAACTAGGGCATGAAGAAGACGTTGCAAAGTTGTATGAAATCACTTGAAATTGTTACTGCGACAAAAAACGAACAAAAAGATTAACGAAGATAGAAAACAAGACAATTTAGACATGTAGCTGATTATAAAATCATCATGTTTTAGATTTATTCAGTGAAGCATTAACAATATCCAGCTTAATGTACAAGTAGTTGACCCAAAACCATGAAGAATGAAAAATAGTTTATACATAAATAGGAGTTAATCGATATTGATAATACACATAAGGTCAACTCATGGCATATATCAACATTTTAACTGTTAAAATAAGATCAATTGTTATAGAAATGTGTGTTGTCAAAGAAAAATAACAAATGTCCAGAAACTTTACTTTGTAAAACATCTGTGTGTTAAAAGAAAAGTTCACACCCGAATACCGTCTTACTTGTAGATTTATAGATTAATAGATTTTTACATTAATCAGTAACTGATTCCATAGCGACTGTCGCAAAATAATAAATGTTGAGAAAAATTTGGAAAAACAAGAAAATCCAGAAAAACATGAAATCCATTGCTCCACAAACAGACGCCCAGGTTATAATGGGATCTTTCAACATCACGTCATCCCCCTCATCAGTATTGGGGTTCACACAACAACTCGACTTGTTTTTGCATCGTAATCTTGAAACACAATTCACGAGTGATCTAAACACTGCATTTATTGGCTGTTCATTGTTTCTGAGATACAGTCTCAGTTGTACTAATGTGAGTACAACACAGAGTGTTCCACAAACCATTTGATTAATTATATATACACTAAGCAATGATATCTCTTTTGCATTACGAGGTAAAGTATCTTTCAAAATCGTCAAAAACACGGCAAATGACAAAAATACGGTCACGGAAAAACCGACTTTTTCTCCAGATTCAGGAGGCAAAACAAATACAAAAATACTTAAAGCACCAAGTAGAATCAATGGAAAAATTACGGTAAGAAAAATAAACATAGGTCGGCGTTTTAAACGTATTCTGAAATATATTGAAGATATATCCGTGGCTTTGGCAAAGGCATTGGTACCTACAATCTCCCATTCACCATTTTCTTTATAATTATATAATTGTATAAAGTTGGAAACTGTTCTAAGCATAACATATTTGCTGGAACTGCTCCATGCCGTAAATTGCAATACACAGTCTTGAACGTCAAACGGGAAATATTCTATCTTAACATCACACTTAGATTTAAAAGTATGGTAAGGGTACCATTCAGCATATCCATTTGAAGAAACGTTTATCAAAAGATTTTGATCTCCTAAACCTTTCATATCCTTGATACTGTTGCCTAACGCTATATCTGGTTTCCAAATTTTTTCCTGTGGCAAGAGCAAGGACGAGACACCACCATAGATCCAGTTGTCCCAGATCAATTCTACATCTATCCATGTTATATATAAATACCCACTTACTGTAATTGTTTGAGCTACTTCATGAAAGTTGTCAATACTCACAAGATAGAAATCTATTGCAATATCTGATGGTTTTCCCTGGTCAAATACTGGTCGAACTATCTTATTGTAACCACGTTCCTCAAAAAGATATTTTAACACAGCTTTAACATTGTCTACAGTTTGGCAATTAGCTGTAGCAAGGATACAGAGAGTCCAGAAAAGGGTGGCTGCAGCGATCATTATTTGATCTGTTATGTTGTCTTGTCTATATTTACAGCTGTGATCGGTAGCTTTATATCGTTAATGGATAAAACAAACTGTTTAGTACGGTGGTCGATATCGGGCACCCAACTTTAAAGGTTACTACACCTTTTTGTTAAAATTTTCCTATTTTGCATGCACACTATACAACTGTCAAGTTATCGTTATTGTATATGTGCACTTTTTAATGACAAAAAATGAGTTATAATCGCTATCAGCGTTTTTAAGCTAAAATCAAGGTACTGACAAGTGTTTTTTTTATCGTAAATGGACCAAGTGCTTTTAGCATACATGTCATACGTTACTTTTGGATTGTATAATTTCATATTCGACTAGCACCTTGCTAGTTATGAAAATGATTGAAGAGGACTTACATTTTCTATTGACTTGTATGACAACGATTTGTTTGTCAGCAAAATATATTCAATAATTCGCCGATTTTAATTAAATACAGAAAACCACTAATCTATGTCATGTTAATGTTAGTGACGTACATTCACATAAATATTACTGTTTCTGTTGACGATTTTATATTTATTCTATGATGAAGTCCAAGTAGAAGTTTCCATTATTTCGGAAACTCTGTAGACAAAAATTTGATTAGGATTAGTAAGCATGTATTCAACCGCTTCATTTTTCACAGACTTTAATATTTGCTAAAATACCTAAAAACGTTTAGCACTGCATTTGTGATCTTTTACAAAAAAGAAAATAATCCTACTTGATCTGCTATATCGGATAATAGATTCGCTATTTACTGTGCTGTCATGTGCTACTTTTGCATTTTTATGAAATGCATTCATACAATCGTTATTTGGTGTACATACACGTATATGTCAACTCTAGAGAAAACGTTTTCTTGCGCTAAAATTTGTTTTGTGAACACATAAAATGTGTGCTACATGTACTAGGCGTTTGTAGTTTGGGAGCCCGCGGTTACGGGTCTTCGTAGCATTATGCATCATGTTGCATTTTTCTATACATTATCATTAGTTAAATTGATGGACCGTGTTGTGTGTCATCGTTTATGAGTCATTTTAAGTTTGTACTTTTGAATTATTTTGTATTTGAGTTTAAAGTTATAGACCGCTTTTGACCATTTATCACTACCGATAATTATGTTTAAACTGTTTGCTACATCACACGTGGCTATGTTCATATAAAAGTACTTCAATACTATTTTCAATTTAACATTCTGTCGATAGGAGTCAAGAATTTTATAATACGACATTTCTTGTATTGTTTTTCAATACCTGTTATTGATTGTTTTGTTCGTTCGTTTAACAATACCTGTTATTGATTGTTTGGTTCGTTCGTTTGTCAATACCTGTTATTGATTGTTTTGTTCGTTCGTTTGTCAATACCAGTTATTGATTGTTTTGTTCGTTCGTTTTACAATACCTGTTATTGATTGTTTTGTTCGTTCGTTTCACAAAACCTATTATAGATTGTTTGGTTTGTTCGTTTGACAATACCAGTTATTGGTAGTTTTGTTCGTTCCTTTTTTAATACCTGTTATTGATTGTTTTGTTCGTTCGTTTGTCAATACCTGTTGTTGATTGTTTTGTTCGTTGGTTTGTCAGTACCAGTTATTGATTGTTTGGTTCGTTCGTTTGACAACACCTGTTATTGATTGTTTGGTTCGTTCGTTTGACAATACCTGTTATTGATTGTTTCGTTCGTTCGTTTGACAATACCTATTATTGATTGTTTTGTTCGTTCTTTTGACAATACCTGTTATTGACTGTTTTGTTCGTTCGTTCGACAAATCCAGTTATTGGTTGTTTTTTTCGTTCTTTTTTGAATACCAGTTATTGATGTTTTGTTCGTTTGTTTGTCAATACCAGTTGTGGATTGTTTGCTTCGTTCGTTTTACAATACCTGTTATTGATTGTTTGGTTCGTTCCTTTGTCAATACCTGTTATTGATTGTTTTGTTCGTTCCTTTGACAATACCTGTTATTGATGGTGTGGTTCGTTAGTTTGACAGTACCTGTAATCGATTGTTTTGTTCGTTCATTTGACAATACCTGTTATTGGTTGTTTTGTTCGTTCGTTTGTCAATACCTGTTATTGATTGTTTTGTTTGTTCGTTTGTCAATACCAGTTATTGATTATTTGGTTCGTTCGTTTTTCAATACCAGTTATTGATTGTTTGGTTCGTTCGTTTGACAATACCTGTTATTGATTGTTTCGTTCGTTCGTTTGACAATACCTATTATTGATTGTTTGGTTTGTTCATTTGACAATACCTATTATTGATTGATTTGTTCGTTCATTCGACAAAACCAGTTATTGGTTGTTTTTTTCGTTCGTTTTTGAATACCAGTTATTGATGTTTTGTTCGTTCGTTTGTCAATACCAGTTATGGATTGTTTGGTTCGTTCGTTTTACAATACCTGTTATTGATTGTTTGGTTCGTTCCTTTTTCAATACCTGTTATTGATTGTTTTGTTCGTTCGTTTGACAAAACCTGTTATTGATGGTGTGGTTCGTTAGTTTGACAGTACCTGTAATCGATTTTTTGTTCGTTCGTTTGACAATACCTGTTATTGGTTGTTTTGTTCGTTCGTTTGTCAATACCTGTTATTGTTTGTTTTGTTTGTTCGTTTTTCTATACCTGTTATTGATTGTTTTGTTTCGTTTGTCAATACCAACTGTTATTGATTATTTCGTTCGTCGTTTTGTCAATACCAGTTATTGATTGTTTGGTTCGTTCGTTTGACAATACCTGTTATTGATTGTTTGGTTCGTTCGTTTGACAATACCTGTTATTGATTGTTTGGTTCGTTCGTTTGACAATATCTGTTATTGATGGTTTTATTCGTTCGTTTGACAATACCTGTTATTGATTGTTTTATTCGTTCCTTTGACAATACCTGTTATTGATTGTTTAGTTCGTTCCTATGACAATACATGTTATTGATTGTTTTGTTCGTTCGTTTCTCAGTACCAGTTATTGATTGTTTTGTTCGTTCGTTTGTCAATGCTACGTATTGATTGTTTGGTTCGTTCGGTTGTCTATAGCTGTTATTGATTGTTTGGTTGGTTCGTTTGACAATACCTGTTATTGATTGTTTGGTTCGTTCGTTTGTCAGTACCTGTTATTGATTGTTTTGTTCGTTCGTTTGTCAATACCAGTTATTGATTGTTTTGTTCGTTCGTTTGACAATTCCTGTTATTAATTGTTTGGTTCGTTCGTTTTTCAATACCTGTTATTGATTGTTTTGTTCGTTCGTTTCTCAAAACCTATTATTGATGGTTTGGTTTGTTCGTTGACAATACCTGTTATTGATTGTTTTGTTCGTTCGTTCGACAATACCAGTTATTGGTTGTTTTGTTCGTTCCTTTTTTAATACCTGTTATTGATTGTTTTGTTCGTTCGTTTGTCAATACCTTTTGTTGATTGTTTTGTTCGTTGGTTTGTCAGTACCAGTTATTGATTGTTTGGTTCGTTCGTTTGACAAGACCTGTTATTGATTGTTTGGTTCGTTCGTTTGACAATACCTGTTATTGATTGTTTCGTTCGTTCGTTTGACAATACCTATTATTGATTGTTTTGTTCGTTCTTTTGACAATACCTGTTATTGATTGTTTTGTTCGTTCGTTCGACAAATCCAGTTATTGGTTGTTTTTTTTTTTGTTCGTTTTTTAATACCAGTTATTGATGTTTTGTTCGTTCGTTTGTCAATACCAGTTATGGATTGTTTGGTTCGTTCGTTTTACAATACCTGTTATTGATTGTTTGGTTCGTTCCTTTGTCAATACCTGTTATTGATTGTTTTGTTCGTTCCTTTGACAATACCTGTTATTGATGGTGTGGTTCGTTAGTTTGACAGTACCTGCAATCGATTGTTTTGTTCGTTCGTTTGACAATACCTGTTATTGGTTGTTTTGTTCGTTCGTTTGTCAATACCTGTTATTGATTGTTTTGTTTCGTTTATCAATACCAGTTATTGATTATTTGATTCGTTCGTTTTTCAATACCAGTTATTGATTGTTTGGTTCGTTCGTTTGACAATACCTGTTATTGATTGTTTGGTTCGTTCGTTTGACAATACCTGTTATTGATTGTTTAGTTTGTTCGTTTGACAATACCTATTATTGATTGATTTATTCGTTCGTTCGACAAAACCAGTTATTGGTTGTTTTTTTCGTTCGTTTTTGAATACCAGTTATTGATGTTTTGTTCGTTCGTTTGTCAATACCAGTTATTGGTTGTTTTGTTCGTTCGTTTGTCAATACCTGTTATTGATTTTTTTGTTTGTTCGTTTTTCAATACCTGTTATTGATTGTTTTGTTTCGTTTGTCAATACCAGTTATTGATTATTTCGTTCGTTGTTTTGTCAATACCAGTTATTGATTGTTTGGTTCGTTCGTTTGACAATATCTGTTATTGATTGTTTTGTTCGTTCGTTTGACAATACATGTTATTGATTGTTTTATTCCTTCCTTTGACAATACCTGTTATTGATTGTTTAGTTCGTTCCTTTGACAATACATGTTATTGATTGTTTTGTTCGTTCGTTTTACAATACCTGTTATTGATTGTTTAGTTCGTTCCTTTGACAATACATGTTATTGATTGTTTTGTTCGTTCGTTTTTCAGTACCAGTTATTGATTGTTTTGTTCGTTCGTTTGTCAATGTCGGGTATTGATTGTTTGGTTTGTTCGTTTGACAATACCTGTAATTGGTTGTTTGGTTGGTTCATATGTCAATACCAGTTATTGATTGTTTTGTTCGTTCTTTTGACAATACCAGTTATTGATTGTTTTGTTCGTTCGTTTGACAATATCTATTATTGTTTGTTTTGTTCTCTCGTTTTAAAAATTCCAATTATTGATTGTTTTGTTCGTTTTTTTGACAATACCTGTTATTTATTGTTTTGTTCGTTCGTTTGAATTTACTCGTTAATAGGTTTTGTTCGTTCTTGTTAATTTTTTTATTGTCTATTGTTCTTGGTTTTTAGTTTCGCTGTTTTTCTAGGGTTTTAGTTTCACTGATCACTTTGGTTTTTGGTTTCACTGATGTTCTTTTTTTTAGTTTGTTTGTTTGTTTCTTTTGCTGTTGTTCTTAGTTTTTGGTTTCGCTGTTGTGTATGATTTTTAGTTTTGCAGTTGCTTTTGGTTATGATTTGGCTGTTGTTCTTGGTTTGTGGCTTTGCTATAACAAAGTACACACTTCGTTCAGTTGAAATTGATTTTTTTCTCAGATCTCAGTGCGTAGGAACTTTCTAACCGAGCTTTAGAATCTACAGCCGAAACCTAGGTAAAAACATCTTCCTTCCATCCTTTTTTACGAACAGCCTGATTTATAAAATTGGGTTACAAAGTATTAATTTAAATACATTTACCAATGGGTTCCAACTATGATATGAAATATCATTTATTGTCCGATGTATTTGTATCAAGCAGTGCACGGTCTGTTTTGTCTTGTATATGCTAAATAAATATTTTCGTAGTGGTTCAGTTCCTTATCCAACTAATACAATTTTAAACTTTTAATTGTTCGTTAACAGTCCATTGCCTTCAACTTAATTCATAGATTACTATACTGATGTTATCAACCTTCAACTATACTGATGTTATCAACCTTCAAATTCACGACAAAAAGGTTGCCTTTTCCTACAAAATATTGGGCGTTTGATGGAAGCCACTGTATAGAGTTACAAATTAAACGTTGACATCAACTAAACTTCCTTATGTCTGGATTAATGAATTTCAACAAAGAGTCGGCAATGGTTTGAAATGGTTTTACAGACAAGTCTTTGGTGTTAAAATAATGACCTTTGTGTTCTGGAAACAGACGGGTCTCTTACATTTAAAGTAGATTCCATAGATATCCAACAGATAGTGAGGTGTTAGTTTGATATTACTCATTATGGTTCTGGCCCATCAGCTTTTGAACAAAACCTTATTATTCAAATACTTATATATCATATAAGAGAGAGATCCAGTTTATTGATTATAAACTTAATTTATGCATGAACATTTGTCACATTGATTGATATTATCAACTATATACACATCTATTAGTCGCTAAAAATCAATAATTGTGCTCGATAGTTAATATAAAATAATAAGAATAGCAAAGCATTGCCAAATACAGAAATAATAATAATAATAATAATAATAATTTAATAAATAAATAAATAAATAAATAAATTAAATAAATAAATAAATAAATAAATAAATCAATCAATCAATCAATCAAAGTACTGAAAGCAGTCGACTCACTGATTGCAACATACCTCATTAATGATCATGACCAGTATTAGTAATAAGTTATAAATCAAATTAATGAGAATCAAATAAATAAGAGAATATATGACTGAATGTTTAGTCTGTAGAGATTAATTCTATATATTCCACTGTAGAAAAAGATGTATCCAAACATGATGCCATTATTAAAAATAATTTTGTTCTTTATTGTAACCAAAATATTATCTGATCAATAATTTGATCCAACATGTAGCATGGTAGCATGCTGTAACACGTCTCCACTATCAATTGATGTAGTACAGCTATTATATGTTATTTTACACAATATCCAATAGTGTAACAAAGGCACTGAAACATCGACCAATGTTAATTTTGATAGAAATTCAATGTACCATCAAAGGTTTCAATGGCATTTCCTTGTGAAGCAAGGCATTTCCCTGTTGTCAACTTTGAGATATTCACAAGAAAATAGTCCATCAAATTGATGCGGAACAAAAACACATTTCATGAGTATTTTATTTTTTGTGATAGAAAAGTACAGAATTTCATTAACTTATGCCTCTCACCAATATTAATGGCAAATGAAAATTCATTAACATGCTGAAAAAATTCCATTTAAAACCATCATCAGTGCAAAATTATCCTTAGATATACACTTGTTAGTGGAAATTAGGTCCATAACAAACTTTTAATGCCGTGATGTGATCTGTTAAAACAAGACATAAAGTTACTTGCACTTAAATATATCAGTTCTGAATTATTTATTTTATCTTATTTTTTTTCCACATTTCTTTCAAAAAAAAATGTACAAGGGCACAAAAATCTAGCATGCATAAATATGTTTTAACAAGACACAATGGCATATACAATTGAAGTATCAGATCAAGTCTGCTTTAGTCATGTTACTGCTTTGTGTGAAAGTTATGTAAGTTTCCATGCAAATGGGTGATATATTTTACCTTTAACTTGCATTTGAACATCCAATATGCAATGAAATAATATTGACTAAAAGTTCATCACCATTCTACTTCATTTCTTGACACAGAATTTCAAAGACTCTGTCATAGTCTATCCAAAGTTTCACATTGCTGTCAAACCCATTTTATATTTGATGTATTGTTAGTTTTTCATTGTAAAACAGCATGAGGACTAACAACAATTTTACAAATTTCAAATGTTACAAAAGTAATTAATACACATAATAGACATTATTATATCATGTTGTTCCTCAAAAGTAGCAAGTTATAAAATCAGTGGTCAATGTTTTTCTTGTTGTAGTAAGGCAATGTACATCAATATTTGTCATCTATACAAAATGGATACAAATATTAATGAAAGTTAAGGTATAAGGATCTGATGGAGTTTTTACATTACATGTATGAACAAATAATAAAACATAGATTAAAACAAACTGAAATAGAAAATGGATATCTTTCACCTCTGTTTATTTTAAAAGCATTAAATTTCATTTGGATACTAAAATATAGTAGCATATAAAATATACAATGAATTCATTAATAGTTTAAATACCAAAGATTGGAAAGTAACACAAATTCAGGATATTCCATGCACTCCAATTTATTCTTGCCTACATATTTTGTAAATAAAAATCAAACAAGAAATAATCTTCTGAGACACATCTGGTTTTTCTTAAGCCTGAAATATTTTTTTCATGATAAACTAATTTTTCTCTTCTTCCGATATTGCCATCATAAAATACAATCCGAAATGAATAAACAACAATAGCAATTTTTGCGACCGAGCCAAAATTATACTTAAAATGTTGGACAAAATTTTCCATATAAATCACACAAACGCGATACTTATGTTCCATAAGTTACAAAAATAAGTCGCGATCTCGAGTTAATTATAATAACCTGTCAACATAGGTATCGTAGCATGTCGTGTTATTTACCTCAACTTTTATTTTGGTATCACAACTTTTCGTGATATTATCTGGACTTTTCAAGATGTTAAGTCGACATGTTGAGATAATTTTATGTCGACTAAAATTATGTCAATGTCAAAAATAAGCCACCATAGTATTGTCATTTTCCTGTCATTAATTTTTTGTGTAAAGCGCTCAAAAGGTCTAAGCTTAAATAAACACGATTTACTAGAACTGTAATTTTGGCAAAGTGACTAAAGCCTTCCACCACCACAACCTTTTGAACCCTCCTTCCATGTTAGCACCATTAGATTGATTGGTAGGTTGTAATGTTGAATAATGTCGCATCTGCAATTTTTTGCTATTTTTTTAATACGTGAGTTTCATAATTTACAAAAGAAATATTTAAGAACAATTCGTGTTTCTTTGAGGTGTGCAACTGTGTAATTTGGCCTGTCTTGTACTAGCGTGCACTAAGGGCGATTTTTTTAAAGTGCTAGCTCACTGGGTCAGTTTACTAAAGACAACCCCTCCCTGAGTCTTATCATCCTGAGACAAGGTAAACCAGTCGATACTATGTCTTTTTAATGCCAAATGTTAGTTGAGGAAGCAGCATTGTTAAGTTTAATGTATGATATGACTCGGTTTGGGTTAGTATGAATTTCCTCTTAGTTTGAGGCAGACATTCTACTACTTAGCCCTCTAGAGAGTGACAGTCATCAATGAATATGGTGTTCTTTTTCAATTGAAAAAATTAGATTTAATCCAACGACGCCATTAATTGCATTAATATACACCAAAATCACTTTTATTTTATTTAGAAACATTGAAGATAGAAAATGTACATAAACAAAAAATGGTAACTAAGTTCCATAGTGTTGTTAATAAGTTACGAAGATAATATGTCATGTATACAAGAGGAAGGAGGTCATATAAAGCAAAATATTGGGAATATTGTATTTAAATATATAAATTTCTATTGTCTTTATATAGTTCAGACTGTTATGTAAAGTAAAATAACTAGTGAAACTTTATTTTGTAAATAATCGGTAACATGTAATTCTAAGTGACGTTTAATTATAACTATACAATGTGTTATTAGCAATTATTATCTGAACATTTAAAATATGTCGCACGTAACGGGTGTAGCCAGCTAGACAGGAGGTGCTTACCCTTTCGGAGCACCCGGTCTAACTTCTTTGATAGAAATGGTTTAACTAAATTTGCCAGTTTCAAAGTTTTTTTTATTTTTATTATTATTATTATTATTATTATTATTATTATTATTATTATTATTATTTTGGATTGTAATTTGGAAATGGAACGGTATGTTTTTGTTTTATTCTGACTTACCAATATATTATAACACAGAGATGTTCAGAAAATCCGTTGAATTTCCCACCATCACTACTTTTGAAGCTGTGTCTGCTCCATTACTGTGATATTCACTGATCGAGACTGACTGGATGAACATCTCCAATCAAAATTTCCTCCAATTAAATTGACGATTTGATTCTCCGATTTGATTGAATCTGTTCACATTTATTTCATAACACAATGCCATCGTAGAGCATCAAATACATAAATGATTATTATCAGTAAATGAAAAGTTCCCACATAACCTATGCAGATTGGATGTATTAAGCTGTAAGTGTATGCAACAAATACAATGTGTTATTTAAACAAGGGAACAGAAAAACAAACAAAAACTTAACGAAGCTAGAAAAGAAGACAAGTTAGACATATAACTAATTATAAAATCATCATGTTTTAGATTTATTCGGTGAAAAATTAACAATATCAAGCTTAATTTACAAGTAGTTGTCCCAAAACCATCAAGAATGAAAAACAGTTAATACATAAATAGGAGTTAATAGATATTAAAAAAACAGATGAGGTCAACTCATAGCATATATCAACATTTCAATTGTTAAAATAAGACCAATTGTTATAGAAACGTGTGTTGTCAAAGAAAAATTACAAATGTCTAGAAACTTTACTTTGTAAAACATCTGTGTGTTAAAAGAAAAGTTCACACCCGACTACCGTTTTACTTGTATTTTATTTATAGATTTTACATTAATCAGTAACCGATCCCACAGCGACTGTCGAAAAATAATAAATGTTGAGAAAAATTTAGAAAAACAAGAAAATCCAGAAAAACATGAAATCCATTGCTCCACAAACAGACGCCCAGGTTACAATGGTATCCCCCTCATCAGTATTAGGGTTCACACAACAACTCGTCTTGTTTTTGCATCGTAATCTTGAAACACAATTCACGAGTGATCTAAGCACGGTATTTATTGGCTTTTCATTGTTTCTGAGATACAGTCTCAGTTCTACTAATGTAAATACAACACAGAGTGTTCCACAAACCATTTGATTGATGATATATACACTAAGCAATGATATCTCTTTTGCATTACGCGGTAAAGTATCTTTCAAAATCGTCAAAAACACGGCAAATGACAAAAATACGGTTACGGAAAAACCGACTTTTTCTCCAGATTCAGGAGGCAAAGCAAATACAAAAATACTTAAAGCACCAAGTAGAATCAATGGAAATATTACGGTTAGAAAAATAAACATAGGTCAGCGTTTTAAACGTATTCTGAAATATATTAAGGAAATATCTGTGGCTTTGGCAAAGGCATCGGTACCTACAATCTCCCATTCACCATTTGCTTTATAATTATATAATTGTATAAAGTTGGAAACTGTTCTAAGCATAACATTTTTGCTTGAACTGCTCCATGCCGTAAACTGCAATACACAGTCTTGAACGTCAAACGGGAAATATTCTATCTTAACATCACACTTAGATTTAAAAGTATGGTAAGGGTACCATTCAGCATAACCATTTGAAGAAACGTTTATCAAAAGATTTTGATCTCCTAAACCTTTCATATCCTTGATACTGTTGCCTAACGCTATATCTGGTTTCCAAATTGTTTCCTGTGGCAAGAGCAAGGATGAGACACCGCCATAGATTCCCTTGTCCCAGATCAATTCTACATCTATCCATGTTATATATAAATACCCACTTACTGTTATTGTTTGAGCTACTTCATGAAAGTTGTCAATACTCACAAGACAGAAATCTATTGCAATATCTAATGGTTCTTCCTGGTCAAATACTGGTCTAACTATTTTATTGTAACCACGTTCCTCAAAAAGATATTTTAACACAGCTTTAACATTGTCTACAGTTTGACAATTAGCTGTAGCAAGGATACAGAGAGTCCAGAAAATGGTGGCTGCAGCGATCATTATTTGATCTGTTATGTTATCTATATTTACAGCTGTGATCGGTAGCTTTATATCGTTAATAGATAAAACAAACTGTTTAGTACGGTGGTCGATATCGGGCACCCAACTTTAAAGGTTACTACACCTTTTTTGTTAACATGTGTAAATTTTGGATGCACACTATACAACTGCTAAGTTATTATTATTCTATATGTGCACTTCATAATGACAAAGAATCAGTTATAAGCGCTATCAGCTTTTTTAAAGTCAAAAAATCATGGTAGTGACAAGTGTCTTTTATCGTAAATGGACCAAGTGCTGTTAGCATGCATGTCATATGTTATTTTTGGATTGTATAATTTCGTAAAAATCGAAAAATAGCACATGGCTTGTATAGTGTGCATCCAAAATTTACACATGTCAACAAAAAGGTGTAGTAACCTTTAAAGTTGTGTGCCCGATATCGACCACCATACTAAATGATTGAAGATGGCTTACATTTTCTACTGACTTGTATGACAACGATATGTTTGTCAGCAGAATATATCCTGGTCAAAAGAGGTCTGTACACTCAAATACAAAATAATTCAAAAGTACAAACAGTACTTAAAAAAATGTAATTCGCCGATTTTAATTAAATAAAGAAAACCATGAATCCCTGTCATTTTAATGTTAGTAACGTACATTCACATAAATATTACTGTTTCTGTTGACGATACTTTATTCATTTTATATCAAGTCCAAGTAGAAGTTTCCATCATTTCGGAAACTCTGTAGACAAAAATTTGATTAGGATTAGTAAGCATGTATTCAACCGTTTCATTTTTCACAGACTTTAATATAGCTAAAATACCTTAAACGTTCAGTACTGCATTTGTGATCTTTTACAAAAAAGGGAAATAATGCTATTGAACAGCTATCATGTGCTACTTTTGCATTTTTATGAAATGCATTCATCGGGATATAAAAGACCTATACCATCGTTATTTGGTGTACATACACGTATATGTCTCCTCTAGAGTGAACGTTTTCTTGCGCTAAAAGTTGTTTTGTAAACACATAGAATGCGTTTTACATGTACTAGGGGTTTGTAGTTCGGAAGACGGCGGTAACGGGCCGTCGTAGTTCTATGCATCATGTTACAGTTTTCTCTACGTCATCATTAGTTAAGTTGATGGACAGTTTTGTGTGTTATCGTTTATGAGTCATTTTAAGAACTGTTTGTACTTTTGAATTATTTTGTATTTGACCTCCTTTGACCATTTATCACTACCGATAATTATATTTGTACTGTTTGCTACATCACACGTGGCTATGTTCATATAAAAGTACTTCAATACTATTTTCAATTTAACATTCTGTCGATAGGAGTCAAGAGTTTTATAATACGACATTTCTTGTATTGTTTTTCAATACCTGTTATTGATTGTTTTGTTCGTTCGTTTGACAATACCTGTTATTGATTGTTTTATTCGTTCGTTTGACAATAACTGTTATTGATTCTTTGCTTCGTTCGTTTGACAATACCTGTTATTGATTGTTATGTTCGTTCGTTTGACAATAACAGTAATTGGTTGTTTTATTCGTTCGTTTTTCAATACCAGTCATTGGTTGTTTTGTTCGTTCGTTTGACAATACCAGTTATTGATTGTTTTGTTCGTTCGTTTGTCAATACCAGTTATTGATTGTTTGGTTCGTTTGTTTCATAATACCTGTTATTGATTGTTTTGTTCGTTTGTTTGTCAATACCTGTTATTGATTGTTTTGTTCGAACGTTTGACAATACCTGTTATTCATTGTTTTGTTCGTTAATTTGACAATACCAGTTATTGAGTGTTTTTTTCGTTCGTTTGACAATACCTGTTATTGATTGTTTTGTTCGTTCTTTTGAAAATACCTGTTATTAATTGTTTTGTTCGTTTTGACAATATCAGTTATTGATTGTTTTGTTCGTTCGTTTGTCAATACCTGTTATTGATTGTTTTGTTCGTTGGTTTGACTTTACTCGTTGTTAATAGGTTTTCTTCGTTCTTGTTTTTTTTTAATTGTCTATTGTTCTTGGTTTTAAGTTTCGCCGTTATTCTAGGTTTTTGGTTTCACTGATGACTTTGGTTTTTGGTTTCACTGTGTTTTTTTTTTTGTTTGTTTGTTTGTTTGTTTCGCTTTTGTTCTTAGTTTTTGGTTTCGCTGTTGTGTATGATTTTTAGTTTTGCAGTTGGTTTTGGTTTTGATTTGGCTGTTGTTCTTGGTTTCTGGCTTTGCTCTAACAAAGTACACACTTCGATCAGTTGAAATTGATTTTTTCTCAAATTTCAGTGCGTAAGGACTTTCTAACCGAGGTTTAGTAGATTCTAACGCCGAAACCTAGGTAAAAACATCTTCCTTCCATTCTTTTCTACGAACAGTCTGATTTATAAAATTGGGTTACAAAGTATTAATTTAAATACATGTACAATGGGTTCTAACTATGATATGAAATATCATTTATTGTCCGATGTATTTGTATCAACGTGTGCACGGTCTGTTTTGTCTTGTATATGCTAAATAAAATATGTTCTTAGTGGTTCAGTTCCTTATCCAAATAAAATAAAACAAACATACCAGTCCTTGTCCATATCACAATCCCAAAAACAAAGCAAAAACTTTGCAAACTGGTAAAACATGTTATACACGTGAACTTCCATCAAGGAAGTGAGGCCGGGTGCTCCGGAAGGGTAAGCACCTCCTGTTTTGCTAGCTACACCCGTCACGTGCAAGTGAATTTTGAGAATGAAAGGAACAAAGAATTATGGTAAGTCAAATATATCCAGCATTAGTTGGGATACAGTGACTACATATTTATCAACAATATTGTGATGACGGCCAAAAAAATTTTAAAGGGCCCTGATAAGCCTAGGCTTGCAATATCCGTGTGTCAACAATTTAATTGTAAGTAATTTGCTTCGTTGCAGAAAGTTCCCATATTGGGAACAAGCTTTACCGTACCGTATTAACTGTGAAACATATACAACATACGGAGGAGAAGCAGGGATATTACTGCAAAGAAACGGAAAGTTGACAATAGAAAAATTGAAGTCATCACGTTTGTCGTATAGCTTCAGATGTAACCTTTCATGGTTGTCATAATTGAGGTATAAGTCCAAATATGAAGCAGAACATGGAGAATCTGTCGTATCTTTTATTTCAAGCTCACTTGGATAGATGGCATTCACATATTCTCCAAATTTGTGATTATTTAGAGAAAGAACGTCATCTATATATCTGTATGTGTAGTTGAATGATTTAGCGACAGTCTTTTTTCCAGATTTGACAAGGTTCTGTAAAAATTCTGATTCATATGAATAAAAAAACAAATCAGCAAGCAAAGGTGCACAGCTTGTGCCAACTAATACAATTTTAAACTTTTAATTGTTCGTTAACATTCCATTGTCTTCAACTTAATTCATAGATAACTATACTGATGTTATCAACCTTCAACTATACTGATGTTATCAACCTTCAAATTCACGACAAAAGAGTTGCCTTTTCCTACAAAATATTTGGCGTTTGATGGAAGCCACTGTATAGAGTTACAAATTAAACGTTGACATCAACTAAACTTCCTTATTGCTGGATTAAAGAATTTCAACAAAGAATCGGCAATTGTTTGAAATGGTTTTACAGACAAGTCTTTGGTGTTAAAATAATGACCCTTGTGTTCTGGAAACAGACGGGTCTCTTACATTTATAGTAGCTTATATAGATATCCATCAGATAGTGAGGTGTTTGTTTGATATTACTCATTATTGTTCCGGTCCATCAGCTTTTGAACAGAACCTTATTATTCAAATACTTATACGTGCATTTCAGTGAAATGAAAAATATATATCATATAAGAGAGAGATCCAGTTTATTGATAATAAACTTAATTTATGCATGAACATTTGTCACATTGATTGATATTATCAACTATATACACATCTATTAGTCGTTAAAAATCAATTATTGTGCTCGATAGTTCATATAAAATAATAAGAATAGCAAAGCATTGTCAAATACAAAACTAATAAAAATAATAATAAAAATAATAATAATAATAATTGAATGAATGAATGAATAAATAAATAAATAAATAAATAAATAAATAAATAAATAAATCAATCAATCAATCAATCAATCAAAGTACTGAAAGCAGACGACTCACTGATTGCAACATACCTCATTAATGATCATTACCAGTATTAGTAATAAGTTATAAATCAAATTAATGAGAATCAAATAAATAAGAGAATATATGACTGAATGTTTAGTCTGTAGAGATTAATTCTATATATTCCACTGTAGAAAAAGATGTATCCAAACATGATGACATTATTAAAAAGAATTTTGTTCTTTATCGTGACCAAAATATTATCTGATCAATAATTTGATCCAACATGTAGCATGGTAGCATGCTGTATCACGTCTCCACTATCAATTGATGTAGTACAGCTATTATATGTTTTCACAATATTCAATAGTGTAACAAAGGCATTGAAACATCGACCAATGTTAATTTTGATAGAAATCCAATGTACCATCAAAGGTTTCAATGGCATTTCCTTGTGAAGCAAGGCATTTCCCTGTTGTCAACTTTGAGATATTCACAAGAAAATAGTCCATCAAATTGATGCGGAACAAAAACACATTTCATGAGTATTTTATTTTTTGTGATAGAAAAGTACAGAATTTAATTAACTTATGCCTCTCACCAAAGTTAATGGCAAATGGAAATTCATGAACGTTCTGAATAAATTCCATTTTAAACCATCATCAGTGCAAAATTATCCTTAGATATACACTTGTTAGTGGATATTAGGTCCATAACAAACTTTTAATGCCATGATGTGATCTGTTTAAACAAGACATAAAGTTACTTGCACTTCATTATATCAGTTCTGAATTATTTATTTTATTTTATTTTTTTCCACATTTCTTTCAACCAAAAAAATGTACAAGGACACAAAAATCTAGCATGCATAAGTATGTTTTAACAAGACACAATGGCATATACAATTGAAGTATCAGATCAAGTCTGCTTTAGTAATGTTACTGCTTTGTGTGAAAGTTATGTAAGTTTCCATGCAAATGGGTGATATATTTTCCCTTTAACTTGCATTTGAACATCTAATATGCAATGAAATAATATTGACTAAAAGTTCAACACCATTCTACTTTATTTCTGACACAGAATTTCAAAGGCTCTGTCATAGTCTATCCAAAGTTTCACATTGCTGTCAAACCCATTTTATATTTGATGTATTGTTAGTTTTTCATTGTAAAACAGCATGAGGACTAACAACAATTTTACAAATTTCAAATGTTACAAAAGTAATTAATACACATAATAGACATTATTAAATCATGTTGTTCTTCAAAAGTAGCAAGTTATAAAATCAGTGGTCAATGTATGTTTTTTGGTTGTAGTTAGGCAATGTACATCCATATTTGTCATCTATACAAAATGGATACAAATATTAATGGGAGTTAAGATATAAGGATTTGATGGGGTTGTTATATCAGGATGAACGCAACATGTTTGTCAGTTTTCTACATTATAATCGTTATTGATCTTCATCTGGGATGAAGATTTATTAGAATACTGTGTCTTGAATTCTGGTTAATTTTAGACAGGTTAGACTGTAGGCAAGTTTTGTTATAAAAAATACATGTATGAACAAATAATAAAACATAGATTAAAACAAACTGAAATAGAAAATGGATATATTTCACCTCTGTTTATTTTAAAAGCATCAAATTTCATTTGGATACTAAAATATAGTAGCATATAAAATATACAATGAATTCATTAATAGTTAAGTACCAAAGATTGGAAAGTAACACAAATTCAGGATATTCCATGCACTCCAATTTATTCTTGCCTACATATTTTGTAAATAAAAATCAAACAAGAAATAATCTTCCGAGACACATCTGGTTTTTCTAAAGCTTGAAATATTTTTTTCATGATAAACTTATTTTTCTCTTCTTCCGATATTGCTATCACAAAATACAATCCGAAATGAATAAACAACAACAACAACAATTTTTGCGACCGAGCCAAAATTATACTTAAAATGTGGGACACAATTTTCCATATAAATCACACAAACGCGATACCTATGTTCCATAAGTTACAAAAATAAGTCGCGATATCGAGTTAATTATAATGCCTTGTCAACATAGGTATCGTGGCATGTCGTGTTATTGACCTCAACTTTTATTTTGGTATCACAACTTTTCGTGATATTATCTGGACTTTTCAAGATGTTAAGTCGACATGTTGAGATAATTTTATGTCGACTAAAATTATGTCAATGTCAAAAATAAGCCACCATAGTATTGTCATTTTCCTGTCATTAATTTTTTGTGTAAAGCGCTCAAAAGGTCTAAGCTTAAATTAACACGATTTACTAGAACTGTAATTTTGGCACAGGGACTAAAGCCTTCCACCACCACAACCTTTTGAACCCTCCTTCCATGTTAGCACCATTAGATTGATTGGTAGGTTGTAATGTTGAATAATGTCGCATCTGCAATTTTTTGCTATTTTTTTTAATACGTGAGTTTCATAATTTACAAAAGAAATATTTTAGAACAATTCGTGTTTCTTTGAGGTGTGCAACTGTGTAATTTGGTCTGTCTTGTACTAGCGTGCACTAAGGGCAATTTTTTTAAAGTGCTAGCTCACTGGGTCAGTTTACTAAAGACAACCCCTCCCTGAGTCTTATCATCCTGAGACAAGGTAAACCAGTCGATACTATGTCTTTCTAATGCCAAATGTTAGTTGAGGAAGCAGCATTGTTAAGTTTAATGTATGATATGACATGGTTTGGGTTAGTATCCATTCCCTTTAAGTTTGAGGCAGATATTCTACTACTTAGCCCTCTAGAGAGTGACAGTCATCAATGAATTTGATGTTCTTTTTCAATTGAAAAAATTAGATTTAATCCAACGACGCCATTAATTGCATTAATATACACCAAAATCACATTTATTTTAATTAAGAAACATTAAAGATAGAAAATGTACATAAACAAAAAGTGGTAACTAAATTCCATAGTGTTGTAAATAAGTTCCGAAGATAATATGTCATGTATACAAGAGGAAGGAGGTCATATAAAGCAAAATATTGGGAATATTGTATTTAAATATATAAATTTCTATTGCCTTTATATCGTTCAGACTGTTATGTAAAGTATAACAACTCGTGAAACTTTATTTTATAAATAATCGGTAACATGTAATTTTAAGTGACGTTTAATTATAACTATACAGTGTGTTATTAGCAATAATTATCTGAACATTTAACATATGTTGCACGTAACGGGTGTAGCCAGCTAGACAGGAGGTGCTTACCTTTCCGGAGCACCCGGTCTAACTTATTTGATACAAATGGTTTAACTAAATTTGCCAGTTTCAAAGTTTTTTTTATTTTTATTTTATTATTATTATTATAATTATTATTTTGGATTGTGATTTGGAAATGGAACGGTATGTTTTTCTTTTATTCTGACTTACCAGTATATTATAACACAGAGATGTTAAGAAAATCCGTAGAATTTCCAACCGTCAATCCTGCTTAAGCTGTGTTTGGTCAATTACTGTGATATTCACTGATCGAGACTAACTGGATGAACATCTCCAATCAAAATTCCCTCCACTTAAATCGACGATTTGATTCTCCGATTTGATTGAAACTGTTCACATTTATTTCATAACACAATGTCATCGTAAGAGCATCAAAAACATAAATGATTATTATCAGTATATGAAAAGTTCCCACATAACCTATGCAGATCGGATGTATTAAGCTGTAAGTGTATGCAACAAATACAATGTGTTATTTAAACAAGGGTGTAAAAAAGATGGTGCAAAGTTGTATGAAACTTAATAAATGTAACACTTGAAATTGTTACTGCGACAAAAAACAAAAACAAAAACGAACATAAAGATTAACGAAGCTAGAAAAGAAGACAAGTAAGACATATAACTAATTATAAAATCATCATGTATTCGGTGAAGCATTAACAATATCCAGTTTAATTTACAAGTAGTTGTCCCAAAACCATCAAGAATGAAAAACAGTTAATACATAAATAGGAGTTAATAGATATTAAAAAACCAGATGAGGTCAACTCATAGCATATATCAACATTTCAATTGTTAAAATAAGACCAATTGTTATAGAAACGTGTGTTGTCAAAGAAAAATTACAAATGTCTAGAAACTTTACTTTGTAAAACATCTGTGTGTTAAAAGAAAAGTTCACACCCGACTACCGTTTTACTTGTATTTTATTTATAGATTTTACATTAATCAGTAACCGATCCCACAGCGACTGTCGCAAAATAATAAATGTTGAGAAAAATTTGGAAAAACAAGAAAATCCAGAAAAACATGAAATCCATTGCTCCACAAACAGACGCCCAGGTTACAATGGTATCCCCCTCATCAGTATTAGGGTTCACACAACAACTCGTCTTGTTTTTGCATCGTAATCTTGAAACACAATTCACGAGTGATCTAAACACGGCATTTATTGGCTTTTCACTGTTTCTGAGATACAGTCTCAGTTCTATTAATGTTAGTACAACACAGAGTGTTCCACAAACCATTTGACTGATGATATATACACTAAGCAATGATATCTCTTTTGCATTACGCGGTAAAGTATCTTTCAAAATCGTCAAAAACACGGCAAATGACAAAAATACGGTCACGGAAAAACCGACTTTTTCTCCAGATTCAGGAGGCAAAGCAAATACAAAAATACTTAAAGCACCAAGTAGAATCAATGGAAAAATTACGGTAAGAAAAATAAACATAGGGCGGCGTTTTAAACGTATTCCGAAATATATTGAAGAAAAATCTGTAGCTTTGGCAAAGGCATCGGTACCTACAATCTCCCATTCACCATTTTCTTTATAATTATATAATTGTATAAAGTTGGAAACTGTTCTAAGCATAACATTTTTGCTGGAACTGCTCCATGCCGTAAATTGCAATACACAGTCTTGAACGTCAAACGGGAAATATTCTATCTTAACATCACACTTAGATTTAAAAGTATGGTAAGGGTACCATTCAGCATAACCATTTGAAGAAACGTTTATCAAAAGATTTTGATCTCCTAAACCTTTCATATCCTTGATACTGTTGCCTAACGCTATATCTGGTTTCCAAATTGTTTCCTGTGGCAAGAGCAAGGATGAGACACCACCATAGATCTCCTTGTCCCAGATCAATTCTACATCTATCCATGTTATATATAAATACCCACTTACTGTTATTGTTTGAGCTACTTCATGAAAGTTGTCAATACTCACAAGACATAAATCTATTGCAATATCTAATGGTTCTTCCTGGTCAAATACTGGTCTAACTATTTTATTGTAACCACGTTCCTCAAAAAGATATTTTAACACAGCTTTAACATTGTCTACAGTTTGACAATTAGCTGTAGCAAGGATACAGAGAGTCCAGAAAATGGTGGCTGCAGCGATCATTATTTGATCTGTTATGTTATCTATATTTACAGCTGTGATCGGTAGCTTTATATCGTTAATAGATAAAACAAACTGTTTAGTACGGTGGTCGATATCGGGCACCCAACTTTAAAGGTTACTACACCTTTTTTGTTAACATGTGTAAATTTTGGATGCACACTATACAACTGCTAAGTTATTATTATTCTATATGTGCACTTCATAATGACAAAGAATCAGTTATAAGCGCTATCAGCTTTTTTAAAGTTAAAATCATGGTAGTGACAAGGGTCTTTTATCGCAAATGGACCAAGTGCTGTTAGCATACATGTCATACGTTACTTTTGGATTGTATAATTTCGTAAAAATCGAAAAATAGCACATGGCTTGTATAGTGTGCATCCAAAATTTACACATGTTAACAAAAAGGTGTAGTAACCTTTAAAGTTGTGTGACCGATATCGACCACCATACTAAATGATTGAAGATGGCTTACATTTTCTACTGACTTGTATGACAACGATATGTTTGTCAGCAGAATATATCCTGGTCAAAAGAGGTCTGTACACTCAAGTACAAAATAATTCAAAAGTACAAACAGTACTTAAAAAAATGTAATTCGCCGATTTTAATTAAATAAAGAAAACCATGAATCCCTGTCATTTTAATGTTAGTAACGTACATTCACATAAATATTACTGTTTCTGTTGACGATACTTTATTCATTTTATATCAAGTCCAAGTAGAAGTTTCCATCATTTCGGAAACTCTGTAGACAAAAATTTGATTAGGATTAGTAAGCATGTATTCAACCGCTTCATTTTTCACAGACTTTAATATAGCTAAAATACCTTAAACGTTCAGTACTGCATTTGTGATCTTTTACAAAAAAGGGAAATAATGCTATTGAACAGCTATCATGTGCTACTTTTGCATTTTTATGAAATGCATTCATCGGGATATAAAAGACCTATACCATCGTTATTTGGTGTACATACAGGTATATGTCACCTCTAGAGTGAACGTTTTCTTGCGCTAAAAGTTGTTTTGTAAACACATAGAATGCGTTTTACATGTACTAGGGGTTTGTAGTTCGGAAGACGGCGGTAACGGGCCGTCGTAGTTCTATGCATCATGTTACATTTTTCTCTACGTCATCATTAGTTAAGTTGATTGACCGTGTTGTGTGTTATCGTTTATGAGTCATTTTAAGAACTGTTTGTACTTTTGAATTATTTTGTATTTGAGTGTACAGTTTTAGACCTCTTTTGACCATTTATCACTACCGATAATTACGTTTGTACTGTTTGCTACATCACACGTGGCTATGTTCATATAAAAGTACTTCAATACTATTTTCAATTAACATTTTGTCCATAGGAGTCAAGAGTTTTATAATACGACATTTCTCGTATTGTTTTTCAATACCTGTTATTGATTGTTTTGTTCGTTCGTTTAAAAATACCTGTTATTGATTGTTTGGTTCGTTCGTTTGTCAATACCTGTTATTGATTGTTTTGTTCGTTCGTTTGTCAATACCAGTTATTGATTGTTTGGTTCGTTCGTTTGACAACTCCTGTTATTGATTGTTTGGTTCTTTCGTTAGACAATACCTGTTATTGATTGTTTTGTTCGTTCGTTTGACAACATCAGTTATTGGTTGTTTTGTTTGTTCGTTTGTCAATACCAGTTATTGGTTGTTTTGTTCGTTCGTTTGTCAATACAAGTTATTGATTTTTTGGTTCGTTCGTTTGACAACACCTGTTATTGATTGTTTGGTTCGTTCGTTAGACAATACCTGTTATGGATTGTTTGGTTCGTTCGTTAGACAATACCAGTTATTGGTTTTTTGTTCGTTCCTTTTTTAATACCTGTTATTGGTTGTTTTGATTGTTCGTTTGTCAATACCTGTTATTGATAGTTTTGTTCGTTCTTTTGACAATACCTGTTATTGATTGTTTGGTTCGTTCGTTAGACAATACCAGTTATTGGTTGTTTTGTTCGTTCCTTTTTTAATACCTGTTATTGATTGTTTTGTTCGTTCGTTTGTCAATACCTGTTATTGATTGTTTGGTTCGTTCGTTTAACAATACCTGTTATTGATTGTTTGGTTCGTTCGTTTGACAATACCTGTTATTGATTGCTTTGTTTCTTTCGTTTTTCAATACCAGTTATAGATTGTTTGGTTGGTTCCTTTGACAATACCTGTTATTGATTGTTTGGTTCGTTCGTTTGACAATACCTGTTATTGATTGTTTGGTTCGTTCGTTTGACAATATCTGTTATTGATTGTTTTGTTCGTTTGTTTGACAATACCTGTTACTGTTTGTTTGGTTCGTTTGTTTGACAATACCTGTCGTTGATTGTTTTGTTCGTTCGTTTGTCAATACCTGTTATTGATTGTTTTGTTCGTTTGTTTGACAATACCTGTTATTGATTGTTTGGTTCGTTCGTTTGACAATACCTGTTATTGATTGTTTGGTTCGTTCGTTTGATAATATCTGTTATTGATTGTTTTGTTCGTTCCTTTGACAATACCTGTTATTGATTGTTTGGTTCGTTCGTTTGACAATACCTGTTATTGATTGTTTGGTTCGTTCGTTTGACAATATCTGTTATTGATTGTTTTGTTCGTTCCTTTGACAATATCTGTTATTGATTGTTTGGTTCGTTCCTTTGACAATACCTGTTATTGATTGTTTTGTTCGTTCTTTTGACAATACCTGTTATTGATTGTTTTGTTCGTTCGTTTGACTTTAATCGTCGTTAATAGGTTTTGTTCGTTCTTGTTTTTTTTTTTATTGTCTATTGTTCTTGGTTTTTAGTTTCACTGTTATTCTAGGGTTTTGTTTTCACTGATCACTTTGGTTTTTGATTTCACTGATCTTCTTTTTTTTTTTTTTTTTTTGTTTGTTTCGCTGTTGTTCTTAGTTTTTGGTTTCGCTGTTGTGTATGAATTTTAGTTTTGCAGTTGCTTTTGGTTTTGATTTGGCTGTTGTTCTTGGTTTCTGGCTTTGCTCTAACAATGAACACACTTCGTTCAGTTGATTTTTTTCTCAGATCTCAGTGCGTATGAACTTTCTAACCGAGCTTTAGAATCTAACGCCGAAACCTAGGTAAAACATCTTCCTTCCATCCTTTTCTACCAACAGTCTGATTTATAAAATTGGGTTACAAAGTATTGATTTAAAAACATGTACCAGTGCGTTCTAACTATGATATGAAGTATCAACGTGTGCACGGTTTGTTTTGTCTTGTATATGCTAAATAAAATATGTTCGTAGTGGTTCAGTTCCTTATCCAACTTATACAATTTTAAACTTTTAATTGTTCGTTAACATTCCATTGCCTTCAACTTAATTCATAGATAACTATACTGATGTTATCAACCTTCAACTATACTGATGTTATCAACCTTCAAATTCACGACAAAAGAGTTGCCTTTTCCTACAAAATATTTGGCGTTTGATGGAAGCCACTGTATAGAGTTACAAATTAAACGTTGACATCAACTAAACTTCCTTATTGCTGGATTAAAGAATTTCAACAAAGAATCGACAATTGTTTGAAATGGTTTTACAGACAAGTCTTTGGTGTTAAAATAATGACCTTTGTGTTCTGGAAACAGACGGGTCTCTTACATTTATAGTAGCTTCCATAGATATCCATCAGATAGTGAGGTGTTTGTTTGATATTACTCATTATTGTTCCGGTCCATCAGCTTTTGAACAGAACCTTATTATTCAAATACTTATACGTGCATTTCAGTGAAATGAAAAATATATATCATATAAGAGAGAGATCCAGTTTATTGATAATAAACTTAATTTATGCATGAACATTTGTCACATTGATTGATATTATCAACTATATACACATCTATAAGTCATTAAAAATCAATTATTGTGCTCGATAGTTAATATAAAATAATAAGAATAGCAAAGCATTGTCAAATACAGAACTAATAATAATAATAATAATTGATTGAATGAATGAATAAATAAATAAATAAATAAATAAATAAATAAATCAAAATACTGAAAGTACTGAAAACAGACGACTCACTGATTGCAACATACCTCATTAATGATCATTACCAGTATTAGTAATAAGTTATAAATCAAATTAATGAGAATCAAATAAATAAGAGAATATATGACTGAATGTTTAGTCTGTAGAGATTAATTTTATATAGTCCACTGTAGAAAAAGATGTATCCAAACATGATGACATTATTAAAAAGAATTTTGTTCTTTATTGTGACCAAAATATTATCTGATCAATAATTTGATCCAACATGTAGCATGGTAGCATGCTGTATCACGTCTCCACTATCAATTGATGTAGTACAGCTATTATATGTTTTTTACACAATATCCAATAGTGTAACAAAGGCATTGAAACATCGACCAATGTTAATTTTTGATAGAAATCCAATGTACCATCAAAGGTTTCAATGGCATTTCCTTGTGAAGCAAGGCATTTTTCTGTTGTCAACTTTGGGATATTCACAAGAAAATAATCAACAAATTGATGCGGAACAAAAACACATTTCATGAGTATTTTATTTTTTGTGATAGAAAAGTACAGAATTTAATGAACTCATGCCTCTCACCAAAGTTAATGGCAAATGGAAATTCATGAACGTTCTGAATAAATTCCATTTTAAACCATCATCAGTGAACATTCTTCCACCATCACAACCTTTTGAACCCTCCTTCCATGTTAGCATCATTAGATTGATTGGTAGGTTGTAATTTTGAATAATGTCGCATCTGCAATTTTTAGCTAGTTTTTTTATACGTGAGTTTCATTATTTACAAAAGAAATATTTTAAAACAATTTTTGTTTGTGTGAGATGTGCAACTGTGTAATTTGGCCTGTCTTGTACTAGCGTGCACTAAGGGCGATTTTTTTTAATGTGCTAGCTCACTGGGTCAGTTTACTAAAGACAACCCCTCCCTGAGTCATATCATCCTGAGACAAGGTAAACCAGTCGATACTCTGTCTTTTTAATGCCAAATGCTAGGTGAGGAAGCAGCATTGTTACGTTTAATGTATGATATGACTCGGCTTAGGTTAGTATCGATTTCCTCTTAGTTTGAGGCAGACCTTCCACTACTAAGTCCTCTTGGCAGTGACAGTCATAAATAAATGTAATGTTGTTTTTCATTTGAAAAATTATATTTCATCCAACAACGCCATTAATTGCATTAATATACTCCAAAATAACTTTTATTTTGTAAAGAAACATTGAAGATAGAAAATGTACATAAACAAAAAGTGGTAACTGAGTTCCATAGTGTTGTTTATAAGTTCTGAAAATAATGTCATGTGTACAAGAGGAAGGAGGTCATATAAAGCAAAATATTGGGAATATTGTATTTAAATATATAAATTTCTTTTGTCTTTATGTCGTTCAGACTGTTATATAAAGTTTAATTACTTGTGAAAGTTTATTTTGTAAATTACCGGTAAAATATATAATTCTAAGTGACGTTTAATTATAACTATACAGTGTGTTGTTAGCAATAATTATCTGAACATTTAGCATATATTGCACGTGACAGGTGTAGTTAGCTAAACAGGAGGTGCTTACCCTTCCGGAGCACCCGGTCTAACTTCTTTGAAAGAAATTCACGTGTTAACTAAATTTGCCAGTTTCAAAGTTTTTTTTTTAATTTTTAAAATTTCTTTAAAAAAATTATTTTTATTATAATTATTATTATTATTATT
Source organism: Tegillarca granosa (assembly GCA_029721355.1). NCBI lineage: Eukaryota > Metazoa > Mollusca > Bivalvia > Arcoida > Arcidae > Tegillarca > Tegillarca granosa. The sequence continues at coordinate 3,405,768 of CM056605.1, forward strand.
TTGGATCGTGATTTGGAAATGGGGCGGTATGGTTTTGTTTTATTCTGACTTACCAGTATATTATAACAAAGAGATGTTCAGAAAATCCGTAGAATTTCCAACCGTCAATCCTGCTTAAGCTGTGTTTGGTCAATTACTGTGATATTCACTGATCGAGACTGACTGGATGAACATCTCCAATCAAAATTCCCTCCACTTAAATTGACGATTTGATTCTTCGATTTGATTGAATAATAATTGATTAAATTGTAACTGTTCACATTTATTTCATTACATAATGTCATCGTAAGAGCATCAAATAAATAATTATTATCCGTATATGAAAAGTTCCCACATAACCTATGCAGATAGGATGTAGTAAGCTGTAGTTGTATGCAACAGCGACAATGCGTTATTTAAACAAGGGTATAAAAAAGATGGTGCAAAGTTGTATGAAACTAAATAAATGTGACACTTGAAATTGTTACTGCGACAAAAAAAAAATGAACAAAAAGATTAACGAAGCTAGAAAAGAAGACGAGTTAGACATATAACTAATTATAAAATCATCATGTTTTAGATTTATTCGGTGAAGCATTAACAATAAATATCCAGCTTAATTTACAAGCAGTTGTCCCAAAACCATCAAGAATGAAAAACAGATAATACATAAATAGGAGTTAATCGATATTGATAAAACACATAAGGTCAACTCATGGCATATATCAATATATAATTGTTAAAATAAGATCAATTGTTATAGAAACGTGTGTTGTAAAAGAAAAAATAACAAATGTCTAGAAACTTTACTTTTGTAAAACATCTGTGTGTTAAAAGAAAAGTTCACACCGAATACCGTCTTGCTTGTAGATTTATAGATTAATAGATTTTACATTAATCAGTAACCGATCCCACAGCGACTGTCGCAAAATAATAGATGTTGAGAAAAATTTGGAAAAACAAGAAAATCCAGAAAAACATGAAATCCATTGCTCCACATACAGACGCCCAGGTTACAATGGGATCTTTCAACATCACGTCATCCCCCTCATCAGTATCGGGGTTCATACAACAACTCGTCTTGTTTTTGCATCGTAATCTTGAAACACAATTCACGAGTGATCTAAACACTGCATTTATTGGCTATTCATTGTTTCTGAGATACAGTCTCAGTTGTACTAATGTGAGTACAACACAGAGTGTTCCACAAACCATTTGATGAATTATATATACACTAAGCAATGATATCTCTTTTGCATTACGCGGTAAAGTATCTTTCAAAAGGCAAAAGACAAAAATACGGTCACGGAAAAACCGACTTTTTCTCCAGATTCAGGAGGCAAAACAAATACAAAAATACTTATAGAACCAAGTAGAATCAATGGAAAAATTACGGTAAGAAAAATAAACATAGGTCGGCGTTTTAAATGTATTCCGAAATATATTGAAGAAATATCTGTGGCTTTGGCAAAGGCATCGGTACCTACAATCTCCCATTCACCATTTTCTTTATAATTATATAATTGTATAAAGTTGGAAACTGTTCTAAGCATAACATTTTTGCTGGAACTGCTCCATGCCGTAAATTGCAATACACAGTCTTGAACGTCAAACGGGAAATATTCTATCTTAACATCACACTTAGATTTAAAAGTATGGTAAGGGTACCATTCAGCATAACCATTTGAAGAAACGTTTATCAAAAGATTTTGATCTCCTAAACCTTTCATATCCTTGATACTGTTGCCTAACGCTATATCTGGTTTCCAAATTGTTTCCTGTGGCAAGAGCAAGGATGAGACACCACCATAGATCTCCTTGTCCCAGATCAATTCTACATCTATCCATGTTATATATAAATACCCACTTACTGTTATTGTTTGAGCTACTTCATGAAAGTTGTCAATACTCACAAGATAGAAATCTATTGCAATATCTGATGGTTTTCCCTGGTCAAATACTGGTCTAACTATTTTATTGTAACCACGTTCCTCAAAAAGATATTTTAACACAGCTTTAACATTGTCTGCTGTTTGACAATTAGCTGTGAAAAGGATACAGAGAGTCCAGAAAATGGTGGCTGCAGCGATCATTATTTGATCTGTTATGTTGTCTTGTCTATATTTACAGCTATGATCGGTAGCTTTATATCGTTAATGGATAAAACAAACTGTTTAGTACGGTGGTCGATATCGGGCACGCAACTTTAAAGGTTACTACAATTTTTTGTTAACATGCGCATGTTTTGCATGCACACTATACAACTGCCAATTTATTGTTATTGTATATTTGCACTTTTTAATGACAAAGAATGAGTTATAAGCTCTTTCAGCGTTTTTAAAGTTAAAATCTTGGAATTGACAAGAGTCTTTTATCGTAAATGAACCAAGTGCTGTTAGCATACATGTCATACGTTACTTTTGGATTGTATAATTTCATAAAAATTCAGAAGTAGCACATGGCTTGTTATAAAAATGATTGAAGAGGACTTACATTTTCTACTGACTTGTATGACAACGATTTGTTTGTCAGCAAAATATATTCAATAATTCGCCGATTTTAATTAAATACAGAAAACCACTAATCTATGTCATGTTCATGTTAGTGACGTACATTCACATAAATATTACTGTTTCTGTTGACGATTCTATATTTATTCTATGATGAAGTCCAAGTAGAAGTTTCCATCGTTTCGGAAACTCTGTAGAGAAAAATTTGATTAGGATTAGTAAGCATGTATTCAACCGCTTCATTTTTCACAGACTTTAATATTTGCTAAAATACCTAAAAACGTTTAGCACTGCATTTGTGATCTTTTACAAAAAAGAAAATAATCCTACTTGAACTGCTATATCGGATAATAGATTCGCTATTTACTGTGCTGTCATGTGCTACTTTTGCATTTTTTTGAAATGCATTCATACCATCGTTATTTGGTGTACATACACGTATATGTCAACTCTAGAGTAAACGATTCTTGCGCTAAAATTTGTTTTGTAAACACATAAAATGTTTGTTACATGTACTAGGGGTTTGTAGTTTGGGAGCCCGCGGTTACGGGTCTTCGTAGTATTATGCATCATGTTGCATTTTTCTATACATTATCATTAGTTAAATTGATGGACCGTGTTGTGTGTCATCGTTTATGAGTCATTTTAAGTACTGTTTGAATTATTTTGTATTTGAGTTTAAAGTTATAGATCGCTTTTGACCATTTATCACTACCGATAATTATGTTTAAACTGTTTGCTACATCACATGTGGCTATATTCATATAAAAGTATTTAAATACTTTTTTTAGTATAACCCTGCGTTCATCCGAAGTCAAATGTTTTATAATAAGACTTTTCTTGTATTGTTTTGTTCGTTCGTTTGTCAATACCAGTTATTGATTGTTTTATTCGTTCGTTTGTCAATACCTGTTATTGATTGTTTTGTTCGTTCGTTTGTCAATACCAGTTATTGATTATTTTGTTCGTTCGTTTGTCAATACCAGTTATTGATTATTTTGTTCGTTCGTTTGTCTTTACTCGTTATTAATAGGTTTTGTTAGTTCTTGTTTATTTTGTTCATTGTCTATTGTTCATGGTTTGCATGTTGTTGTGCATGGTTTTGGTTTGGCTTTTTTATTATTTATTTTTATTTTTATTGATTTATTATTATTTTTTGCTTTGCTGTTGTTTTTAGTTTTTGGTTTTGTTTGTTTTGTGTGGTTTTTAATTTTGCCGTTGTGCTTGGTTTTGATTTGCTGTTGTTTATGGTTTTTGGCTTGGCTGTTGTTGTTGGTTTTAGTTTTGATGTAGTTCTTAGTTTTGATTTGGCTGTTGTGCTTGGTTTTAGTTTGGCTGTTTTTCTTGGTTTTTATTTGTTGTTCTTGATTTTTGGCATTTGTGTTGTTCTTTGTTTTGGCCTGGCTATTGTTCTTGGTTGTAGTTCCGCTATTGTTCTTGTTTTTTTTTTTCGCTGATTTTCTTAGGTTTTTGGTTTTTGCATAAGCTGTTTCTCTAAGAAATTTCTTTTTCTCAGATCTTAGGACTTTATAACCGAGCTTTAGATTCTAGCGCCGAAAATTAGGTAACAAACTCCTCCATCCATCCTTTTCTACGAACAGTCCGATTTAAAACATTGGGTTTCAAAGCATCAATTAAAATACCAGTGGGTTCTAACTATGACATGAAATACCATTTATTGTCCGATGTATTTGTATCACGGTGTGCACGGTCTGTTTGGTCTTGTATATGCCAAATAAAATGTGTTCTTAGTGGTTCATTTCCTTATCCAAATAATACAAAGTTAAACTTTTGATTGTCCTTTAACAATCCGTTGTCTTCAACTTAATTCATTAATAACTGTAATTGTGTTAGCAACCTTCAAATTTAAGACAAACAAATTGTCTTTTCCAACTAAATATTGAGCGTTTGATGAAAGCCACTCTATAGTATTAGAAATTAAACGTTGACTTCGGTTAAAATTCCGCAAAGGTGGATTAATGAAATTCAACAAAGAAACGGAAATTGTTTCAAAGGCAAGTCTTTGGGGCTACAAAAATGAGAAAAGCGTTCAGGACTCGTCCCTTATATTTATGATAACTACCAGTCTTGCTTAATATCCATCAGATAGTAAGGTATTAGTTTGATATTATACATTAATGGTTCTGGTCCATCAGCTTTTGAACAGAACTTTATTATTCAAATACTTATACGTGCATTTAAGTGAAAAAAGAATATATATATATAGAGAGAAGAGAGACATCCAGTTTATTGATTATACATTTAATTTATACATCAACATTTGTTACATTGATTTTATATAACCAACTATATACACATCCATTGATTTTATATAACCAACTATATACACATTCATTGATTTTATATAACCAACTATATACACATCCATTGATTTTATATAACCAACTATATACACGTCCATTTACTTTATATAACCAACTATATGCACATCCATTGATTTTATATAACCAACTATATACACGTCCATTGATTTTATATAACCAACTATATACACGTCCATTGATTTTATATAACCAACTATATACACATCCATTGATTTTATATAACCAACTATATACACATCCATTAGTTGTAAAAAATCTATTACTGTGTTCAATAGTTTATATAAAATTAAAAGAATAGACAAAGCATTGTCAAATACAGAACTAAGGATAATAATAATAATAATATTGATGATGATGATGATGATGATGAGAAATAAATTAGAGAATAAATTTTAAAAATGAAATAAATGAAATAAATAAATAAATAAATAAATAAATAAATAAATAAATAAATAAATAAATAAATAAATAAAAGTTTTACTAAATAAAGACACCTATCAATAAACTAATTTCCCTAGTGTCCCTCGAATGTGCAGGTTTGACTGTATTTTGGTACTGTTTATCTGCTTTTGAATTCGGGAAATCTAAAAAACAATATAGCTACGTCCCTAATGAAAGTGATTATTTTTTAAGCGTTTTTTATAAACATTTATTTATGTTTACTTCGGGCAACTGGTGTCATTAAATCAAATTGAATAATCATTATGAAATAATTTTGAGACCATGACACCCTTAAAAGCTTCCAGACGACACTTATAGAGAAGGAACCTCGATCAAATCCTCCTTTTTTTACTTTCTGTTACCATACTAGCCAACCTATTTTAAAAGGAAATAGGGACAGAATAGGCACAGCAAAGCTGCGTACGAGTCGGCGAAACGAACGAGCTGGGGAGAGTGTGGGAGGGATGTTCCCTTCCATGGGTGAGAGGGAACACCCCTCAGAAAGTTATGAGTATTTTCCCAATAAAATTTTGAAAGAAACAAGAGGCCCATGGGCCTTAACGCTCACCTGAGAAAATATCCAAAAACTTACAAAGAACTTAAATACAAAAAGTTCACAAAATTCCTCAAGTTTGGAAAATCCTGCAATAATTAATAAGAAAAGTCTAGTCACATTTCATTTTTAATAGCTCATATGCACGATTTAACTATAGCACAATAGATAATTTCCAAATCATTAACCATATGGTTATGCAGCCATGATTTTGACCTTTGAACATGTGAACTTGAACCATATATCAAAATGGTCTTAATATCAATACGTACAATATTCTAATAAACATGCATGTACAAAATGTTTATAGTTTTCAAGATAATTAGCAATTTAAGTCTTCTTTTGCAGCTGTGACCTTGACCTTTCAACATATGATCTTGTACCATATATCAAAATGATCATTGTCGCAATACCTACAATATTCTAATATACATGCCTATACAAAAAAATTATAGTTTTCAAGATAATTAGCAATTTAAGTCTTCTTTTGCAGCTGTGACCTTGACCTTTCAATATATGACCTTGTACCATATATTAAAATGATCATTGTTGCAATACCTACAATATTCTAATATACATGCCTATACAAAAAGTTAATAGTTTTCAAAGTAATTAGCAATTTAAGTCTTCTTTTGCAGCTGTGACCTTGACCTTTCAACATATGACCTTGAACCATATATCTAAATGATTTTCATATCAATACCTACAATATTCTAATATACATGCCTATACAAAAAGCTTAAAGTTTTCGAGCTATTGCACAATTTTAGTATTCATAAGCCAAAAATAAAATTTCAGGGGCAACAACTCATACATGGATTATCATATAGTTACGAAACTTGGTACCTTTTTCAATTTTGTCATGCTGAACATTTTAACAATGTTTTGAATTCATATATCTCTTAAAATTTGCAAGAAAATTGCCTAAAACTTCATAAATCACAAATAAGGTCATGACCTTGATTTGTAACCTTGACCCTATTTTACAGGTCATTTCAAGAAAAAGTCAAAACTGAAAACCCCATGTCATTATCTGTTCAAATAGTCAAGTTATAACAATTTGAAGTCATTTTACGAAATTTTTAAAATTAAACGCAAAAACGCGTAACCCATTTTTTGACCAAATTTCACGAAATGAACAAACTATAGGCTTAAGACCCTAGAGAAGCCAAATATCACATCAGATTTTTTCTCTCATCATCGGTTTTAGAGAAGAAGATTTTTTAAGATTTTTGGACCCCTAGGTCACCTTGACCTAGTTTTGGTAGCCATGGCAATGCCATGAAAAAATCTGAATTGCACCGGCCCATATATGCTTCTGACCAAGTATCATTGAAATCTGTCCAGCAGTTTTGGAAGAGAAGTCAAAAATAGGTGTTAACGACGCACGCACACACGCACGCACACACGCACGCGCACACACACGCACGCACGCAAATACACACGCCGCGCCATGCCATAAGCTCACATGACCTTTCGGTCAGGTGAGCTAAAAACTGTGTTACAAACTATCAATATTTGATCAGCTGAGCTAAAAAAAACTCCTTCAAATCTTCCAAAATTAAGTTTGCATTGGTATTAAAAAGCTCATGACTTTGACCTTCACTCCATTTTGAAAGCCAATTCAAGACACATCAAAACTTGAAAATATCATGACAAAATCTTTATATATACATGTATTCTAGATATTACAATTTTTGGTTAGTTCATAAATGACGTCATGACTCTGACCTTTGACCTTAGCATGATGTAGAAAAGCAATGCTATAGAGCATCATAAATAAACTACATTTAAATATAACCAAAAATACCTTTTAAAATGTATTAAAAGCACAAAAGTAAAAAATTAGGTCATGACCTTGACTCATGACCTTGACCCATTTCGAAGGTCATTTCAAGAAAAAGTCAAAACTGAAAACCTCATGTCATTATCTGTTCAAATAGTCAAGTTATAACAATTTGAAGTCATTTTACGAAATTTTTAAAATTAAACGCAAAAACGTATAACCCATTTTTCGACCAAATTTCACAAAATGAACAAACTACAGGTTTAAGACCCTAGAGAAGCCAAATATCACATCAGATTTTTTCTCCTATCATCGGTTTCGGAGAAGAAGATTTTTTAAAATTTTTGGACCCCTAGGTCACCTTGACCTAGTTGTGGTAGCCATGGCAACGCAATGAACAAATCTGAATTGCACCGGCCCATATATGCTTCTGACCAAGTATCATTGAAATCTGTCCAGCAGTTTTGGAGGAGAAGTCAAAAATAGGTGTTAACGACGCACGCACACACGCACGCACGCACACACGCACGCACATACACACGCCGTGCCATGCCATAAGCTCACATGACCTTTCGGTCAGGTGAGCTAAAAATGGTGCAATATAATGCAATTTCCAGTATTCTAATGACTCAGAATTTGTCTTAATAATGCCTAACATAATCAAATTTGACCCGACATTGTTTTCCCTTTGCATGATTGATATCGCCAACAAACTTGGCGGCTCAGTAACAGCATACATTAATCACTCGGGACATTTTTGTGTAAATAGGGAACTCAAATTTCAGGTCTAAAATCTGGACTGTCACACTAGAATAGGGACGGTTGACAAGTAAGTGTTACGCCTGTTACAAAAAGCAGAACTTATTTACTTTGTATATATGTACGATGGTGTCCAATATTTATTTGAATTATTCCAGTTAATAAAATGACACGATTCAACAATTTATATTGCCATATATAGCATTGTCAAACCATATAAAATGACGCAAGAAGATACTTCCCAATAACAACCGCCGACGACGTGTTTATCATGAATATTTTTTACAAAAAAGCTAAATGAATCATCCTTCTTATAATTATAATTATAAAATTCAAATTCCTTGCAGCGTTAATATTAAAATATGATTATATATATATATATATATATATATATATATATATATATATATATATATATATATATATATATATATATATATATTGGCATAATAAAAATTAATATAAATATTAATATTTGTGTTGCTGTATTATAATTATAATTATTATGATTATTATTATATTCGAGAAAATAATTGTAAGCTAAACTGTTTAATTTTATTTTAAAGGGAAGTAATATAACATTTGAAGTCAATAAACCAACAACTTTCGTTTTCGGTTTGATAGGGAAAATCCGAACTTGCTATTTTTATCCACTGTGTTAATTGGTCAATTCTGTCTTATCAGGTCACATGACATCAGTTCGTGGAAGGCGATAGATATTGATTTTCTCTTTGAGAGAAGGAACACTCGGCTTTTATAAACCTTTCTTAAGAGTTTGGTTCCTAAGCGACAGGTTTGTAAGAAATTATTTGTTATAAGTTAATTTTTCTAACAATATTTCACACGTTGATACATTGTAGCAACGTCATTATAGTTTTAAATAACTTTTCATCGCTTTGAACTGATAATCCACCATCTTGGAATCTAGTACACTGTTACAATAACTTGATTAATTTTCAACAGAATAAAGTTTATCCGTCAATATTTATTTATTTTCTTTTTAGCGAGACTAGCAATATTTTTTTTCAATCTTAATATTTATTTTTATATGAAAGCGAACTTTCTACTTTCGTTTTCGTCAGTTCTCTACACCACTGTTTTGGAAATGGCTAGAATTTAACAAAAAATGTCCACAAGGCTTAGGTTCTAACGTAACAGGGGAAAAATGACAATTACATCAGTGGAGATTAAATGTAAGATGATATGTTATGAAACTATCGTCTAGAATGTCTAAAGCTTGACAGTGGTCGACCAAAGAATTTTTTTGCTACCTTGGCAACACATAGATTGTGTATGAATGCATTGTCGGACACACAAAATGGCTGTAATAAATGTCCTTTATTAATCTTATCCCATCATCCATTCAAGATGCACCAAACTATTGACTCCGGATGTTTCCTTCCTATCTGTACATGTCTTCATTTCATTTAAATTGTGCATGCCAAACAAAACAAAACAAAAAAAAAAAAACAAAAAAACAAAAAAAAACAAAAAAAGCGCAATGTCCCATGGTGTCATTTCCGCAATTTGATATTATGACTTTTCAAAAAAAAAAAAAAAAATGCAAGTAAAATAACAATTTTTCTGCCTTTTTTTTTTTTTTTTTTTTTTTTTTTTTTTTTTTTTTTTTTTTTTTTTTTTACATTTTTTTATTTCCATAATTTACCTGTTGTAAATTTCTCAAGTGCTGTAGGATTTCCATTTCCCATCTCCCATACTGATCTATATTTTTTGCATAGATTTTGGGAAATTAAAATTGCTCTGTAGGAAAGTAGATTTTCTGTTGTGACTTTCTCTTGGAAAGTAAGTGACATGGAAAAATCCTAGAGCACTGCTGAGTTACAGCATATTATTTTTAATTTTTCACTTTATACTAACATTAGTTGTTTATAGAGTCTAACTAGCCTGCATGATCATATTTGTTTTTTAGCAGTTAGATAGCTACCTGCCTTCATCTTATTAATCATGTGCTGTCTGTCATTTATTATCATTTTACATTTTAATCTTCCATAATTACTACCCCAAATTTAGGAAACTTGGTGATTATCATGCCTTGGTAATCAAAGGACTTTTAGATATACAGAATTGAAAAAGCCATTGGGTCCCATTATAGGAAAAATAATTTAAAAAACTTTAAAATTCTTTTATGAATGTGTAACAGGAAAGGGAAATAATGCAGTGGCCAAACTGGGACTTGAACCTGGGACCTTCCCAATACCAGCAGAATGCTCTATCAACTGAGCTACCAGGCGACCTATCAATTCCAGTCTGTTACATTCCTCCCTTTCTTTTTTCGATTCAACTACTTTAAATTGAAACTACCAGGTTCTACTCTGGGACCAACCTATTACCTGTTGGTTAGCCACTGCCCAACCACGGACAAGACCTCAAATGTAACAGGAAAGGAAAAAAATGCACTGGTGCATTCTTAGTTCACCTTGTTTCAGATTTGCACAAATCATAGCAGACCTAAAATGGGGAAATGTCAAAGGGGGGAGGTTGAAAATAGCAAATTTGTCAATATATATAAAAAAAAACTATAAACATTTATAATATAAGGCATGTATATTAGAATAGTGCAGGTATTATGATAATCAATTATTGTGACATATACCAATTAGTACTATGACAAGTGCCAGGATACCCGTTCACAGTTAGGGTAATGACTGTAACAAACTGTTTACCCGTTACCCGTTAAAGCATGTATCATTGTTGTTGATCTAAAACAAAATGTATATAAGTTCAATTAAACTCTTGAATTTCATTCAAAATGACACTTGGCATGTCAGTAATTATGAACATTGTATATATTACATACGAGATAAGTATTGGAACACCTTGAGTAACTACGTTTAACCCAGTAATACAAACTACAGTTCTGAACAGCAATACTGATACCCCGGTAATAACCCTCCTATTATCGGGGAAACCATTTGAAAGTTGTTTCAAGCAGATTTCATACATTTACTGTTTTAAATATTTTGTTACTTTATTCAATAAAATTAACAAAATAATGAAAGTTATTGATTCTGTTTAACCTTGCAAGACAAAACCTATGCGGCGTCACTCGTATGAGCATTGCAGGGATTTTTCTGGCCATTTTGGGAAAGGGACCTTGGGATGAAATTTGGAAAATCATTGACAAAATCGACATTTTGGGAAAATTTTTCATAAAACTTTTAAAATTTTCACATTGTCAGGACATCAAATATTTTGCCTGGAATATTTTGATACATGCTGGTAGTCACTCATTTGTACCAAATCATTCAGACATAAACACAATATCTTCATAGACTGGCTTCAATACAAACATCTGAGAAAGTTGTTTCATGAGTTCTGCCATTCCTCATTGAGTATAAATCAAAATGTGCATCAACACAGGTTATTATAAAGATATACAAGCTACACCAAAAACATAGTTTTTTCACTTTTTCTTAAGTTTCTCAAAGCAGGATCATTTGGGAATTTTTACCTACAAAATTGGGAAAATGTATGCTTTTTGGCATTGGGAATGGGTCCCTTTACCGGACCCTGTGAGTGGCCAGAAAAATCCCTGCATTGCGCATGCATATTTAAGGTTTCATTAGAGAGGCGGGATTCAGGGTAGGTAACTATAGATATACGTACAAGATGCTGATTTCTGCAGATTAATCTGCAATTAACAGAATTTGTTTACTGCAAAATCATCAATATAGATTAATAATCATTTATTTAATAATATCTGTTTATTCTGGTTATTTATTCACGGTTTATGAAATAGATTCTTAATTGAAATGTGTGGAAGATGAAAAGCATCGGGTACTCGGTACCGGGTTGGGTGCAAGATTTCGGGTACCTGGGTACAGCATTCTCTACCCGTCACAGCCCTAATACCAATAGTTAAAGGATGGGTAAAAAGGATGAAAAAAATTCTTAAAATAGGTATACATTAACTCACTCTAGCAAAAAAATAGTGTGCTTCAAAGTGAGTTTCGGCAGTCATATTCTTCCAAAATATTAGGTAAAGGTAAAAGGAAAGTTTGAGTTCCCTAGGAAAATTATATGCAATTTGATCTGGAAACTTCCCTGTTCTAGATATAGTGGTACTCAAAAAGTTTAAAACAGTACAACGATAAACAACTTATGTTTGGATATAAATTAAATTTTTTTCTAAATTTAATAAGTACCAGAGCTTTAAACTCAATATTATATTAAGACAAGTCTGTAAGTTGTACTGATAAAATTGAGATATTGTCAATTGAAATTAAACAGCTGAATCAGCATATTAAGATCTGATTTTGCCATCCTAATATCTATATACATGTTTCGTAGTTTCTTCTTTGTGTCCATAAGATTTTGATAGAAATTGAAAACATCCAGTTCTTCAAAAAAATAATAGACATATACAATGATATATTTAATAATAAATAAAATTTTTTTGAAGCATGTTATGAATCTGTTTGAGAGGTTTTGATTGTTATGACAACGAACACTAGACCAATTTTTCTTCAGCATCAGTATAGACATCATAAGTTGTCAATCTTGACAGGGTAAATGATATGCCATATACAAAAAAAAGATTCTGTTTTACAAAAAAGTATTTGTATTTTACAGAAACTATGACTTAGTGAGCATTGTGGGTAGACATCAGCTGACATACTGTCATGGCTTCAAACTATCCAGATGGATCAGGTATGTTTTAGTATATAGATACTGTAAAGAATTAACTAGTTAACCATGAAACTAATTATAATGCAAATCTAATAAAATATAGTATTATAGTCAGACCTTCACCAGCCAATTTTTGGCAAAAAATGCCGATTCAAACTTCAAAAAGCCAATTGAAAAATATCTGAATCGGCTTTTTTCCCCAATAATAGTAAGACAAAAACTGATTAAAAATTCTTTATTGTACTCTGGACAGTGTCACAATTCAGTGAACTTCCCTATATTCACAGGTAATTACCTAACACCTTACAAGTTTATTGATTACTAGTGGCTTCACCTGTTCACATAGTTTCTACTAGAAGATACATATCACAGTCATACACGTGCCTGATTGTAGTTAATAACCTCCCCTGATCTCTATATAGAAGAGCTGACTAGATTGATTACAACTGTTTTTAGGTTCACCAACAAGAACATAATTACAACATTACACATGGTTTTTGTATCGGATCATTTTTTGTTTCTGTTATAAATATGTCGATATATTTTAAGTTACAAGTGATGGGAGTTTTGCAAGATATTAATTGGAGATATTTATGAACATTTATCTATGTATGCGACATTGTCATACATGTAAAGTTGAAAAGCATTGTGTTAACGCCATATTTTCAAATAAAAATTCTAATGTTTATTTCTTTACCTATCTGATCTGTGTTTATTAAAAACAGAAAATTTTTCTCACAGACCCTCAAAATGGGGTCAAGGTAATTTTGCAGTTTTAAGCTATTTGCTTCAAAATTTTAAGAGATATATAATATCAAAACATTGTTAAAATGTTCAGCATGACAAAATTAAATTTAAAAAGGTATTAAGTTTCGTAACTATATGATAATGCATGTAGGAGTTGTTGCCCTGAAATGTTATTTTTTGCTTAAAAAACTAAAATTGTGCATTAGCTTGAAAACTATTAACTTTTTGCTTAGGCATGTATCAGAATATTGCAGAAATTGACATGATGATCATTTTGATATATGGCTCAAGGTCATATGTTCAAAGGTCAAGGACATAGGTGCATAAAAAGACTGAAATGGAAACTGTTTACTTTTTTTATAGGCATGTATATTAGAATATTGTAGGAATTGATATAGTGATCATTCTGATATAAGATTCAAGATTTTACATTTAAAGGTCAAGGTCATAGATGCATAAGAATGCTCAAATTGCCATATCCTCAGGTAAGCATTAAGGCCCATGGGTCTCTTGTATTTAATATATCAGTAACTGAATAATGTCAGGAAGGAAAAGATCATTCTCAGGATCTGCAAGCACACCATCAAAGTGCAAAGCATGTGTAATTATTTCAATTAACTGGAAAAAATAAATTTTTGTGGATTGGGGAATGAATGAAGCGTATTGCACTGTATCCTATTCACATTTAAATATTAGATCGATGGCAAGAAATAATCTTATATCAGGCATGCTAGTTCGCCACCCACAGGAAACTTTGTAATGCAAAAATGACCTCCAAAAATATAAGTAGATTTTTTTTATAATTTAAAAGATCCTTTAAATGAAAAAAAAAACTTAATAATAATAGTAAGGACAGAACCTTTTTTTTTCCATTTTTTGGCAAACGTAAATTTTCACAAACAAAATTAGCAAAGTAATACTGATAGAGAACATGTTTTTCTGTGGTAAAGAAAATTCATACCAAGTACAGATCTGAACTAGACAATGGCACCATATGTGCATTATTGTAGTATTGAGCTGTTGAATGAATTCCAATGGCAATTGTTATGAATTTCAGCCAAATGAAACAATGTTGCTAAATGCAAAAACAAAAAAGCCACCCATGAATACAACATAGGACTAGCAAAATAAACACAATTTCATGAGTAAGAGTTGTCTTTTTTATGTGTATGTGTATATACATATGTATATAAACCCCAATATGACCGTTTGTGGGCTTTTGTAACCATTTGGGTCGTGACCTGGATGTCTGGATGTATATTATGTATAGTCTTGTTGATAAACTAAGACTTCAGCAAGTTAATCACCTTGTGGAGGGGGGGGGACTGGTGTGCTGAATGCATCCAAACTGATTCTTTATCATGTGAACTAACCTTTGTGCAGAACAAATAAAGATTAAAATAAAAAAATAATTATGCAATCACTATTGAGAGGTTGTTCTTCGTGTGCACACCATGAGTAAACACAATCTTGAATTTTTGTCCACAACCAATATAATATACCCAAATTGTTAGTTTTTCGGTTTGTCGTAAAATGTCAATACTTCTAGAAATAGAATTTTCCATGTTTTCCTTGTCCACATACACCCAGCTTCCGTAAATTTATTGATAGCTCGTTTGGTCCTCCCTGGCTATGGTATGATGTTGCAACAATGGCATGTTTTGGGATATTTGTATGAAAGCACAAGAAATAAATTAATTCACAACAGGATGCAATGTATTAGAGAAAAAAAAAATGTGACAAAACACTAAAACAGAAAAAATAAGATTCTTGAACATTCAGTTAAATTCTGAGGAATATTGATAGGGCCTATGATCGTAGATAGAATGCATGACTTTGACCTACTGAACTTTTAAAACCTACATACATTTCGAATTATAAATTTTATGCATGCAGATTCCGACTTCCCAATAAATTGGTTTCTTCTACCAAAAAAAAAAAAAAAAAAAGAAAAAAAAAAAAAGAAAGAAAAATTTAATCCTATGAAACATTGAATGATCCGCGACATGCATGCCTGTGTAATTAAATTGGTTTCTTCTACCAAAAAAAAAAAAAAAAAAAAAAAAAAAAAAAAGAAAGAAAAATTTAATCCTATGAAACATTGAACGATCCGCGACATGCATGCCTGTGTAATTAAATTTCATATTTTGAAATATTCTTTAGTCTTGACAAAATTTTGAGAGCTGTAGGTATGTCTTTTATGGTTAACTTTCATACAGATATATGACATAAATCATATCTGAAACATTGTCATGACTATCTTGGAGAGCTCAGTATAACTTCCTGTACTAGCTCTAACCAAGAAAATAGATGTTTAGCTCCCACAACTGATTAGCCCCCACATGTTTACCACAACTTGATTTCCGGAACTACAAGACCATTTGCCCCTGTTTCTTATTGCAGGTTAACCCTGGGTCTCTTCGCCTCCTTGATGTTTCACTACATCACATTATACTATCAGCATCCGTTTCAGAATTTATTTAAATTATTAACATTTGTTGTGCATTGTGTTGTCTGTAGTTAAAAGCATTTCCTTTTGTTCCAAATTATTAAATATTTTGTATTGTGTATGCTTGTACATTTCAAGAATCACGAAATGCAAGGAAAGAGCAATAGTTTAAAGTCCCGACACATGGAAAATGGTTTCAAATACATTATTTTAAATCAAATTCCAGATACATTTTAATATGATTCTTATCTTGGAAAACAGTCAATGCACCATATCTATTGACTGAAACAGAATGATGGGTTTTGTGAATTCTCATAACATACGCTGATTGAGAGGAATTCCTTATTTTTCTCACCAATGGAAATTAATAAACATTTATTTTAGAATATTGTAGGTATTGATATGACAATCAGTTTGATACATGGTTCAATACATATGCTTAAAGGTCAAAGTCAAAGCTGCTGCATAAGAAGACTGAATTTGTTAATTATCCTGGCAACTATTAACTTTTTGTATATGCATGTATGTTAGAATATTGTGGGCATCAAAATGATGATCATTTTAATTCATAGTTCAAGGTTATTCATTTAAAGTTCAAGGTCATAGCTGTTTAAGAATACTTAAAATTCTTATTATCTTGAAAAGTATGCACTTATTCTATTGCCATGTATATAAGAATATTGTAGGTATATATTGATATGATTATTTTGGTATATGGGTTAAGGTCGTACTTTCAACAGTCAATGTTATATCTACCTTAAAGTATACTGAAATGGTTAATGATCTTGAAATTATTCATTGTAATTTAGTTACTACATTTATTATTAGTCACAGAGTGAGTTAATATGGTTTATACAGAGTCAGGGCGAGGGCGAACCCTGTAACTATTATATCCTACCCGTCAACCTGAGGAACCAATGTAAATGTAGTGTGTGTATAAATGTCACTTTTACACACAATGTATAGTCATATTATACTCTGTTCTTGGAACAAGAAAAGTATTGGATGAGAAATTGCTTAAATTTTTCTTATATGAAACAAACCAATCCTGCATGTTTTGTAATTTAATTTAATCCTGTACAAGCCATATAAGATGCCTTGTATAATAATACTATCTTACTGATTATTATAAGAAAATCATTTAAAAAGCATTTTGAGTCTATTTACTCAGTGAGCGACATGATACAGTTGGCATGGCAAACAGTCGCTCTATGTAGTAAATTATGATTAATTCAACTTACAATCATTTCCATCAAACATTTAAGTAGGTATACTCTTGTTCCTAGAATTAAAAAAAATTGTGTCATCAACACATCATTACATGTGTCCTTATTTACTTGGGTTTGTGATAAATATGGCATGTTTACTGTCAAGCGGTTCAGCCATTGACATTGGACAAGGGAAATCACTCATACTGATTAGATATGGAATCTGACTGACAGAATATGGTCTATATTGGATCAACACCTGAATCGCTTATTGATGTTCACAGAAACTAATGAGAAGTAAGATATTTTAACTGTACAAGAAGATTGAAATTGTTAATTTGCAACAAATTTGGTTGACCTTGACATACATTTAAGGTCACAGTGACCTAAAGTAGTAAATTTGCAAAGCTGTTTGACCTTGGCCTATATATTTAAGGTCAAAGTGACCTACAGTAGTAAAGCCTTTAAAATCTTTTTGTTAGCATTTTCTTTGAAACCAGTGGTTTAAATTTGATGAAACTTAGTTATAATCATTCTTGGTTTAAGGCATTGCAGATTGCACAAATAAGGAGTTATGTCTCCTTGGGGCTTTGTTAGGAGGGAAATAGTGAAATTTTTAAAAAATCTTCTCTTCTGAATGAACAAGCAATATACCAAAGTAATTTCATTTATAATATTCATAGGTCATCTTGTTTTAGATTTTCACAAATTGTAGTCATGGGGCTCAAAATTGGGACTTAGTGGGGAAATTACTAAAAATTATATATATTTGTCAATATATCTTGAATACTATTTATGTTTTATAGGTATGTATTTTAAAATATTGTAGGTGTTGATTTGACATTCATTTTGATATATGATTCAAGGTCATAGGTTCAAAGGTCGAGGTTAAAGCTGCAAAAGAAGACTTAAATTGCAAATTATCTTGCAAACAATTTTTTGACATATCCTGAAGTGAGTGTTAAGGCCCATTGGCCTGTTGTTTAATTTTAACACATCTTTGAGTGCTTTGTCCTTCAGTTAAAATCATGTTAATATGTTGAAGCCACCAAATATTTATTTAAAATCATAATTCAAATACAACTCTACCAATTTAACAATTTTCTGTTATCTTGGCTGCAACTTTAACTAAGCTGAATTTTGTGAAAACAATGTTGAACTGCAAAACGATAAATAAAACATATTAAACTTAATGGTTTTTCAGTGTACAAGACCCAGTTTCACAATCGTTCATTTGTTGAGAATTTTTTTTGGCAAATATGAAACCTTCATAATTTTGTTATTGTTGAATTAAATGTCTAGTAATTTAATGTGTCATATTGAAGATCACTTCAAGCTTGTAACATCTGTACTTAGTTCTATTACAAATGTTTATTTGAAAAATTCCAAAAAAGAGATTGCTAAAATTCACTAAATTTAAGTGAAGACAAATATTAGTTAAAGATTGATTGTGAAACAGGGGCCAGATTTTTATTTTAAGTTGACAAGTATTAGTATCTGTAGCTAAAAAGTATCTGCAAATTTGGGGACTTGTTATGTTTTTTTGTTTTTAGCAACAAATTTGGAAAATTTGCCAAAAATCTCAAAGGAAGTAAAAACAGATGACAATGAGCCAGGTAGGGATACAGGCAAGGATTATAGTGATGAAAATACAAATAATGCTGAAAATAGAGTAGACAAAGAAGGGAAGTCAAAACAAGATTTCACAATAGGGAACGCTTCCATGCACTTGGACCAAAACCCTAGACAACAGTTAAAGCAGAACGAAAATATTGAGCTTCATTCAAAGAAAAGCTCTTGTGAATTTGACCAGGATATTGGTTCAAAAAGTGATGGTTGTGAAAAACAGGACAATGTTAATCATCATAATGATACTGAGACAAAAAGAGAGAGAGAACAAAACCAAGAGGATAAGGATAATAAAATAAATAAACAAAGTGATTTTGTTGAAAGTGATAAACAGCAAAATAAATATGGAGCTGAAGGGTTTTGTGAGTCTGGCTTTGTTAATAATCAGAACTTAGATGATAGAAAATATGATGAAAACCAAACAAAAACAACAGATTTAGAAGGGACAAACAATGTTACTGAAACTACATCAGACGATTACACAGATAGGAAATCAAAGGATGACAGTAACTCTGATTCTGTTCCTAATCCTTGCAGATTAGCATTAAAGAGAGAAAACCTGAAGACTGGTAGTGAAGGGAAGGATAATAAAGCTGTTGAACTTGTTGAATTTAAGACTGGTAGTGAAGGGAAGGATAATAAAGCTGTTGAACTTGTTGAATTGAAGACTGGTAGTGAAGGGAAGGATAATAAAGCTGTTGAACTTGTTGAATTGAAGACTGGTAGTGAAGGGACGGATAATAAAGCTGTTGAACTTGTTGAATTCTTTAAGAATTTATCAATCAAAGATCAACCACGAAGTAACAATGATAGTGAGAGTTACAAGAGCTTGCATGGGGCCATTAAGTCCACATATCCTAAGGTTATAAAACAGCAAAAGATAGAGAATGAGAACATGAATAACCAAACTTCTTATCAAACAACTTCTGGCTCACCATGTTCTACAGAAAAACCAATGACTAAATTTGAAAAAGAGAATAATAAAAGCCCTAAGTCTGATAAGGCATCAGAGAAATCTTTTGAAGAGAGTCATAAAACTGATAGTTTTAGAATGATAGAAAGTAGCCCTAGGTCTATCAGAAAAATTATAAACTCTGCACCAGAAGAACAATCAAAAGCTTTTACTGATAAACAACAACAGCAGCAGCAGGAGTCAATGCAACCTCATCATCCTGCAGATAATTTGGCAGGTAAACAACAACAACAGCAGTCTCTGCAACATCATCCTCCTGAAAGTAACCTGGCAGATAAACAACAACAGCAGCAGTCAATGCAACCTCATCATCCTGCAGATAACATGACAGGTAAACAACAACAGCAGTCAATGCAACCTCATCATCCTGCAGATAACTTGACAGGTAAACGACAACAGCAGCAGTCAATGCAACCTCATCATCCTGCAGATATGGCAGGTAAACAACAACAGCAGTCAATGCAACCTCATCATCCTGCAGATAACTTGGCAGGTAAACGACAACAGCAGCAGTCAATGCAACCTCATCATCCTGCAGATAACTTGGCAGATAAACAACAACAACAACAGTCTCTGCAAAGTCAGCCTCCTGCAGATAACTTTGCAGATAAACAACAGCAACAGCGGTTTCTGCAATGTCAGCCTCCTGCAGATACCTTGGCAGATAAACAACAACAGCAACAGCAGTCTCTGCAACATCATCCTCCTGCAGATAACTTCGCAGATGAACAACAACAACAACAGCGGTCTCTGCAATGTCAGCCTCCTGCAGATAACTTTGCAGATAAACAACAACAACAGCAGTGTGTGCAAAGTCAGCCTCTGACAGGTAATTTGGCATCTTTTAATCCTTTAGAGTTTTGCCCATTATATGTCATTTGAATTCAAGTATAAATCATAATTTAAAATTCAGCTTACTGAAAAGCTTTCATTGCTTGTTTTCTTGCTTACAATTAAGCTTAGTTATTTTCATCATTAAAACATGTAGTTTGCTTGTGCTTGTTGACTGACTGAGAAGTTGGGAAGCAGATATCATGCTTGTAATTATATTTGGCTAAGAAATACATATTATTAGTATCTCATGATGGAAACTACAACAAGCATCTGATACACAAAATTGTACATACATAACATACTAATGATATTTTTATCTTACAATTTATTATTTTATAGAAAACAAACAAAATCCATTAATTAAAATGAAGTATTTGTACACAAAATCTCAAAATTCATAGACCTATTTTCTTGCGCATTTATACAATGAGTTGTATGGCGGGAAAGTACCAAAACAGTTTCATTTCAAATTTCTTCGTCGCTAGAACTGGACTCACAAATTATTCTCCGGTATTTTGATTTTTTCTGTGAAACATTCAGTGTATTTTCTGTGTTGGATTCAGTGTTTGGATAATAATTTCGACAATTAATACATTGGATGGAGCAATTTCCTGAAATATTGGAATTTCCAGTGAATGGAAGTGGTGCAGAACAAGATGTATTTGAACTAAAGCCAGGATTTGAAATTGATCTAGATTGTGTAGATTATTTGCGCCATTATTGTATCGCGCATATGGATGATACGGAAAATTTCAGGCACCCTGATACGAGTCAGAAAAATTGAAATTTAATAAAAATACATTTTAATTGTTTGCGTGTAGGTTCATGTGTACTTTTAGCCAACTGGGTGTTTCCCCGCATTCCATTCTGATGACGTCACGGAATCTCCAAATTGAAAGTAGTTCCAACTGACATGTGCGTGATTATTGGCGCCATTATTGCATCGCCCATATGGATGATACGGAAAATATCAGGCACCCTGATACGAGTCAGAAAAATTGAAATTTAATACAAATATGTTTTAATTGTTAGATAAATATGGGAGGTGATATAATAGTGCATTCTTTCTGTGTTTTGATGATTTGGCTAGGAGTTATGACCCTTTGAATGTTTGAATTGATTAATTTTGTCCCTGTTTGATCTTTGTAATTTTCACACAGAATAAAATAAAACTTGGTAGGAACCATAAACATAATATCTGTTTCTGATTTTGTCTGTGTCTTTATAGTTTAATGTTCATTATTTGTGTTAATACTTCATCTCTGTGATTCCTGAGCAGAATATGATAAAACTTGGTGGGAATGGTTAACATGGTGCATCCATGTGCCCCTTTAATTCTGTCTTTTAATCCTGTATTTGTTGCTTGCTTGTAATTAAATCCTGTATTTGTTGCTTGTAATTAAATACTGTATTTGTTGCTTGCTTGTAATTCAATCCTGTATTTGTTGCTTGCTTTAATTGAATCCTGTATTTGTTGCTTGCTTGTAATTCATTCCTGTATTTGTTGCTTGCTTGTAATTCAATCCAGTATTTGTTGCTTGCTTGTAATTCAATCCTGTATTTGTTGCTTGCTTATAATTCAATCCAGTATTTGTTGCTTGCTTGTAATTAAATCCTGTATTTGTTGTGCTTGTAATTAAATCCTGTATTTGTTGCTTGCTTGTAATTCAATCCTGTATTTGTTGCTTGCTTGTAATTCAATCCTGTATTTGTTGCTTGCTTGTAATTCAATCCTGTATTTGTTTCGTGCTTGTGATTCAATCCTGTATTTGTTGCTTGCTTGTGATTAAATCCTGTATTTGTTGCTTGCTTGTAATGAAACTCTGTATTTGTTGCTTGCTTGTAATTTAATTATGTATTTGTTCTGTATTTGTAATTCAAATCCTGTATTTATTCTGTGTTTGTAATTCAATCCAGGTTTGCTTGCTTGTTATTAACTGCAATGTGTGTGTGTGTGTGTGTGTGTGTGTGTGTGTGTGTGTGTGTGTGTGTGTGTTTTAGACAAAAAGCAATGTTTATACACTGAGTGTGTTTCAAGTCTTATAATATTGTATTTAAATTAGATATACATTCAACTCTGTTATCAACAGCACTCTTATTAACAGCATTTTCAGATAACAGAAAAAAAATGTAATAACATACTTTTTAATTGCATATATGAATAGTAGCTCTAGCTAGAAATTATTATATGGAACAAATGTACAAAAATATTTCTCTTCCATATATTGACACTGCCATCTAGCAGAGAGAAATTACTTCAGGCATCAGTGCACATATCTTTTTAACACTCTTAACCTTAACAGTCAATTATTTACATCAGAAGTTTACCTTTATGTGAGGCCACTAATTTACAGGTGCAGAATAATTTTATCAGATGGAAATTAATGTTGTGAACAGTTCTTATTTTACAAGATTTTCCACAGTTGATTTTCACCAGTGCTTGATTCCTAGTTGATAAATTGGTCTAAATATGTTGACAGTACATATACAATTTATATATTTTCCTTGCATTCAAGTGACTGTTAAGGTGTGGGGGGGGGGGGGGGGGGGCCTTTCCCTTTATGTTATATGACTCTAAAACACTCTCTTGCTAAGGTTTATATTTTTATTGAGTCCCATCAGACATAAACAATTGATTTTACAATGTTTAAATTCAATAATATTGGTAATATTTGTTATATAAAATCTATCAAACAGAGCATTTTAGGGCCTTGTTGTCGTCATTATTTATTTTAAGTTGTAACTGGCAGATAATAATTTCTCTTACCACTTTGGTTTAAGCCCAGCTTGAGTAGATTCTAGTAAAGTACATTTGCAGAGGATTGGTGTTTTTTCTCAAAACATGAATTTCTTTACCACCCTAGTATCAACTACCACCCTAGTATCTTAAAAAATCTGAAATAATCTTAAGAAGTACCATTTCAACCATGCAATCAACAACCAACCATTCAAAAATAGATTTCATTTTATACTTTCTTTTTGTAATTGTAAATTATTGCAGAGACAGAGCATTATGACCAATCTATGACATTATTTTCAAGTGATCTTTTATAAAAAATGAAATGATATTAAATGCATTATTAGCTCACCTGAGCACATAGTTCTCATTACAAAATTACTTTATTAATAAATTTAGGTGAATTCTTTTCCAAACATCATTTTCTTATGTGAAGAAACACATGTTTAACAATTTTCATGAAATTCTGTAAAATACAAGTCGCTTTTTTCGACATTATTCTTTTTCAATTCTAGCAACCCAAGGGTCGGGGTTCAAATACCAATGAGGCCACCTTTTTTTTTTTTTTTTATTTTGTTTTAAAAAATCATTGTTATGTGACATTATTTAAATTAATTGAACAATTTTTTAAAAATAATTTGCAGTTGAATTTTACAATTTTTAAAAAAATATTTTAATTAATGTGACAAATCTGTAAAGTCTTAAATCTGGATCTGAAAATTGCTCATGTGAGCTTTTGTTATGGATAGGAACTCTGCCATCCATCCATACATCCATCAAAAGACTTCTTCTCAGACACTACTGGTCACATTTCATTCATATAAGTCAATAGCACCTTTAGACCATTGCCATTCTCATTTGTGTTTCTGGTCGCTTTGGCTACCAAAAGTAGGTCACAGTGACCTATATAGCTAAAAACCAAAACAATTAAAATAATGTTATCTGAAACAACTTCTATTGAGGCAATATGTTATGACTTATCCAGGTATTATCAAGACATACCAGTTACATTTTAACTCAGGTGAGCAAATTAGGGCCATCTTAGACTCTTGTTTTACATCATATAAAATTCTGTTCAGATTTATAAAGATGAATTATAATGCCATGGTTAAGTGTTTTGAATTTCAGAGTATTAAAAAGTGTTTAATTTTTAAGAAAAATACTGTTGTGTAGTTAAAATCATCTATAGTGGATTAAAGAAACAATGTCAAATTTGACTTGTGAATTTCCGCCGTTTTTTGCAAAATTGCAATATTGTTTGGTTTGAGTAAAGAGTGTCAGTGTAGAGTTTTACTCAAAAAAGCTTTTAATAGGCACTTGGGCTGTTTACTTATCTCAGATAATTTGGACAATACTTGTCAGACTGTCCTGGCATTTTAGCTTGATATTTCCAAATTATACTGACATCATCTTAGGATCTTGTGTTTAAAATACCACAAAGACAACGACTTTTAATTGACATGCGGAATCAAGCTTAAGGTATGTTTGAAGCTGGCATGACACAGACTCGTGTTTATTGGAGTGTTTCCTATTGTCATCCATTGTTTGAGTTTAAGATTTGCAGAGACCAGCAGCGCAGCAGACAGACCTCGTTCTGGATGTCCACTGTGCACCACACCAGCTGAATACTGATATCTGTGTACTTGTGCACTAAGAAGAACCATAAGTGGTGCACAACTGCAAGCATGTCTTCTTCAGACAGGCACCAGAGTTAGGAATTCACACAGACTGTGTGCATTAGGTTTCATAGTGCTGGATTAAGTATGATATGTCGATGTTATCCTGAAGCCCAGACACAGACGGGCAAGGCTGGATATACAATTTTGTTTGGAATTACAAACAATGGGTAGCTGTATTGTTTACCGACGAGTCTCGGTATGTACTGGAAATGCTAGATAAACGCCTTCATCTGTGGAGGCTACTTGGAGAGGTATACAACCTGCAATGTTTTTCAACATGACCGTTACAGAGGTAGAAGTGTTTTCGTCTGGGGAGGCATCAGTGTATGCTCACAGACATAGCTTGTGGTAATAGACATAAACATGACAAATCAACATAACATTGACAGGGTTTTGAGGACTGTTGTCTTTCCTTTCCTGTGGCAGAATTAGTGCCATCACCAGGATGACAGTACCAGACCACATTGTGCCAGAATCATCCAAGAATTCTTTTGTCAGAACAATGTTGTGCTCATTGACTAGCCAGCACGCTTGCCAGACATGTCTCCCATTGAACATGTGTGGGACATTCTGGGACAGAGGGTCAAGCGCAGAATATAGGCACCAAGAACCCTCCAGGCTCTTGGTTCAGAGCTACAGGAAGAATGGGGGCTGATTCCTCAGCATCAAATCTCAAGAATTATTCAGAGTATGCGATGTCAGTGCAAGTACTTATATGCCACGGGACACACACCCATTACTGAAGGACATTTTGAACATTTTCATCTATTATACATGATATTTGAGGCTATCATAGGAAGGAACTTGTATTAATTTCATGTGACATTCAAAGGAATTGAATTTTAAGTTATGAAAACTTAGTTTTTTGAGTGTTTTGTATAAACACAGATAATACTCAATTTACACTAATTTTTAGCTCAACTGGCTACTATAAATAGCAAAAACACATAAATAGCCATTGTTGAGTCATTTTTAGCTCAACTGGCAATAGCCAGCTGAGCTTATTGCATGGTGAAGTGTGTGTGCATGCATCCGTGCGTAAACTTTAATCTTCTCCTTTGAAACTACTGGACCAATTTTAACCAAATTTGGTGTGAAAGGTCCCTAGGTGCTGCAAATTAAAGTTGGCATAAATCAACTTCCTGTGGCATCCAAGATGGCCGCCATTATTATAAATAGCAAAAAGTGATAAATGGCTGATACACGTTTATTTATCAGCCCATTTAGTTCAAATTTGGTATATAGAAAGTAGATGCATAGCCATTTAACATATGTAATAGGTTTTTCAGAAACAATTTTTATTGGGTTGCTATTAGCAGAATATTCAAATAAGGTGCTATATTTAGTCAATTGTTTGAAAATCTTCTCAGAAACTACTGGACCTATTTGAACTTAACCTACTATAAAAAGCAAAAACACATAAATAGCCATTGTTGAGTCATTTTTAGCTCAACTTGTAATAGCCAGCTGAGCCTATGGCATGGTGAAGTGTGCGTGCATGCATCGGTGCGTAAACTTTAATCTTCTTTGAAACTACTGGACCAATTTTAACCAAATTTGGTGTGAAAGGTCCCTAGGTGCTGCAGATTAAAGTTGGCACAAATCAACTTCCTGCAGCATCCAAGATGGCCACCATTATTATAAATAGCAAAAAGTGATAAATGGCTGATTCACATTTATTTATCAGCCTATTTAGTTTAAATTTGGTATATAGAAAGTAGATGCATAGCCATTAAACATATGTAACAGGTTTTTCAGAAACAGTTTTTATTGGGTCGCTATTGGCAGAATATTCAAATAAGGTGCTATATTTAGTCAATTCTTTGAAAATTTTCTCCTCAGAAACTACTGGACCTATTTGAACTTAACCTACTATAAATAGCAAAAACACATAAATAGCCATTGTTGAGTCATTTTTAGCTCAACTTGAAATAGCCAGCTGAGCTTATGGCATGGTGAAGTGTGTGTGCATGCATCCGTGCGTAAACTTTAATCTTCTTTGAAACTACTGGACCAATTTTAACCAAATTTGGTGTGAAAGGTCCCTAGGTGCTGCAGATTAAAGTTGGCACAAATCAACTTCCTGCGGCATCCAAGATGGCCACCATTATTATAAATAGCAAAAAGTGATAAATGGCTGATTCACATTTATTTATCAGCCTATTTAGTTCAAATTTGTTATATAGAAAGTAGATGCATAGCCATTTAACATAAGTAACAGGTTTTTCAGAAACAGTTTTTATTGGGTTGCTATTAGCAGAATATTCAAATAAGGTGCTATAATTAGTCAATTGTTTGAAAATCTTCTCCTCAGAAACTTCTGGACCTATTTGAACCTAATTTGGTGTGCAAAGTCCCTGGGAGATGCAGATTAAAGTTTGCACAAACTGTGGCATCAAAAATGTCCGCCGTTTTTATAAATAGCAAAAAGTAATGAATGGCCGAAACATATTTATAAATCATACAATTTGGTTCAAATTTGGTATATAGACAGTAGATGTATAGCCATACATATAATTTTTTCTGAAACATTTTAGCTCGACTGGCAATAGCTAGCGACATGGCTGTCTGAAATTCACATGCAAATAAAGTGCCAGTTGAGCAATACAGGCCCTTTTGGGCCTCTTAATTAACCGTTTCTGTTCAAATTTGAAATGAAGAGAGAAGATAGCAGGGCATTCAACATATATATAACGGGTTTTTCTGAGAAATTTTTCGTTGACCTGATATTTAGGAATTATGCAAATGAGGTGCAATATTTAAACAATTCTTTGAAAATCATCTTCTCTGAAACCACTGGGCTGACTAGGTGCATGGGGTAGACTAAAGTTTGTACCAGGCGACCCCTCCCGACATCCAAAATGGCCTCCATTACTATAAGTAGAAAAAACACAAAATGGTCATTGTGGATCCATTTTTCCACCAATTAAGCTCAAATTTGAAATGTAGAAAGTATATTGTGGGAGATTTAACATATGTAATGGGTTTTTGTGAGAATTTTCGTTGACCCAATTTTTAAGAATTATGCAAATTAGGTGTAATATTTAACGAAATCTTTGAAAATCTTCTTCTCTGAAACCACTGGGCCAATTGGAAAGAAATTTTGTGTGGCTGATCCCTACCTCGGCCTGACTAAAGTATGTACCAGACAACCCCGCCCGATATCCAAGATGGCTGCTGTTACTATAAATAGAAAAAACACAAAAATGGCCATTGTAGTTCCATTTTTCCATCGATTAAGCTCAAATTGCAAATGTAGAAAGTATATTGTGGGGGATTCACCATATGTAATGGGTTTTTCCAAGTCTTTTTTTCTTTGACCAAGTTTTCACTAATTATGCAAATTAGGTGCAATATTTTGTGAAATCTTTGAAAATCTTCTCCTCTGAAACCACTGGGCCATTTGGAATGAAATTTTGTGTGGAAGGTCCTTACGTTGGCCTGACTAAAGTTTGTACCAGACAATCCCGTGTGACATTCAAGATGGCCGCCGTAACTAATAATAGAAAAAAAACCAAAAATGGCCATTGTGGATCCTTTTTTCCACCAATAGAGCTTAAATTTTAAAAATATAACGTATACTGTGTGGGATTCAAAATATGTAACAGGTTTTTTCTGAGAAAATTTTTATTGACCCAATTTTCAAGAAATATGCAAATTAGGTGTAATATTTAGTAAAAATCTTCTCCTCTAAAACCACTGGGCGAATTGGAACCAAATTTCATGTGGAAGGTTCCTACATCACTCTGAAAAAGTTTGTACCAGTCCATGATGCCCGTTGTTACTAAATATAAAAAAAAACAAACAAGAATAGCCATTGTTGATCCATTTTAAGGTAAACAGGCTAAACCCAGCTGAGTTTATGGCATGGCAAAGCATGCCTGCATGTGTGTGTTGCAAAATAGGCTTCAATGAAGCAAAAGCAGTCATAAGCTCAATTTATTTCCCATTTTTAGCTGATGAACCAATCATGGTAACCATATCACATTGTCTTACAGGGGCCACAGTGGCCGAGTGGTCTTAAGCATTCGATGTTACAGATCACAGCGCCTCTCACCCCTGACATTGCGCATTAACATCGCAGTGGCGCTAGCACTTCATCTTTGAAAGTTTGTCAGTTAACTTGCTTCTTGGTCGTGGTTTTCTCCGATACTCCAGTGTCCTCTACCATTTCCAAAACTGACAGACTCCATATAAGTGAAATATTCTTGAGTTGAACGTTAAACAGCATTACAAACAAAAACAAACATTGTCTTACATATGCAACCAGTTGAGCATCACAGGCCCTTTTGGGCCTCTTGTTGTGAAAAATGACCTCAATCTCTGAATTACTTGACACAGTGCCACAACAAGGATCTTAGTGCTATCAAATGAAAGAAAACATTTTTTTCAAGTTATGAAATGTATCTAATAAAATAGATAAAAATTAAACCATTGTTTGTTTTGGTGTTCTTTTGTTTCGTGTTTTTTTTTTTTTTTAAAGATTTCTCTACCATTTTTGTTGAAAATATAATTTTTCTTTTATATGTTATATTTAATTTCTTATGAATGCACTGTTATTGGTGCTCAAATCAGAGACAGAGATCAATAATGTGAAGAATCATTTGTAATGTAACAATGAAAATTTCAACAGCATATAAAAGTCGAGATTTATACATTTGTAAGCAAGCACTCTACTGTGTCATCTTAAAGATACAATAAACGTAAGTGTGATATTAGTTATCAGGGATTTTTCTGGCCATTTTGGGAAAGGGACCTTGGGATGAAATTGGGAAAATCATTGACAAAATTGACATTTTGGGAAAATTTTTCATTAAGCTTTAAAAATTTTCACATTGTCAGCACATCAAATATTTTGCCTGGAATATTTACTATTTTGATACATGCTGGTAGTCACTCATTTGTACCAAATCACTCAGACATTAACACAATATCTTCCTAGACTGGCTTCAATACAAACATCTGAGAAAGTTGTTTCATGAGTTGCTCCCATTCTACCAGATCCTCATTTAGTATAAATCAAAATGTGCATAAATACAGGTTATTATAAAAATATACAAGCTACACCAAAAATATAGAGTTTTTTCACTTTTTCTTAAGTTTCTCAAAAAAGGATCATTTGGGAATTTTTACCTACAAAATTGGGAAAAATGTATGCTTTTTGGTATTGGGAATGGGTCCCTTTACGGGACCCTGTGAGTGGCCAGAAAAATCCCTGGTTATATGTCATAAACTTGTTCATAGTACATACAGTAACCTGTACCAAAATTCTACATTACTCATACAGTAAAGAGCCTTCCAAAGTCTTTAGTAGAAACTTTTATGGGTTCATATGATAATTTTGATACAGATTTTTATTTTATTAACTATATAGTCTAATCATAAATATTTTATTACAGGAAATGGAGCACATGGATATTATACAAGGAGTAAGTCACAAGAAGAAAAAATGGATACACATTTAAAAGGTATGGTATTTTTATGCACCCACCTGTGAAACAGGGTGCGTATTGGTTTTGGTTTTGTCTGTTCCATCTGTACATCTGTCTGACCCCAATTGTTTCTGATTCATCTCAAACTCGGGCAACTTATTCATTATAATGAAACATTGCATGGAATTGTATATAAGGTCACTAGGTCAAAGGTCAAGGTAACGGTTACTATAAATAGAAATTCAGTTTCTGAGCATTTAAAGACCCACTGTTTGATTGATCTCAAACTCAGTCAACTTATTCTTTGTGAAGACACATGGCCTGTTTTTGCAAATCAGGTCAAAGGTCAAGGTAACAGTTACTATAAATATAAATTCTGTTTCCATGCATTAAAACATCCATTGTTTGTCCGATTGATCTGAAACTCTGTCAACTTATTCATGATGAGACATTGCATGGAGTTGCAAATCAAGCCACTAGGTCAAAGGTCAATGTAATCATTAGTATTAATATAGATTCAGTTTGGTGTCAGATTGATCTCAAACTTTGTCAACTTATTCTTTGTGATGACACATCACATGTTATTGCAATTCAGGTCAAAGGTCAAGGTAACAATTACAATAAGTATAAATTTTGTTTCCATGCACTAAAATGTCCCCCGTTTGTCTGATTGGTCTGAAACTCTGTCAACTTATTTTTTGTGATGAGACATTGCATGTTATTGCAAATCAGGTCATTAGGTTAAAGGTCAAGGTAAAAGTTACTATTAATAATAATAGGACTGGAAATTTTTCATTTTTATGCTACCAGAGGGAATGCTCAAGGTGAGCTTTTTAAATACCCTTTTGTCCGTCGTAGATTGTATGTCATCTGTCGTCCATAAACTTTTGAATAAAACCACTTCTTCTCCAGAGTCAGTGACCCACTAATAGTAAAACTTAACCTGGATCTAATACTTGGGCAAAGTCCTTTCAAGTTTGTGAAATACGTTGACATTGACCTTCATTCAAGGTCACAGTGACCTAAAGTAGTAAAACCTCAAAAAATCTTGGCATGAACAAAAAGGCCTAGGATTTTGAATCTTCATATATAACATCAGGACAAGAAGCTTTGCCAATTTTGTGAAGCTGGTTGATCTTGACATACATTCAAGGCATGTATATTAGAATATTTTCAGTATTGGTTTGATGATCATTTTGATAGCTCAAGCTCAAGTTTAAAGGTCATGGTCACAGCTGCATAAAGACTTAAATTTGGTGAATTATCTTGAAAACCATTAACTTTTTTATAGGCTTGTATTTAGAATATAGTAGGTATTGATTTGATGATCATTTTGATATATGGTTCAATGTCATAGGTTTAAAGGCCGGGGTTTGACCTATTTTTTTACCCACCGGTAAACAAAAGATAAGCTCCTCCTCTTATTTTATATATAGCAACAGCACATGTTACATAGGTCACCAAAGCATGTGTTATATACACACTGTGTAGACTGTAGTGTATCCATGTTTCTGTAACTGAATCATACCTATTTAACAACTGATTAAAAAAATCCAAGAGATTTATTTATTAAAATGTAAAACTCTTATTCTATGCCAGTGATTTCTAACTAGGGGTAACTTTTGATATACATCAAAATACTGCTAAATGTCAGTATAACCTATCCACTAAATGGTTCCAAACATTCAGTCTGTATTCATATGTGCATTTAGCATATACTTTTTTGCCCTTTTGATTTCTGGGTGCATTAGGATTGTTGGGAATCCAGACTGAGGTGTATTTCCTATCTACATTTTCATTCCAGTGACAGCAAGCTAATTGCTCCCGAAAACGATATTGTTCATCACCAAAAGCAACACGCTTGTCTTGAAATATGTTCATGACATTGTTAAAACTTTCTACATATGCTGTGTTTTTTCCTAGTACATAATCCTGGGGATATTTATATATTGTTGATTTTTCTATAACTGATTTGAGCAATTTCTCAGCTTTGGCACCAATAAGTTCCCTAGATGGTTCATAATTTGAATCCTGTTTACACCTGGATGACTCATGGCACTGAGAATGATTATTTTTATAGTGTTCAGTGATGTTGTCCAGGTAGAAACGCAATTTCTCTGGTTTTTCTTCACAGTTATGTACTGCCCAGTAGATATGTGTAGCTATCGGTTCTATTTTATCAACTATTTGTGAGCTCCATTTTACACCTTCATATATTTTAGCACCACTTGATATGTTGGTCAAAGCTTTCTTCACTTGCTTCACTGCATGCCATAGATCATTTTGATTTTGAGTAAATCTGGTGTCCTTAATGAACTTATTGATGGACAAGTTTCTATCATGAATATGTATATTAATGTCAACATCCTTTTCATTTAAATAGTTGTAAATGTGCAGTGTTCCAGTGTATTCATGTTTTTGAGAAACTCTTTCTTCAGATTTTGTTACATGAACACACTGAATTACTTTGTGCATATTTTCTCCTAAGGCTACAACTGAAGTATCCTTGGCATTTTTACGCCACCCATGTCGTGCATCTGTCATTATATTAATTCCATCTAACTCCTCGTAAGATGCAATTTCCTCATAGAGAGCATCACTCACAGACTAGGTAAATTCAATTTCTACCATTCCCTTGTATAAATTAAAAAATTCTTTCCTTCTTTCTTTACTTATAAAGCGAAGTCCTGCACCATTGCATAATCTTTGATAACGAACTGGTAGCATTCCACTACAAAGAAAGCCGTGATTTACCCTATAGTTAATAAGGTACTCATTATTAGGTAGGTATGGTGATGATGACCACAAATAGGAGTGGGATCTCTCATGTTCACATTCTAGGCGCAATGCTACAACATGACCTTTCTCTGTTGTTTTCTGAATTTTTAATGTTCCTTTGCATGTTCTTGCATGGGCTGTACAAAGTTCACCAAACGTAGACAATGAAGATCCAACTGTCATAAATATTGGTTCATTAACTTGGTCCCTTCTCACTTGCTTGTAAAGGCATGGAAACACTTCAGGAGGTTCGCTTTCATTTAATTGGCTCATTTTGTTCTTTAGCCAGAATTCTAATAATTGTTCCATTACAACACCATTGTCAATTCGCTTCTTGTTCAAATTTGCAGTTTTGTAATTCTTTACACGTTGAAACTGGTTTTGAATTTTTTGTTTGAATTCCCCATCACCAGGAATTTCAATTCTAAAATTTACTGGTCTTTTTTGTGTCGAGCCTTCCATATTTGTCATCAATGAATTTTATCTTGTAGTACATGTAGTTCATGTGATATATTCTGTTTTCCTATTGTATGTATTGTCTTATATGATATTTTACAGATAAGAACAGAAGGCAATGTAAAGGTGTAACTTATTTTTTACTTGTACTTTTAAACTTTTTATTTATTATTTGCAGCCTCTTAAAAATATTTAATTAACTTTTTATTGTTTTCGTGAACTTTTGTCATTTAAAATCTTTATTATAATATGTTTGTTAGAATTAAAACTTACACCCTTGATTATTCCCTCTCTAATGACAAAAACAGCTGAGGTCCGCTTCAGTATCCCTGCATATCTGGGACATACTTCTCTTATCAGAAGCAGAGTTCACTGACTCTCAGAATATCATAATATATTTTCTAATTTTTTGTTCATTGTGTATTTTAAAACAAACATGGAAGAATCTGAAATACATCAGAAAATTGTTTTAAATCTAAGTGAAGTTCAAATAGAAACCATAAGGAATTTATTTGGATTTTATAACTGGGATTTTGATGGTCAACTTGATCAAAATTTTGGCGGGAACTTACAAAATGTGGGAAAAGTGACTGAAGAAAAAGGTGTACAAACAGACGATCAGACTTTACAAGACGAATCGCGTGAAGTAACCGAAAACAATGTCTTTTTTGTTGAACAAATTGAAGAAGAGGAAGAATGTAGATATTGTTTGTGCAGACCTTGCATAACAGATGAGAGAAACAGACAAATGTGGTGGGAAACAACATCAGTCCCACCTCACTCTAGAAATAGATTTTTCAGAAAGGACAGATTTAAAAGATTTTGGACAACGTTATTACACCGAGGCGCGTGGAGCGATGAACGATATCTAGCAGCCAAATCAGACGCAATGAGACTAGATGGTCGCCGGACGTCATATGAGTGGCACAGAAGGGACATTAT
This sequence comes from Tegillarca granosa, assembly GCA_029721355.1. Taxonomy (NCBI): domain Eukaryota; kingdom Metazoa; phylum Mollusca; class Bivalvia; order Arcoida; family Arcidae; genus Tegillarca; species Tegillarca granosa. Next base: position 3,440,655 of record CM056605.1, read on the forward strand.
GCCAAAATGTGTTCTTTCACTAGTGAGGTCCTGGTATCCCAATGTACATAGGGTGCCATATATGGGGCATTTGTGGGAATGATTCTTTATGTTACATACATCATACAATGTATTTTCTAAGGATACTATATTCATGATATAACCAGTGTTACCATAAATAAATTTAAATAATTCACATGAAACAATTAAAAAAAACATTTTGTACTTATTAAAAGATGAAAATTAACAAAATTCTTGGATTACAATTATAAAAGTTTGGAAATTTCTCAACTGAAGTAAGTACATTACTTTGTGAGCATGGCAGCATGATTTAGGGACCCGCTGACCTATATTTACTGAATGTAAACACAGAAACTGGAGTTTGTTTTGCTTCAATCTGTCAATCAAAGCACGATATTAGTGAAATATTCATCTGCTTCAGGTTTTAAAACTTAAATTTTAAGGTAATTAGACATATTTACACACTTAAAATGATACATTTTATTCACCAATGAGTAAATTATATCCATGCCAATTTTCTATGTTTAAAAAAATTACTGTAAAGAGATAATTATGAAAAACCTTCCCAAGTATGAAAGGTGCAAGAAAATTTAAATTCACCACCATTTCTTGGATTGGCTGCTATTTATAGTCCTCCTCCGGCCTTTAAAAATTAAGGTTAAAGCTGCATAAGAAGACTTTAACTACTAATTACCTTGCAAACAATTTTGGACATATCCTCAGGTAGGTGTTAAGGCCCATTGGCCTCTTGTTAATAAAAAGAGAAGTTACATTAAAATTTTGCAGAAGCTGTATAATTTAGTTCACCTGACCAAAAGATTCAGTGATTCAGTAGTGGAATAGCGAGTGTAAATAGGTCATGGACACAGTTATATTTGGAAACCTTTCCTCAAACTTTAGTTTAATCTTGTTAATTATCTCAAACTCTGATATTGATTTTAAATGTTAGTATACATCACATATTTTTTAAATATCTAAATAAGTAACTAGCAATTAAACCAAAAAGGGTCACAATCAAATATCTCTACTCTCTAGATAAGAATGGAATAACTTTTGGCTCAAGGCTCAAATGAGCTATTGCTCTCTATATTTTTTAGCTCACCTGGCAAAGCCAGGGTGAGCTTATGGCATAGTAAAGCATGTGTGCGTGCTAGCATGTGTGCATGCTTGCATCGGTAAACTTTAATCTTCTTCTCTGAAACCAATAGGCCAATTCAAATGAAATTTGGTATTAAAGGTCCTTAGTTGCTATAGATTAAAAATTATATCCGACATGTCTGTCAGAAATCCAAGATGGCTGCCATTACTATAAATAGCAAAAACCTAAAATGGCCATTATGGGTTTATTTATGTACCGATTTTGTTAAAATTTGAAACATAGAAAATAGATGTCAGGGGATGAAACATACATAACGTGTTTTTCTGTACAAGTTATTGTTTGTGCAATAATTACACAATATGCAAATAAGATCAATTTTAGCTGAAATCTTTGAAATTCTTCTTCTCTGTTCAATTGAAAGGATATTGAGTGTGGAAGGTCCTTGGGTGGTATAGATTCAAAATTGAATCTGACATGTCTGTCAGTAATCCAAGATGGCTTCTGTTACTATAAATAGCAAAAACCTATAAATGGCCCTTACGGGTTTATTTATTTACTGATTTTGTTGCGATTTAAAACATAGAAAATAGATGGCGGGGATAAAACATATATAACAGGTTTTTCTGTACAATTTTTTATTTTTGCAATTATTATGTAACATGCAAATAAGGTCCATGTTTAGCCTAAATCTTTTTCTCTGAAAGGACATGGCCAGTTGAAAGGAAATTTATGATAAATATTGCTTGAAATAATAGAAAATAAGGATACTGCTAGTGAGTTTGTTTACATTTTACTGATTGGATTTATTTAAAAAGAAAAAGCAAAGAACAAAATAAGGGTGTGCCAGGTGAGTGATACAGGCCCTATCTGGCCTCATGTTGGTGTCTGTAAACATGTAAACTTTTTTACATTTTAATCTTCTCCTTAAAAACTGCAGGGCCAAATGTATGAAACTTGTTGATTATAATGCCTTGATGATGAGCATTCAAATTTGAACACCTATGAAAAACTTAAGAGAAACTCTTATCCGTTACTCTGAATGTACAAAACATATATCATTAATTGGGAATTTTTTGCTGTGGTTGTATTTTTGGTGATTTTGCAGATGAAAAATTAGCAAAAATTAAACTTGTAAAATATTTATATTGTCAAAAAGTATGGGATCAAATAAATTTTTTCTTCCCTATTAACAAGTTTTTGTTCAGCTTATAGTTAAACACTTTTTCTGTAAAATCACACAAACGTCATAAGGCATCACTGCACAGATCTCTTATCCATGACTGACTGTTTATACAAAGCCACACAATCAGGGGCCTATGCACTTATTTTAAATTCAAAACAGACAACTTGGTTATTTCCCAAACTACTGCTGGTAATGTATGACATAAATATTTCACTCTAAACAAATATTTGTTCCGATTGTTATTATATAAGAGAAAATGATGTCCCATTTTTGTTTACACCACATATTTGCAAAACGGAAGTACAATTTTAAAATTGTAAATAGAAACAAAAAAATGTCTTTAATTGTTCATATTTTTGCATAAATGGACATCTTTATTATATGAAAGTTAAGTTTTAATTTTTCAGAACCATGGGAAAAACTGTTTTGAAAGTAACAAGTGAAACTGAGAAGTTTGTTTAATGATTTGATTTTTTTCTGATCTTTTATCTGTAAAAATTAAACACACAAAAAATAACGTACACATTTTTCAAAAAATTCGCAAAATTTGCACAATGCAAAATGATCGAATTTACGGTATCTAAAATATTTTTTTGTATAACATTCTTAGGTCACTTAGTTTCATAATTGGACAAATCATAGCCCTAAGTTCAAAATGGGGAACTGACTGGAAACTTGGGAAGAAATTGTTCATTTACCCCTGAAACATATACTAAAAGCTGAGCCAAGGGATTGTTTGGACTTGTAACTAAGGCTAAAACATTTAGCAAATTTAGTAAATGTGAACACAAGAATCATTAAATGAAACAATTCCATTTAACCACTGTATTCAACTTCATTGTGAAAGACTACCTTGCACATGATCCAACTGTAGATATTTTGTTTCCAGTGGGTAATATCAAAACACTTATGCAATGATGCTCTGTTCAAGTAGTTTGTAGGATCAGTATAAAGCTATAATCATACTATCAGTTGATATTTAAAAAAAAAAACATATGATTGTTCCATATTAACGCACATTGCTTCATGTTAACGTTTATTTTAATTTAACAGTAGCTCTACATTGCACTAAATTTGATGATTTTTGGAACCTCTCCCATCTAAATGGCACAGGTTATACACGCACATACCAAGTTTTTTAAGTGCTAGTAACATTTGGAATAATGAACCTATGTTTCATCACAAGTAATGTTTGCAAATGTTCTTTGATTGAATTTGGAAATATTTTGATCAATTGCTTAGGGTTTGTTCTTGTACATGTTCTTAGTTCCTGGAATAGTTTCTTTAATTACTGCTATTGTCTCTTGCACATTGCAAATGATTTAGGTTATATCCTCAGGTGAGCATTAATTACCATTATAGTCTTATCATTAATATTTTATTACAGGAAATGGAACACATGGATATTATACAAGGAGTAGGTCACAAGAAGAAGGAAAAATGGATACATATACAAAAGGTATCATATTTTTAAAATTATATTTAATATCCAGTGGTTTTATTTGCCTAATATTACTACCGAATAAAGGTAGTTTCCCCTTGAGAAATAAGACTAAAATATATATATACATGTAATCTATATATATATATATACATGTAATCTATATATATACACATGTACTGAAATTTTTTCTTAAACAATATTAAGAGAGATATATGTTTTGATGAAGCTTTTTTCAATCTTTTTCAACTTTCATTGATTGCTTGATGGCTTGCTTACAATTAAGCTTAAAGTTAGTCCTTCTTGTTTTTCATCATTAAAGCAAGCAGTTTGCTTGTGCTTGTTGTTATCCCTGGCTGAGAAATTGGGAATTGGATACAATGTCATGCTTGTAACTATACTTGGCTTAGAAATATGGGAGGGGATATGATAATGCATTCTGTGTGTCTGTTTGATAATTTTATCCAGTAGTGACCCTTTGAAATTTTTCAATGATTATATCTGTTTTAGTTTTTGTAAATATTATCTAGATTTCTGTAACTCCAGATCATAATTAAGACGCTTAGTATTTTTTTCAGTGATTATTTTATATTTAGTCTTGGCTTAATTATTTAATTCCAGTTCATAATGTTATGAGGCATGATATAAATGATAAACATTACAGATACATATACAGTCGTCTCTCGTTAATTCAAAATTGGATGAATCGAAATTTTGCTTAAATAGAAATGATATAAATGGTCCCGTCAGATCACTATATATTTCCATGCAAATTTGTGTGTTTAAATCGAAATACTGAAATTCGAAATTTTGCTTAAATCAAAGTGAATTTTCAGTCCAGATTACAAAATACAATGAAAATTCCAACGTTTAAATCAAAATATACTTTCCTTGTTTATCGTAGTTTGGATTTGTTTATACAACAAGTTAAAAGTAAGCGGCAAAAAAAAAAATTCTCTTATATATTGATTTATACCTGAAATAATTAATCCGTCTCTTGTTAAAGGAGTGTTTATAGTAACAGAGTGACGGTTTACTTTGAAGATTCATTTCCGACTAAAATACACATGAAAAAAGGAAGTAGATACCTCATGTTATTTTCACAATTTTCTCTTTCGGTCAGGTCATAGTAAACTCTCTGTCAGTAAAAGGAACAATTTCATTGGTGTAAAATTGAAAAGTGGGTGGTCCAACTTCAACAGTCATTGATCACAAGAATACCCAATGCTGATCGCCACGATTGAACTTAATTGTTCTGTCAAGGCAAATGGTATACACCTTTCAGCTAATACTGTGTAGCATGCCAAGCTGTGATTTTAATGATCACAGAAGTCGGACGCTAAGGATTACAGATGAAGAAGTAATGATTATGAATAAAGAAATTTTAACTGAGCCTCACCATAGTCAGTGTTAAAACAAATTTCAATGGAACCTTGTAGCTTCCGATGAAGTTTCTGATTTACTTATTTTATTGTTCAAAAAACATTAGTTTGTTGAGCTTTACATTAACATAGAAAAAATTAAATAATTGTTTTTTCTAATTTTAAATGTTTAATTTAAACTTAATCTTAAATTTTCAATGTCAATTGCAATGTCATTCAATAGAGTTGCGCTTCACTATTAGAGTTATCTCCCATTTTTCATTGTCAGTGATCAAAATGGTTAATTCAAAATTCTGGTAAATCAAATTTTTCATCTGACCTCATCAATTTCGTATTAACAAGAGTCAACTGTAGATAATACATTGTATTTCTGTTATGACCCTTTTTTGAAATGATTAATTTTGTCCCTGTTTGATCTTCATAATTTTCATAATAAATTAAACTTGCCTGTTTCTGTTTCTGATTTTGTGATATTGTCTGTTAGTTTTATGTTCATTATTTGTGTTTATACTTCATCTCTCTGATTTCTGAGCAGGTCGGAATGGTTAACATGATGCATTCATGTGTCTTTTACAAGATTTATTTTATTAAACTCCCCCACAGACGGAAGTTAAAAGGGGGTATATACATGTGAGAATCAGCATGTCCATCTGTTTTTTTGTCTATCTGTCTGTCTTTCCTTCTGTACATGGATTAATTTCCAGACAATAACTTAAGAAATACCGTGTAATGGGTAGTGTTTGCATTATTTTGCTGTCATGTTTTAACCGCGAAAAATTAAAGCGCAAATATTTCAAAACAAATGTTAATGGTGAAAGGGAAGTAACTTGTATTGTTACATTATATGCTCTCACGTGGGCTGTCATTAACATTGGGTGACTTGGTTATGGAACAGTGTTCACAATCTAATAGCTAATAAAGTGTGATAACTTTTTACATTTCTTTGTATTCTTGACATTTTTAGCTCACCTGAGCTGAAAGCTCAGATGAGTTAATGCTATCCATCTTTGTCCATTGTGCGTCGTGCGTCGTCTGTCGTGCATAAACTTTTTTACATTTTAATCTTCTCCTCCAAAACCACTGGGCCATATTTGATGAAACTTAATAACCATCATGCCTGGGTGAAGCCCTTTCAAATTTGCACAAATGAAGGAGTTATGTCCCCTTGGGGCCCCATAAGGGGGGAAATAGTGAAAAACTTTAAAAATCTTCTTCTCTGAATGTACAAGAGATATACCTTAGTTATTTCATTTATAACATCCTTAGGCCATCTATTTTCAGATTTGCACAAATGGTAGCCATGGGGCTCAAAATGGTGAATTTTTTTGGTAAGGCACTGAGTGGGGAAATTGCAATAAATTATATATTTGTCACTATATCTTGAAAACTATTAACTTTTTGTATAGGCATGTATATTAGAATATTGTAGGTATTGCAACGATGGCCATTTTGATATATGGTTCAAGGTCATATGTTGAAAGGTCAAGGTCATAGCTGCAAAAGAAGACTTAAATTGCTAATTATCTTTGAAAACTCTAACTTTTTGTATAGGCATGTATAATAGAATATTGTACATATTGCGACAACAATCATTTTGATATATGATTCAATGTCATTTGTTGAAAGGTCAAGGTCACAGCTGCAAAAGAAGACTTAAATTGCTAATTATCTTTGAAAACTATTAACTTTTTGTATAGGCATGTATATTAGAATATTGTAGGTATTGCGACAATGATCATTTTGATATATGGTTCAAAGTCATATGTTGAAAGGTCAAGGTCATAGCTGCAAAAGAAGACTTAAAATGCTAATTATCTTGAAAACTATTAACTTTTTGTATAGGTATGTATATTATAATATTGTAGGTATTGTGACAATGATCATTTTGATATATGGTTCAAGGTTATATGGTCGAAGGTCAAGGTCATATCAACATAGGAATACTAAAATTATAAATTATCTTGAAAGCTATTTATTTCATGCATTGGCATGTATATTAGAAAATTGTAGGTATTGACATGACAATCATGTATGGTTTGAGGTCATATATTTTCAAAGGTCAAGGACATAGCTGCATAAGTATACTGAAATTGATTAATGATTTGGGAATTATTCATTGCACTACAGTTCATTCATGCATATTATATAAGCTACTTATAAATGAAATGTAAATGGATATATTTCAATTAAGTTTTGTGGCAGTTCTTAACATGAGAAAACTTTTAATGTTTCTGTACTTTATATATTGTCTATTGCAGTTTGCAAACAATATTGGACATATCCTCAGGTGAGCGTTAAGGCCCATGGGCCTCTTGTTACTCATGACTATAAATCTTTGGAGCTAGATGTGTTTTTAGTAATGATAGTTTTTTATTGTAATTTCATTTTAACAAACTGTTTTTAACAGTTTAAATACCGGTACCATGTCGATATTGAAATACGTTAAAAAAGATTCTTGTCTTCCTAATCCAAATGGAGAATTAGCAAAAGCTGTTAATCCAAATTGACGGTTGAGGCAAATGTGCTAGTTAAAAAATGTTTAATGACACCAGAATCAGCAAAACGTGGAAAATATACATTATATTCACCATCATATCATGCTTAAATTGGTAAATATGCCAGTGAGAATGGGCCTGCATCTGCTGTCCCCAATTTTAAAGTTAAATTTCCAAATCTTAATGAAAGCACTGTTAGAACATTAAGGGATAAATTTAGAAGTGAAATTAAATCTCACAAATGAAAATTTGATTTTGATAACACAGACATTAATGTAGAAACTTTAGAACCTAACAAAAGCAGGACGAAAACTTTATTAAGCAACGACTTGGATAAAAAGGTTCAAAAATATCTGAAAGCTTTGCAAGCATCAGGTGGTGTGGTCAATACAGCAATTACACTGGCTGCAGGAAGAGGAATGGTTCTAGGTTCCGACAAACAGCAACTTTCTGAATTTGGTGGACACATCACGCTCACAAAAAAAATGGGCTTATTCAATTTTACAACCTTTAGGATGGGTAAAACGAAGGGGTATCTGTGTTGCCAAAACAAAAATCCCAGATGAAGAGTTTCAGAAAATAAAATTGAATTAAAATCTGAATAGAATAAATAAAGCATGTTCAGAAAATAAAATTCCTGCTGATTTGATTATAAATTGGGATCATACCGGTATACATCTTGTCACAGTGTCACAGTGGACAATAGAAATCAAAGGGGCTGAAAAAGTACCGATTACTATATTTTGTTTCCACACTGTATTTCCAGGTACTTTATCTGGAGAGTTTTTACCTGCTCAGGTCATTTACACTGGGAAAACAAGTGCTTGCCAACCTCAATACAAGTTTCCAAAATCATGGGATATAAATCACAGCGTAAATCACTGGGCTAACGCTGATACCCAGATGGATTATGTGAAGATAATTATATTGCCCTATATCAATAAAGTGAAACGTCGACTCGGTTTGACGTATTCAAAGATCAAATGGGTGAAGATTTTCTTAGTTTTTTGAAAAAAAAATATCAGTATTGTGTTTGTTCCTCCAAATTGTACCAACAAACTTCAACCTATGGACTTGTCTATTCCTCCAAATTGTACCAACAAACTTCAACCTATGAACTTGTCTGTCCAAAAATCAGTTAAAGATCAGCTTAAAGCCAAATTTTAGTCATGGTACAGTAATGCAATTCTCAAACAGATTGAGAAGGGATTATGAGTTGAAGATTTTCAACCCGTAGATCTAAAAATGTCTAATCTGAAATCAATGGGGGCTGAATGGTTATTGCAAACACATAAGGAAATAGCAGCTGAACTAGAACTTATTTACAATGGATTTCACTGTGCTGGTATTGCAGAAAAGCTTAATTATGACTTTTGACCATTTACCGGTATTGTGACAGTTTTAACTTTATCATTTTATTTAAATACCGGAATATCAGTTTAAGATATTTTATATATTTTTACCCTACTGTAGTATCGACAGTTTTAACATTACTCTCTATACTAGTTTTTAATGACGATTTTATTCATTGCATGTTTTTTTTTCAGTTTGCAACATGTGTCTTTATGTGAAATAAAATATTAAATATTATGAAGTACCGTTTTTATATCTGGGTTTTAGTTTCCGCTTGTAGCTTCTGGAGTCAATAAATAAAACATGAGTCTAACTTGTTATTCCGTATTCAGGGTAAAATTTTTTATTTGAAATTGCACAGATCAAAGAAATAGTCTTGAAATTACAGAAACCGCAAATTATAAAAAAACGCCAAAATAATTTAGAGGGTTTTTATACTAAAAACCGTGAAAATTTTAAAAGGCAAAAATTACCCCGTATATTGTATTTGTCTAAATTGGTTTGCTGTATATATTAGCCGTATGCACAAAATCAAAAACGCATGTGCCATAATGACTTGTTTTGTTTTGCGCCGTAATGTATACATTGTCTATTGACAGCATGTCAGTGTGATTTCATAGCAGAATACCTTCGGTTTAGGTCGTCTTACATTTAGATGAAATCATTGGTAGAAGACATTCAAGGAAAGTTGGTTTTTTTTTACTCGGACACAAGAGAAACAAAAATTATACTTTAAGATACAATTAGATCTTTGTTATTTACAGTTTAAATGAAATGTAAAGTATTTTGATTTAGACAGAATGTTACTTTCAACAAAGTTACATTTTATTTGGTATTTTGGGGAAGAATATTGTATAGATATAGAATTTGTAAAATCAAAGAGGCAAATACAAGTGTTCATAAACATTTATTTATACCATTTTATATAAATCCAGCAGCATCAACGGGATTATTTGGCTTACACTGAACAAGAGTATGAGGCATATTACATGCATATCCCACATACCACAAAATAGCGGCAACATGTGCACAACAACCTACAGTTCTGGCGCTGCATTTACACTCACAATAGCACCCGGAAATCGGATCATCAGTTGTTTTGTATTCAATCCGGCAGTTGTATTGTTTACTTTTGTTTGAATTTTAGCATGTAATAGGTCATTTGAGTGTTCAGAGACATTAACTATATATTGACTATCGTCATTCAAATGCTTATTGGTATAACTTATAGCCTGTTTTAACTGGTATACTCCAAATGTCAGTGTACGTAGGTACTCCTCAGTAAGATGTGGAAAACTAGGTAAAGCTTCACTAGCATCCATGGGCATCCAGAAAGAATTTTTAGTACCCGTTGCAGCATCGAAGCAGCCAATTTTTCGTCATATGTAGAGTTTGTGGCAAGAGGCGGTCAATATTCGTTGCACAATGCAGCAATTATCTTTACATAATTGCCAATAAATGAAACTTGCATATTCGACACAACATTTGCAAAAAATCTCCAATATTTTAGACAACTGTTTGCAGATTCAATAACCCACCAGATTTTTGTAACGAGATGGGATAAGTTTGCTTCAGAAAGAGCGTTGTTTTTGAGACTTGTTGAGAAATTCTGGAGATTTTATTTGGAACTCACATTTCGAAAGAAGTCTGGAGGCGTCCCGAAATCCTCTATCAAGCATGAAAACATCATTAGGTTTTAACCAGGCCATCATGTTTTCAGAATTAGACGTTATCACATTTTGCAAGATACAAGCATCATTATTTTTGCCGTCGGCATAGAAAGGTCCAATGACACTTAAAATGTAGCCATCTGTTGTTGTCACCATCATGGGTTGACAAGTGGTCTGTTTTTGTGCATTGAATAACAACGCCTTTGGAATTTATATCCAGCTCTTTTTTCTATAAACACATACGTTCCATCAAGCACAATAAGAACAGTATCATCAATCCAATCGGGGAATAGCTCCTTTGCAAATGTGGTAGTGTGATCATTTATAACACTGTGTCTACTAATATGACTAAATCCAAGTCTTAGAGGCACAAAGTCTGTTAGAGCAATCCTTGCTGCAGAGACTATTCTTGACACCTGTAAAGCATTTTTCATACACATAATGTTGCTAAGAGCTTGTAGGAAAGACCAGTTATAAGTTTTGTCAAGAGCAGTCCTAATGCAAACCTTTTAGACCTTAGTGCTGTGGACTTTAATGATATAACCTTTGTTACAAGATCGTCAAATTGCTGAGTGCTAAGCCCAGTCAGTCTATAAAAGTCATCTTCAGAGAGGCCATTTGGATCAGCGAAATCAATTTTTCTGCTTTTACTGTCAAGGATTCTTATTTGGAGATTGTTTAATAATTCGGTAATTTCCATTGTATGTAGACTTGATGAAACTTTTTTTCATCTTTGAAGTGTCAACGACTACTGAAGGTTTTATATTTTGTCCAGATAAATGATTACAACATATGCGAACACCAGATGGTACAAAGATACCTTGTTTGACGAAAATGTCAATTCCTGCCTGAATTGGTGCAATTTCATGGGGAAAACTTTTTCTTTGCAAATAAAACAAATGGCATTTGATTTGCTGCAGCACAAAATGGGTAGATCTATACATTCAGTTTTCAAGTCTATTTGAGCAACTGCAGGCTTATGATTTTTCTTGCCAAGCCAGTGACATTTATCACATATAAAACCTACTCCAACTTTTCGTCTATGGTCTGCTTTTGTTCGGCAATTGCACTTAGAACAGTTGTAATGTATTGGCATTTTGTTTACTAGAATGTGTTTAACGTACACGAAACACACAGGAAATGACAAGTGGCCTTAAAGTGGACTGTAATGTCGTTATATACATTATATGTTTAAAACAAATAGTGTGCATGTCTATCTCTATTATTTTATTTTTGGCAGAAATAAATAATACTGTATTTGAATTTTTACACAAAAAAGATAAAAAAAGAAAGAAAGCTGTAAAATATACATTTTATTAAAATAAATTAAGATGAAAAATAAATGTTCATTTGTGGGATTCGAACCCACAACGTAAGGCATAATAGTCCTTACATATATCGACTACACGCAGACACGCAGGCAATTGTTGACAACGTTTGATTATTATTATGAAGTATGAGTATAATACTGTATAGTAAGAGGTTATATTGGGGTAACTCTCTAAACATTGAATTTTACAAAATTCAGTATCAGCGCATATCTCTCCATTGACCAAACTTTGCATATCTATCAATAAAATAAGGTAGTTTTTGTATTCAAAATATCTTTAATGGAGAGACATGCGCTCTATGTGTATTTATTATAAAACGTGTTGATTTTCACGGACTTGTTCCATGTTTGTATAGAGTTATACGGAGACAAACCTAATGGATTAAATCTGTTAAACATATAAAGCAATGATTTACTGAGATTTTAACCATATAAACTTTTACAAAATTGTAGTAGCTTTAGGTTTTATCACTATAGATATGTATATAACATACTTTTAAATTTTGAATTCTATAGGCGAATACCTCATCTTGTTGAAAATCATTCTTTCTATCTGGGGTGCAAGAAATACTATTCTTAGATCATTTAGTTATAGATTTGCACAAATGGTAGTGTTGGGGCTCAGAACAGGAAAATAACAAGGCAGTTTGTGGGTAAATTGCTTTAAATAATATATTTGTAAGTATATCTTGAAAACTATTAACTTTTTGTACAGGCATATATATATATATATATATATATATATATATATATATATATATATATATATATATATATATATTGGAATATTGTAGGTGGTATTCATAAAACAATCATTTTGATATATTGTTCAAGGTTATTGGTTCAAAGGTCAAGGTCATAGCTGCATAAGACGGCTTATATTGTTATTATCTTTAAAACTATTAACTTTTTTAATATGCATATTTCTTAGAATATTGTAGGTATTGAAATGACAATTATTATGATATATGGTTCAAGATCAAAGGCTCAGAGGTCAAGGTCATAGCCACAGAAAATGGCTTAAATTATTAATTATCTTGAAAACTATTAACTTTTTGTATAGGCATGTATATTAGAATATTGTATGTATTGATATGATGATGATTTTGATATATGGTTCAGGGTCATTGGTCATAGCAACATAAGATTGCTTAAATTGTTAATTATCTTTAAAACTATTAACTTTTTGTATAGGCATGTAGATTAGAATATTGTAGGTATTGATATAACAGCCATTTTGATACATGATTCAAGCTCATTGGTTCATAGGTCAAGGTCATAACTGTGTTAGAAGGCTTAAATTGTTCATTATCTTTAAAGTTATTACTTTTTTAAATAGGCATGTGCATGAATATTGTAGGTATTGACATGATGATCATTTTGATATATGGTTCAAGGCCATTGGTCAAGGTCCTCTCATGTACTCTCTTATTTTGTATCTTATCAGAGGTGTCTTTTAAGCATCAATCAGAAACTACAAAAGCCATTTTCCCTTTTTGCTGTAATGATCATTATTGATTGAATGTTGCTAAAGATGCCAGTTTGGAATCTGCATCAAGCAAGATTCATCCAAAAATAATTCATTTAAATTGGCAAATTGGTTTCAGAGTGTAGTGGAGTAATGATGTATTATGCTCCAGTCAAGACTCTTTCACATATCCAGGTAGTCAGTTCTTAGATGGAGGAGGAAACCAAAGTGCCCCCAGAAAACCACTGACATTTGCCAAGCAAACTGACAGACTTTCTCACACTAGGATCTGCCCAAGCAGCATTTGAATCTAGGCACTGAGAGGCACTGTGACCTTTAAGATTACCCTTAAGATCACTTGGTCACCATGACCCCAGTGGTTCCAGAGGATAAGAGAAGAAAAATAGCATATTTTTTAAAAAGATGATATAAGTAATTTAAAGCATTATGTCTTTTCATGTCATTGACACCATGACATTTACGTGACAGAATCTTGACAGGAATGTAAAGCCTCATTCCTCCACTCCACTCTTCTGGACTAAGTATTGATATCAACCCAGTTACCAGGCTTTCATGTCTACTTCCCTATGTTTAGCACAGTTTATGCTTTAAATTTTTCTTTTCCTTTGGTGTATAATATATTCTGAACTAACCTTATTTCTTTTTTTAAAAAAACAATCAGTTAAATGTTTGGTTCAAGTTCATACATTCAAAGTTTAAGGTCATAGCTGCATATAAGGAGACAGAAATTGTTAATTATCTTGAAAAATATTAACTTTTTGTATAGGTATGTACATTAGAATATTGTAGGTAATAAAATGGCAATCATTTTGATATATGATTCAATGTCATACATTTAAAGGTCAAGGTCATACCCAAAGAATATTAAAATTTTAAAATATCTTAAAACTGATAACTTTTTGTATAGGCATGTATATTAAGATATTGTGAAAATTGATATAACAATCAGTTTGATTTATTGTTTAAGGTCATATGTTCAAAGGTCAAGGTCATAGCTGCATAAGTATACCCAAATGGTTAATTATCTAGAACTTATTCATTGAACTTTAGTTACTACAAGCATTTTGGCTATTTATAAATAAAGTGTGACTAGATAATTATGTCTGATTAAATTTTGTGGCAGTTATCAAATTTTGGAGAACTTGGAATGTTTTTGTAACAGTTGCTGTCTATTGCAAATGATTTTGGACATATCTTCAGGTCAGAGTTCATTAAGGCCCATGGACCTCTTTTTCTTATCTTGTAGTACTGTTTTTTTCATAAGATAATGTCAGGTTCATGATCCCATTTAAGAAATATACTTTAATCAGCAATATCAAAACTGCTTGTACATGGATTTTTTTTAGAGATTGACAGCTTCCCAAAATGACCTTCCAATGACCATTTTCACTTTTGTTCTTTTTTCACCCTGGTGATGTTTAAATGCAGGTTTCTTCTTGATGTTTTGTAGTACTGCTTTCAATACATAATCAAAGGTCAGATTTTTTTCCCATTTTTCCGGACTTTGAAACTTTGTCACTTTTTAGCAAGTATTTGAACTGGGGGTACCTACTTTGTGAACTCAACTCCTCTTACAGTTTTCAACCAAAAACCTTGAAACTTCACAGAATGTTTCTATTTATATTGAAGATATGCAGTTGACTTTATGGAAATATTTCCAGATTTTTTATTCATTTTTCATACCAATACATTTGGGTTGTAAACTTATAAAAATGCATTTTAAAAGAAATTTTTATGTTGTTAATACTGAGGGAATTTACTAAGATATGAAAGGATTAGAAATAATGAGGCTGTTGAAACATGACAGAATAAAGGCATCTCAAAATTGTTAATATGCAAAGAAAACTGAATGTGAAAATGTGTCATTGGTAATTTTCTCGCTATAATCACTGGTTCTTGTGAAGAGTAAAATTATCAATACTTGATTTTTTTTTCTGGGAACTAGTGCAGCACCTACATTGCAGTGATAATAGAATCATGTTTTACATGCTTTACAGTGTTGTTTTGTGTACTTCAAAATTATATAAGCAATACATGGGTATTGACCAGTGGCCTGTTAATGAATTGTTAGTTGTTACATATTGGTTGAAAGGAAATGGAGTTCCACTTGTATATTCAATTCCCATAGGTCTAATGCAAGAGGCATAGCTGTGCTTTCCAAAAGTAATTTTTGAATATAAGGTGCTTAAATTGAATTGTGACAATGAAAATCTAATTTTACTCGAAATTCTGCTTGATGATAGAAAAGTAACATTAATCAACCTCTATGGACCAAATAAAGATATCCTCACCATTTATGAAATGGTTTTAGCTCACCTGACCATAGATCAAGGTGAACTAGGGGTGCAGAAATCTTAAGAAATCTTCTCTAAAATTGATGATGTGGAAAAAAAATCTGATGTGATATTTGGCTTCTCTAGGGTCTTAAGCCTGTAGTTTGTTAATTTCATGAAATTTGGTGGAAAAATGGGTTAAGCGTTTTTGTGTTAAAATTTTTGGAATTTTAAAATTATCTTTAAAAAGGTGCTTAAATCAAATTGTGACAATGAAAATCTGATTTTACTCAAAATTCTGCTTGATGATAGAAAAGTAACATAAATCAACCTCTATGGACCAAATAAAGATATCCTCAACATTTATGAGATGGTTTTAGCTCACCTGACCATAGGTCAAGGATGAGCTTTTCGCATAATGCAGCGTGTGTGTGTGTGTGTGTGTGTGCATCATTAACACATAATTTTGACTTCCCCTTCAAAACTGCTGGACAGATTTCAATGATACTTGGTCAGAAGCATATATGGACCAGTGCAAATCAGATTTATTCATGTTATTGCCATGGTGACAAAAACTAGGTCAAGGTGAGCTAGGGGTGCAGAAATCTTAAGAAATATTCTCTAAAATCGATGATGGAGAAAAAAGTCTGATGTGATATTTGGCTTTTCTGGGGTCTTTAAGGGTCTTTAAAGCCTGTAGCTTGTTAATTTCGTGAAATTTGATTGAAAAATGAGTTAGGCATTTTTGCATTAAAATTTTAAGAATTTTAAAATTATCTGAAAAAGACTATATCTTGATTATTTTTAAAGATAATGACATGAAGTCTTCAGTTTTGATGTCAACTTAAGATGTCTTTCAAAATGAGGTCAAGTTAACCTATGAGTTTTTAGTACCTGATGAGCTAGATTCTATGTAAGAGTTATAATTATGTAATTTTTTTGTGAATTTGACATTCTTTGATGATTATCATAAATCCTATTTTCAAATAAATTGTTGTCATAGAAATATTCATGTTTTGAGAACTTTTATGTTATTGGCTATTCTTGGATTTTTGAAACAGAATTTTATAAATTTATTATTTTTTTTTGTGTACAAAATCTTCAAAATACAAACAGTTATTTTTTTTGTTTTGAAAATGAAAGCATGTAAGAAAGACATAATTTTTCAGGTGAGCGTATCAGGCCCATGTTGCCTCCTGTTGATAATATTGCTGAATTTGAAAATAATGACTTTATAATCTGTGGTGACTCTAATCTTGTTTAAATCCTGATCTTTTTCTTTCAATTATGTAAACATTAACAATCCAAATGCAAGATGTGTGTCAGATTTTATGCAGGAAATAATTGTGTGGATGTGTTTTGAGAAAATGATATACTTGGAAGAACAAAAATCACCTAAAACAAGCTAGATTAGACCTCTCAACTAACAAATATGTAACATCTAATAAACCCGGATATCAGACAGATCATTCTATAGTACAATTGCAAATAAGATTTAATGACTATATAAAGGGAAGGGGGCTGTGGAAATTTAATAACTCATTGTTGCATGATCTACAATATATAGAAACAATTCAAAGTCTAATTACATCAGTAAAAAAGCAATATGCACTCCCAGTTTATAATATTGATAATATTGAAAATATACCAAATGATTGCATAATTTTTGTGATTAATGACCAATTATTCTTAGAAACTTTATTAGTGGAAATAAGGGGCAAAACAATTTCATATGCCAGTTTTAACAAGAGGCAAAAAGAAAAAGAAGATAGCCTAATAAATGAAATAAAACAATTTGAAGAAAACTTAAATGATAATAATTATAACTTGTTAGAGGAAAAAAAGGAACTTCTGCAAAATCTAAGGAAAGATAAAATAAAAAGTTTTTTAGTTAGGTCAGGGGTTAAATGGATAACAGATGGGGAAAAAACAACAAAATATTTTTGTAGTCTAGAAACCAAAAATTTTCAAAATAAAATTATACTTAAAATAGAGAAAGACAATGGAAAGGTAATAACAAAAGATTTATTGAAGGAAATGAAAGATTTTCATAGAAACCTTTATTCGGAAAATTTAAGCATAATAGACATGTAGATTTTTAAAATTATATTAATTGGATCATGCAATTTTAAAATACTTGACAATTTTGAATCCAAGAATTTGGAAGGAATTATAACTAATAGGGAAGCTTTTAAAGCATTGAAAAATATGAAAAATGACAAAATACCTGGGTCTGATGGATTTGCTGTGGAATTTTTTAAATGATATTGGGATTTCAGTAGTAAGATCTTTAATTTATGGTTATGTTAATAGTAAGCTATCAGTAAGCCAAGGAAGGAATTATTACTTGAATACCAAAACTTGGGCAACAATTTCACCCTATTATGACAAAGAACTTAGTATTCATATATAAAGAACAATTTTGAAATCATATTGCAAACTCTCTCTCTCTCTCTCTCTCTCTCTCTCTCTCTCTCTCTCTCTCACAATAAACTTTAAAAGTTGTATTAAGTGTAATATTGTAATTGTGTTAACTTTATATATATTTATATATTGAATAAAAAATAAACAAAATAAATATAAAAAAAGACTATGTAAAGATTTTGACATTTTTATGTTCCCTTTTGATGTTTTCTTAAACAAACATTCAAATAGGCTTGAGGTAAAAATTAGATTCATGATTCATAATTCATTTCCTCTAGTGGAAATTTTGATAGTTGCTGTAAACTATGTTATTGTCCATTCTGCTTCTGTTGAAGATTTGGGACAATCTCAGGTGTGCTTTAAAATTAAGGCCCATTGGTAAGTTTTATATCTGGCCACCCAGATAGTCAGACTGTTTTTAGCTCACCTGACCGAAAGGTCATGTGAGCTTATGGCATGGCGCGGCATGTGTATGTGCGTGCGTGTGTGCGTGCGTGTGTGCGTGTGTGCGTGCGTGTGTGCATGCGTCGTTAACACCTATTTTCAACTTCTCCTCCAAAACTGCTGGACAGATTTCAATGATACTTGGTCAGAAGCATATATGGGCCGGTGCAATTCAGATTTGTTCATGGCGTTGCCATGGCTACCAAAACTAGGTCAAGGTGACCTAGGGGTCCAAAAATTTTAAAAAATCTTCTTCTCCGAAACCGATGATGGGAGAAAAAATCTGATGTGATATTTGGCTTCTCTAGGGTCTTAAACCTGTAGTTTGTTCATTTTGTGAAATTTGGTCGAAAAATGGGTTACGCGTTTTTGCGTTTAATTTTAAAAATTTTGTAAAATGGCTTCAAATTGTTATAACTTGACTACTTGAGCAGATAATGACATGGGGTTTTCAGTTTTGACTTTTTCTTAAAATAACCTTCAAAATGGGGTCAAGGTCAAAGTTCAAGGTCATGACCTAGTTTGTAATTATGCTGTTTTTGTATATTTTCTTCAAAAATTTTAAAGATATATAATATCAAAACATTGTGAAAATGTTCAGAATGACAAAATAAAAAAAAAATACAAAGTTTCGTAACTATATGATAATGCATTTAGGAGTTGTTGCCCCTGAAATGTTATTTTTTGCTTATAAAAACTAAAATTGTGCATTAACTTGAAAACTATTAACTTTTTGCATAGGCATATATATTAGAATATTGTAGGTATTGACATGACGATCACTTTGGTATATGACTCAAGGTGATACGTTCAAAGGTCAAGGTCAAAGTTGCATAAAAAGCCTGAAATTGTTAATTATCTTGGAAACTATTAACTTTTTGTATAGACCTATATATTACAATATTGTACGTATTGACATGACCATCATTTTGATATATGACTCAAGGTCATACGTTCAAAGGTCAAGGTCATAGATGGATAAAAAGACTCAAATTGTTAATTATCTTGAAAACTGTTACCTTTTTTCATAGGCATATATATTAGAATATTGTAGGTATTGACATGACAATCATTTTGATATATGACTCAAGGTCATACGTTCAAGGGTCAAGGTCATAAGTGCATAAAAAGACTCAAATTGTTATTATCTTGGAAAATATTTACTTTTTGTATAGACATATATATCAGAATATTGTAGGTATTGACATGATGATCATTTTGATATATGACTCAAGGTCATGCGTTCGAAGTTCAAGGTCATAGATGCATGAAAAGACTTAAATTGTTAATTATCTTGAAAACTAAACTGTTAACTTTTTTCATAGGCATTTATATTAGAATATTGTAGGTATTGACATGACGATCATTTTGATATATGACTTGAGGTCATACATTCAAAGGTCAAGGTCATAAGTGCATAAGAAGCCTGAAATTGTTCATTATCTTGGAAACTATTAACTTTTTGTATAGACATATATATTACAATATTGTAGGTATTGACATGACAATCATTTTGATATATGACTCAAGGTCATACGTTCAAAGGCCAAGGTCATCAATGCATAAAAAGACTCAAATTGTTAATTATCTTGAAAACTGTTAACTTTTTTCACAGGCATATATATTAGAATATTGTAAAGATGGACATGACGATCATTTTGATATATGACTCAAGGTCATATGTTCAAGGGTCAAGTACATAGGTGCATAAAAAGACTCAAATTGTTAATTATCTTGGAAACTATTAACTTTTTGTATAGACATATGTATTAGAATATTGTAGGTATTGACATGATGATCATTTTGATTTATAACTCAAGGTCATACATTCAAAGGTCAAGGTCATAGGTGCATAAAAAGCCAGAAATTGTTAATTATCTAGGAAACTATTAACTTTTTGTATAGACCTATATAGCAGAATATTGTAGGTATTGACATGACAATCATTTTGATATATGACTCAAGGTCATACGTTCAAAGTTCAAGGTCATAGATGCATAAAAAGACTGAAATTGTTAATTATCTTGGAAACTATTTAACCTTTTGTATAGGCATGTATATTAGAATATTGTATGTATTTTTGCCAATGATTTTGGCCATATCCTCAGGTGAGCGTTAAGGCCCATGGGCCTCTTGTTGACAGTTGTAATCAACAAAACTTATTTGCTGTAAATACCAGACTTAGTACAAGGTATTGTAACAACTTCAGAACCAAATTAAATTTAATTATTTATAAAAATCAATTTATAAAAAAAAATCATACAACTCAGAGCTTGATTCAAAAATTAAACTATTTTTATGTAAGAATAAGAAGAACTCTACAGTTTCACCTTAAAATACCCAAAACCAATGTGACGTTAGTTATGTCATTAATCTGTTTATAGTACATACAGTAACCTGTACCAAAATTCTACATTACTCATACAGTAAAGAGCCTTGCAAAATCTTAGGTAGAAACTTTTTATGGCTTAATATGATAATTTTGATACAGATTTTTATTTTACTTATTAACTTTATATTCTTATCTTTTATGTTTTGTTACAGGAAATGGAGCACATGGTTATTACACAAAGAGTAAGTCACAAGAAGAAAAAATGGATAAACATTTTAAAGGTATGGTATTTTTAGCTTTTCTAAGCTAAAAGCTCAGATGAGCTATTGTTATGCATCTTTGTCTGTCGTCCATCATGTGTCGTCCTTCTGATCTCCAAAACCACTGGTCCAAACTTAATGAAACTACTAGGTTACTATCATGCCTGGGTGAAGGCCTTTCAGATTTGCACAAATGAAGAAGTTAAGTCCCACCGGTGCCCCATAAATCTAGAACTAGTAAAAAACTTAAAAAAACATCTCTTCTTAATGTACCAGAGATATACCTTAGTTATTTCATTTATAATATTTTAGGTCATTTAGTTTCAAATTTGCACAAATGGTAGCCATGAGGCTCAAAATAAGGGAATGACAAGACACTTAGTGGAAAAATTGCTTCAAATAAAAGAATTTTTGTTAATATATCTTGAAAACTCTATACAGGCATGTATAATAGAATATTGTAGGTATTGATATGATGATCATTTTGATAAATGATTCAAGGTCATATGTTCAAAGTCCAAGGTTATTGCTGCATAAGAAGACTTGAATTGCTAAATTTCTTGGTAACTATTATCTTTCTGTATAAGCATGCATATTAGAATATTGTAAGTATTGTTATGATGATCACTTTGATATGTAGGTCAATGTTATAGGTTCAAAGGTCAAGGTCATAGTTGCTTAAGAAGGCTTAAATTGTTTATTATCTTGAAAATATTAAAGTTTTGTATAAGCATGTATATTAGAAAATTGTAGGTATTAATATGACAATCATTTTGATGTATGATTCAAGGACATAGATTCAAAGGTCAAGGTCATAGCTGCATAGAACACTTAAATTGCCAATTATCTTTAAAGCTATTAACTTTTTATATAGGCATTTATATAAGAATATTGTAAGTATAAATATGATGATCTTTTTGAAATATTGTTCAAGGTCATATGTTCAAAGGTCAAGGACATAGCTGCATAAGTATAGTGAAATGGATAATGATTTGGAAATTATTTATTGTACTATAGTAACTATATGCATATAAGGTACTTATAAATGAAATGTGACAAGATATTTTTTAAATGTGACAGTTCTAAACTTGAGAAAGCTTGGAAAGTTTCTTTAATTAATATATTGTCTATTGCACTTTGCAAACAATTTTGGAAATATCACCAGGTGAATGTTAAGACCCATGGGCCTCTTGTTTGTATGTTAACTTTAACATTTAAATCATATCCTCTAAAACTACAAGGCTAAATTTGATAAAGACGCAATCATGAGGGTAACAATAGTCCGTTAAAGACAGTTTGTGTAGTTAAGTTTGCAAAGGTGTTAATGTGGGGGTATCACTGAGGCTCATTAGACCACACTACATTATAGTTTCAAATTTATACAAATTATAGCTGTGAGGCTAATAATGGGAAATAGCAAGGTAAATAGTGGGAAACTTCTGAAATTATAATTATTTTTTACCATATATGGAAAACTTAAAATCAACAATAAATTTGATATACAGTTTCAAGTCATGGCTTCAAAGGTTAAGGTCACAGAACAGAAAATCTGATATGATTCATTTTCTTGAAAACTATAAAGCTTTTTATAGGCATAAAAACTTAAATATCATTCATATTGATATCAATTCAATTTCATGGGTTTAAAGGTCAAGGTCACATACTAAAATGTTATTTATCTTGAAAACTACATATAAAGATGTTGAATCAGATATAGATTTTTGTAGGCATTTGAATTAAAATATTGTAGGTATTGATATTTAAGTTATTTTTAGCTCACCTGGCAAAGCCAGGGTAAGCTTATGGAATGGTCAAGCGTGTGTGCGTGCGTGCATCCGTAAACTTTAATCTTCTTCTCTGATACCAGTGGGCCAATTCAAATGAAATTTGGAATGAAAGGTCCTTAGTTGCTATAGATTAAAAATTTTATCCGACATGTCCATCCTAAATCCAAGATGGCTGCCATTACTGTAAATAGCAAAAACCTATAAATGGCCATTACAGGTTCATTAATGTACCGATTTTGTTGAAATTTGAAACATAGAAAATAGATGTCAGGGGATTAAACATATATAACAGTTTTCTCTGTATGATTTTTAGCTCACCTGACTGAAAGGTCATGTGAGCTTATGGCATGGTGCGGCGCGTGTATGCGTGCGTGCGTCGTTAACACCTATTTTCGACTTCTCCTCCAAAACTGCTGGACAGATTTCAATGATACTTGGTCAGAAGCATATATGGGCCGGTGCAATTCAGATTTGTTCATGGCATTGCCATGGCTACCAAAACTAGGTCAAGGTGACCTAGGGGTCCAAAAATCTTAAAAAATCTTCTTCTCCAAAACTAATGATGGGAGAAAAAATCTGATGTGATATTTGGCTTCTCTAGGGTCTTAAGCCTATAGTTTGTTCATTTCGTGAAATTTGGTTGAAAAATGGGTTACGCGTTTTTGCGTTTAATTTTTTAAATTTCGTAAAATGGCTTCAAATTGTTATAACTTGACAATTTGAACAGATAATGACATGGGGTTTTCAGTTTTGACTTTTTCTTGAAATGACCTTTAAATTAGGGTCAAGGTCACAAATCAAGGTCATGACCTAATTTGTGATTTATGCAGTTTCAGGCAATTTTCTTGCAAATATTAAGAGATACATGAAATCAAATCATTGTTAAAATGTTCAGCATGACAAAATTTACCAAGGTACCAAGTTTTTAACTATATAATAATCCATGTAGGAGTTGTCACCCCTGAAATGTTACTTTTAAATTCCAAAATTGTGCATTAGCTTAAAAACAGGGGAAGTTACATTGACCTACATTCAGGTTATAAATTTCTTATAATCACAGGATTTACGGGTGTCTGAACGATCTCATTATATATTGCCTTACCAGAAACATTAATGAATCGATCCACGATGTTTATTCTATCAAGTTAGTAAAAATATCCAAGTTTTAAATCCATTTATAGAAGCTATCGGTGCAAATATTTTTTGCGGGTCACCATGTTTAAAATATGCATTACTAGGCCTCGCGCATGCGTGCAATTATATTTTTCAACAGACATCGAGTACTTATTTGTTTAAGCAATCTCATTGATGACTTTTTAACCTGGATTTGACACCAGCTTCCAATAAAAATAAAATATGCTCACAATTATTGCACTTTAATCCATTTGATTGAAAATCCTTCATTTTCACGCATGATGGAAGCCTAGTGATATGATATGGCCATTTTGATATGTTCTTTAAGTGCCACATGGTTTATGATATGGTTAATTAGTGAAACATGGTTTGTGCTCAGTTTGTCATGATTATGATATAGCTATTTTGAGTCACACAGTTTGTGATATGGTCATTTAGTGTCGCATGGGTAATGTTGTGGTCATTCAGTGCAACATGGTTAAGGTTATTATCATTTTATGTAACATGGTTTATATTACTGTTATTTAGTGTCATGTGGTTTAAGTATGGTCATGTAGTGTCACATGGTTTATGATATAACGTTTTTGGTTACAAGGCTTATGATATGGTAATTTAGTGTCACATAGTTTATGATTTGGTCATAGTGGCATTTGATTAATGATATTGTCATTCACTGAAACATGGTTTGTGCTATATGGTCATTATGAGTCATATGATTATGATATGTTTCTGTACCTAATATATTGTCTTTTGCGCTTTGCAAACAATTTTGGACATATACTCAGGTGAGCGTTAAGGCCCATGGGCCTCTTGTTTTATATGGTCATTGTAAGTCACATGGTTTATGATATGGTTAATGTGTGCCACATTGAGTTATGATATGGCCATTTATTGCCACATGGATTTTGATATGATTACAGTTACATTGATTATGATGTAGTGGTTTTGAGTAGCATGATTAATTATAATATGGCCATTAGGTGTCGCATGGTTTATGATATGGTTATTTCGTGTACATGGTTTATAAAATAGTTATTTGGTGCCATATGGTTTATGATATGGTCAATTAGTGTCACATGGTTTATGATATGGTCATTTAGTGTCACATTCTTTATGATCTGACCAATTAATACCCAGTGGTTTAAGGTGTGGTCATTAAATGTCACATGGTTTATGAAATGGTCATTGAATGCCACATTGTTTATGATATAGTCTTTTTAAACATATAGTTTAAGGAATTGTATATTTATGCCACTTGGTTTATGAAATGTAATAAAGTTTATGATATAACTATTTATTGTAACATGGATTATGTTATGGCCATATAATGTTACACTGTTTATAATATGATCATTATGAGATGCATGGTTTCTGATTATTTAAATAATTTATGTTACTTGATCTGCAGGCTTGTATTTGGTCATTTAGGATTAGTATTATAGCCAATAGACACTGCACACAACATGCCTCACTGCTGTCTTTCATTGCACTGCAAAGTGAACATATCTAGAACTATACCTATACACTGTCAACTTTACATGACATAATCTTGAACAGGGTGCAAAATTCACATTCAACCAAACATTCATTTGTTGTCTTTTGTCTTTCGTGAATTTCTTTACTTTCAGTACTTTGATTTATCTTATTTACATTTATAATATTGCATTTACTAGAACACACCTATTGAAACGTTTTTGTGCTTGTAAAAGGACAGAGAATATTCACAGACTTACTCACCCAATTCAATAATTATTTCATCAGTGGTTAAGTCTAAGAATTTGAATTATGATGCACACATGTTTGTAGGGGCAAGAGTGAAGTTTGAACCCTATCTGGTTCGTTTAATTACTTTTACACTTGCCAGGTGTGCATGATATACAGAATTGTATACAATTTGGTTAATTGTTCTATATATATACATTTTCCACAGTTTCTTTGATGTAGGTGTTGTTTTGTAGATAAAAAAATAATAATTATTATTATTTAATCTTCAAATAAAGGAAAAGAGAGCAGTTTCAACACTACTAGCCAACAAAAAGACATTGAAAATCAGCAAACATTTTACAAAGTACATCTTTTCTTTGAAAATAACGATTCTCTACTTGAAATCCCCTGCTCACAGAAACAGTACTACCAGTGGACTTTCATTGTTGTAGCAGTAAATGCTGAATTTTTTGATTCTCTGAAAAAGTATCCAGGATGTAAAATCTTTAAACAAGAACATTCAAATAAATGCCTAACATTAGTATGTGAAAATGATGTCAAACCTGATGATCTCAAACAAATGATACATTACTTGTTTGTGGAGTATAGTAAAACAATAAATGCTGTATATCAGGCAGACATTCCAGACCCAAAAAGAGTCTGTGAATTGGCTGAAAAGAAAATTGAAAATTGTAAAAAAGGAATTGTAAAGATTTTTTGTGGGGAAATGACTGGGTTGTGGATAGTTGGATATAATCAGCATGTGTATGCAGTCACAAAAGAAATTCATGACTTAATAGAAAAAATAAGTACCAAATGTTTTGATGCAGCAGAAAAAATTGATGATTTTGGTAGCAGATACACTCCAAAAGTGAATGAAGATATGTCCCAGCCTCAGAGTGACAAACCTCCAAATGATAGATGTATGGATATAATAGATGAATTTAAATTTGAAGTTATTAAACGTTTTGAAATAATTACAAATTTGAGAAAAAAGTATCCAGGAATGAAGATAACAGTCACTGATACCAAAGTTGTCTTTGAAGGCTCCCCTGAAGTAAATAGTGCATACAGTGATTATATGAAAGAGATGGAATCCATAAAAAAAAGTGAAACAGATGTTTCATTATCTATAAGATGTATGGATTTGTTACATTCAAAGGAAGTCCTATCATTTATTCAACAAGAAGTTGCAGTAACTCATTGGTTGAAAATAATCTCAAATAACCACTTTGTGATGTATGGAAGAACCAAGAAAGATGCCAAATCAGCTGTAAAATGTTTGTCTGACCTCATACTAGAAAAAGAAATCAAAATAGATCCTTTCTACTGGAAATCAGAAGATATGGTAACAGAAAGACACAAGTTTGAGCGTTTGTATGGTGAAAAGCTGAAGCTATATGCTGACAGTGATGATGAAAAAAGAAACTACATAGTAGCAACAAAAGACATAATGTCCAGTGTGTTAGCAGGACTTAAGGAAAAGAAGAAACAATTGACAAAAACCTGTGTAAAACATGTTGACAGTACTGATCACTCATGCTTTCAGTTTTTAAATGAAACCCAGAAACTATTAGATGTGGCATCCAGATACAGTGTACAAGTTTCCCCCATTTCTAGAAAAGAGAAATGTGGATGGAAAGTTGAAGGACCAGACTTGAATGTAAGATTTTGTACAGATGAGGTAGAATTGTTAAAGAAAAGTATTAAAAAAAGATCTGAAAAATTTGAATCGGAGAAAGTTGGGAATTTTTTTGAATCAAACCTTGGATCAGATTTTCTTAGGACAGTTGAACAAAAAAATAATTGCTGGATTGAAACAGAGAATGAGTCCTACCAGGAAGCAGTTTATGGTGCTGTGGCAAACAAGAGAGACTGTACAGAGTTTGGACTTTGGAAATATCAGAAATCAAATAAAATGATAAGATTAGTATGTGGAGTTGGAGAGGCTTGTGGAACAGAAATGCTGGTGGATGTTGTTCCTGGTTCCAATAAGAGTATGTTATATCTATCTATCTATCTATCTATCTATCTATCTATCTGTCTGTCTGTCTGTCTGTGTGTCTGTGTGTGTGTGTGTGTATGTCTTTTAACTTTATAAATTTCAAAATTTTCTTTACATTTAGTTGCATGTGTGTGCTATCTATGCACTAGGAAACCGGGGGAAGCTCGATGTAAGCTATTGCATTTTGTTAGTTGTTGATGGTTCACTGTCCATCCTCTGTAACTTAGGTTGCCAACTTTTCATCACCGATAAACTGTTAACTTAGCTCATATAACCCCTTTGAATATAAGTTGGTGGTGTTGACAATTCCAAGCTCATTAAAATTGTGAAGCTTGTTAACTGTGACCCTTATTAAAAATTTGGTCATGGTGACCTCTCTAACCTTAATATAATTTTTATATTTAAGGTCACTATGACATCTTGTAATAAATAACCAGATAAGGCCTAGCAACTTAAAAATAAAGATAAAGCATCAAGAAATTCAAACAAGCTGTCAAAGCTAGTTGTCACTGTGAGTTAAAGTTGAACCATTCATAAACACAATAGCATAAGAACATGTTTAACAATATACAGTCATACATTTTATAGAAATTTTTAAAAATTAAATGTTTAAATTTTGGGTTTTCTCTGGTTATTTTGTCATTTTGTTATCATTAGATGTACAGAACATTCCCTTCCAGAGCACCCGGCCTCACTTCCTTGATGGAAGTTCACGCGCATAACATATTTTGCCAGTTTGCAAAGTTTTTACTTTGTTTTTGGGATTGTGATGTGGACACGGACTGGTATGTTTGTTTTATTTCTCAAGTATACACATTGCATTATTCTCTGATGTATTGATTATTACACATAACAGACGACTTATTAAAAATATTGCTTATTGAACTGATGTATTAACTCATTCTGGTAGCAAGCATTTTATTGTGTTACATCAGCTGGAAATGAAAGGAACAATATCACTATCTGAACTTTTTTGAACATCAACTTTTGCTTGCTTTAAATGATCCAAATGTTATTGCACAAGATAACGCTCGATAACACAATATTCAAACACCTAGAAGCAAAATACCTTATTCAAATACAACAAAATTGTGAACTAGAGATTGTAACTGGGATACCAGTTACGTATGATTCCCCACCATCCATAATCTATATATTGTCTAAAATATACACCTGCTGATGGACTGATCTCGAGATGGATCGATAGTATCCATTATTAGTAATCGAAAGCTAACTAAGAGAAAGGGCGGAAGACAAGTAAATTTAAAGTTAACATCGAATTGTACAATTATAATTCGAGTAGTATTCATTTTTATATATATTTTCATTCCCTCATACCCCATTGTTGCAACAATGTTTTTTGTTAAAAATAAGCAATTGATCACGGGAGTCCAAATCTGCATGTTTAAATTTATCATTTTTTTAAATGTATGTAAATTTTACAAGTTCAATAGATCAGAATCATGCGTTCTGTCTTCTAACATAGACCCTATCCATTAATTTGGCAATTACAATTAGCTGGTGTATTTTGATTGGACAAGTATTAACTTTGATTGATAGCAAATCTATTTCACAAACTGTGAGGTGTTTAACCAACAAATTTGATTGACGTGTGTCATGTCTGTGAAGTAGCCATAACCTACATATTTAATTTAATGGATAATAGACAAAGAGATTAAAGCAATTATACATATCAAAACATGTAATAATGCTATTAAATTTGTTTACAATTCTTTGAATAGGAATTTAATCCTGTAAAATTGCCTTAAGAAATGAAATCAAGTATGCCATAAGATAGTGTTTCTTGACTGAAGGTGGGTGTTAAGAATTCTGGCTTCCCACCCCTACCCTCTCTTGAAAAGGATTTCCTGGAGGTTTTTATCACTCTTTTCAAAAGTCCATAATGAACAAGAAAATATACAGATGAGTGGAAGGGATTTTAACTATTTAAAAGCTATACATGTACATAGCACCACCCACAGTGGGAAATGACCTTAGATACTCTTTATTAATATCACTCTATTCAACTTTTCTTAAGGAACCAGAAAATACATAAATTAGGGGTGGGGATTTCAATAGTTTAAAATTAACTTAGCACCACCCAGCCCTACCCTTCAGTGGGAAAGGACCTTAGGTGTCTTTGATTAGTGTCATTCTTTTCATTTTATCATTAAGAACCAGAAAATATATACTTTAGGGGTGGGGATATCAACAGTTTAAAAGTTATCACAAAGCCATATTTTCAACAGTATAAAAGTTATGACAAAGCCCTATATATGGTTTTATAGCACACCGCAAAGTGTTTAAGGAAAAATTGGTGATTTTTGTTTTTAAGACCCCATCTTCCTGTCCCTCCCCCAATAAATACCCATGGATGTAAAAACTTTAATGGTGCAGGAACCTATCCTAAAATTTTGAACGAGATTGAATGATGCGTTTAACTTGTTTGGCAGTGCTGATAAAAATTTGATATATTTTTAACAATTTAATACCTAGTAACTGAGAATTTATTAAGAACAAATTCTGTATGTGAGAAAGAGGTTAGTCACTTAATTAACATGTAGTTCATTAAGATTCAATCATTTTTGTTTAGTGCTTAACTTTATACATTAATTCAGATTACCCATTTTTATGGGGTGCTCATATATCTGAGAAACTGAATAAGAAAGAAGAAGATTCTGTAAGAGTTATCTCTCTTTGTACGTATTGGACAGAAAGATGTTTGGTATTAAATTATGCAATTAACACGCACCGACCGCTGAGCCGTCGAGATAGAAAAAAATTTGATCATCTATCCATATCTACCAAAATAGCAGATTGTTGGTACCAAATTTCATCGAAACCCATCATACCGTTTTCGAGTTCTGCACCGGACAATTTTAAGAAAAAAAAAATTATAAAAATAATAATAATAATAAGAAGAAGAAGAAACAGAACAAAAACAATATGATTCCACACCTTTGGGTGGGGAATCATAATAATAATAATAAGAAGAAACAGTACAAAAACAATATGATTCCCCACCTTTGGGTGGGGAATCATAATAAGAAGAAACATAACAAAAACAATATGATTCCCCACCTTTGGGTGGGGAATCATAATAAATTGGTTAAATCAGAAAAAATTTCTTGACCCACAAATGCACTGAAAACAGAAATCTATAATATTATAAAACATAATAAACCCAAACCTATATATAAGACAGATGTTTTAGCTGAACCACAAGGTCATGTTGTATTAAGGTTACCAGTCCCTTGTTGCAAACTCAATTCCATAAAACTATGTTTAGCTAAATGTAAAGATCATATAGCAACAAATTCAGCAAATCAGTGGGTGTTAAAAACGTGTTTGTGTGTGTGTGTCCTTTGAATTATATATATATATATATATATATATATATCAGGGGCCCGGAAACGGTCATATTTGACAGTCATGTCCAACAAAAAATATTTTTGTCCGATGTGAAAAATCACTTGTCGGACATTTTTAGTTAATAATAGAATTCAGTTAATTGGACATATAAATAATTATGTTTGTCGGTCATTATTTTACTCGAGTATTGTTTGCTATCACCTGTCAACCGTTTTCAATAAATACTACAGATCTAATAATTAGGCTTTTGTTTATTAATCAGTTAGAATCCATGGTCTCAATCTGTTCCTTTTGTTTCATCATCCGAACCCTCATTAATTTTGTTGTTAAGTTGTTTATTAAGTAGTAATCACATCGCTTGGCAGAAGGAAGCCATAAACAGCTGATAACAGGGTTGATCCTTGAAGGTCATGGTCATCGGACACTATCAAAGAGGTTCCACGCGGGATGTCAAATAAGACTACAACGCGCATAGTATGGTCTTTGCAAACTGTTTAGTTTTAAATAAATAATTTTAAAAAGTCTAAATACATTCAAAGAGGTCTTGAAATGAGGTTCAGTAAAGCTCGTGTAACTTCGGAAAAACGAAAATCCACGATTGTCAATAAACAAAAATGGCCATCAAACCTTGTGTCGTCAACGCTGACAGCACAAAAATCGACACTATGTGGACACATGAGCCTGACTACATGTACCTAAATAACTGCTGTGTAGTAGTTAAATCCTTATTAAAAATCTATTTGATATTAAAAATTAAAAACTTTTTAAAAAAAAAACATCGTCAATAACAACATCGGTGTAACGTTTTTTCTATTTTTCTTTCTTTCTTTTCTTTTTTTTTGCTTTACACAGCATCAGTGGTACAGTTGCTTTGAAAAAATGTCCGACACCCCAGTCAGAGTTTTCCGGAGCCCTGATATATATATATATATATATATATATATATATATATATATATATATATATATATATATATATATATATATATATATATCAGGCCTTCACAAACGCCGATTTTTGGCAAAAAAAGCAGATTCAAATTTTAAAAAACCAATTGCAAAATATCCGAATCGGCTTTTTTCCCGATAATAGTAAGACAAAATCTGATTAAACATTCTCTAATGCCGGCTTGTTAACAATTATTAATTAATCAGGACAGTGTCACGATTCACTAAACTTTCCTATTCACATGTAATTACCTAATACCTTACAAGCTAATTGATTACTAGTGGCTTCACCTGTTCACAGTGTTTCTACTTCAGTATACAAACACATACACGTGCCTGATCGATCCAGTTCATAGATAGTTAATAACCTCCCCTGAATTCTATATACAAGAACTGACTAGATTGATAACGACTGTTTTTCGGGTTACCAACAAAAATGATCACGGCAGTACATGTGGTTTATGTATCTGTTATATATCGATCTATTTTAAGTTACCAGTGATGTGATTTCTCAAGATATTTTTAAGCGGTATTTATGAACATTTATCTATATATGCGACATTGTCACACATCGACTTATAATTTATAATTAAAACGACAGTTATTTCAATGTATCAAACAGAATTTAGTTGAACTGTTTATTGACGTTTTGTTGCATTGCCAATGACTGGACAGTTATGGACAGATGAAAAGCAGTTCGTTAACACCATATTTTCAAAGAAAAATTTTAACATTTATTTCTTTACCAATCTGATGTGTCAGAAACAGAAAATTGTTCCAGAGCGGGAGGTGGTGGTACCCTCCCTTTGCCGATCATTAGGGGTGGGGGGGGGGGGCTGGTGGGTTGATGTACCCTTTGCCTACCGCCGATTGACCTTACCGGCGTTTGTGGAGCCCTGATATATTTATATATATATATATACTGTAAATCAGAAAATGAATGCGAGCAAGAAATTTATGCAAAAAATGTGAGGCCCATTTAATCACATTAATTTTTTGTCGCATTTCTTTTACGATTTCTGTATGTTTGTTGTAGATTGAGTTATCTCCCTTAACCTGAAGTTGTTTTCGAACTGATTAATTTGAATACTTTCTCATTTAGTGGTAATTTTGTGCTGTTTCTTTCCTACTGGGAATTCTGCTGTCATATGCTACTTTTGAATTTTTATAAAATAATACAATTCAAAAGTAGCACATGACACTGCAAAGAGTAGAATGGAGACTCGTATATCATTTTGAAACTTCACTGGGACATCAAATTGACATTGCAGTGATTATAAGCAACCAAACACATTCTAAACTCATGAGTCGAAGATAAAGATCAGTTGTACACATGCCCACATGGACGTCCTAATTTTGAATGCATTATATTAATAAAAAAAAACAAAGTGTTATATTTGTGTATTTTTCTTTTTTAGCTAACCTGAGCACAAAGTGCTCAAGTGTGCTATTGTGATGGGTGTGTCGTGCGTCACTTTTGATTGTTAACACTCATGAGGCCACAATTTGAATGCAATCTTAATCAAACTTGCTCAGAATGATCTTCTTGACAAAAGCTAGCTCAAGTTTGTATATGGGCCATGTTGGGTCAATAAGTAGGTCTATAGGTCAAATAATAGTCGAAAAGCTTTGTTAACACTCCTGAGGCCCCAATTTTAGTCCAGTCTTCATCAAACTTGCTCAGAATGATCCTTCTGACAAAAGCTAGCTCAAGTTCATATATTGGCCATGTTGGGTCAGTAAGTAGGTGTTACCAATGGCTCAGTAAATTGGCAACAATTTGTTTATAAACTCAACACAAAAATTAAAAAAAATGTCAATAATTATTAGCAAATTCCAACCGATTCTTGTTACACTTCAATCTAATTCACAATTTTCTCACATTGTCAAATCAACAAAGTTCAATGTCGTAGTTCATCATCACATCTATTCACATTTCAATTTCACAAAATATAATCACAATTCAATTTCAATTTCCACTTCTATACATTTCTTTCCAAATAACACAGTTAGTTCTCCAATTTTCACCAATACATTTTCAGTTACAATTTACTTTAATCAGATCACCAACTACACTACTAACATTATCTGTTCACGATACATAACATACACTAATCTCATAATTCTTCTCTTCAAAGTTAAATATTTGCTGGTTCATCTCATTAATCTGGAATTTCTTCTCATTTATTTCTACTGATCAAATTCATAATTTCCTCTGACTAGGTTTTAAAGCCAAACTAAAATTATCAGAAACAAAGCAGTTTTTAAGAATTTTGAAATTTTAATTGACTAAATTTATTATTATTATTATTATTATTATTATTTTAAATTTCCAAATAAAACAAAAGGTGCCTAATATGGTGCTCAATAAACTCATGAATTATAATTGACCCTTCAATTATATTATATGACATTATCTCATCAGTCATTATAATTATTAAATAAATGTCTTCAAAATCATATTCCACAAATCACATATATATCACAAAAACATCTCAAATATTTCACCTAAACTCAATATAGCACCAAATGCAGAATTTGCAGATTTAAATATTTTAAAGACAATGTAATTACTTTTGTTGTAAAACATAAATTTAAAGTTTGGTAAAGTATAACTGTATTTTAAATAAAATAATTTTAAAATAGCTTATATTTATTTTCAATACTCACACTACCCTCATCTTCTAAACTTCCTTTAATTTTACCACCTGTCATTCTTTCTGACCATAATATTCTGCACTCCAAATTCACTTTCACACCTGCTTTTATACCCTCAAAATCATTCATCCAACAAAATTTCCATGCACTCACAGACTTAAACTACTTAGTTGACAAACAAGAAAACTGGACTTCAAACTTTTACATAATAGTACAAGTGACCCTACAAAAATGATGACTGGACAATAGGTGGACTGAACATACAGAGATTGACTCTTAAGAGGTACCCTGAGGGATAATTTTGGCCTAATTTAATTATATAAGTAGTTTTGGCTTAAAAAATAATTAATTACTGTAACTCATTAACTACAGGTAGTTTTGACTTTAAGGATAATTTAATTAAATAAAATAATATCTGTAACAGTAGGTCACTTGGTCATATTACAGGAGAAAAACTCTTTGACACCCTTTAAACCTCAATTGATTCCCTTAATAAAACTACCTAGTAAGTTTAAATGTTGCTCATAGGTAAATCAGAAACTATGAATCTATTTTAACAATAGAAGCTATAGTTGGCAAAAATCAAGTTAAATGTACATCATTTTCAGGTAAGCACCCAAGGCCTCTTTGATATTAAATTGAATTGGCTGAAATAGTAGATTTTAATTCTCAAAAAAATTCTTAAAAATAAAAAGGAAAAAATATTTAATAATCTTTAAATAAGTTTAATTAGCATAAACACTTACACTGTGTTGTATTACAAAAAAAAAAAAAAAAAATAAAAAAAATAAAACAAAAAAAAAAACATCATAGGTTGTAGAATACAAAATTAATGTAAACCTCTGTCATTGAAACTAACTGAGAACGGTACCTAATTGCTTGAACCCCCAGATAGATTGAACATTTGGCCAAAGTCCTCTGGACGTAAAGATGCTTATTAACATTAGTAACTGTTATAATTATAAATATATGTAGAAATTTCAGTGCAGTATTGCAAAGACTCCAATTTAATTCCACATCTTGATTGCTTTATGTTTTACAAACATT
This sequence comes from Tegillarca granosa, assembly GCA_029721355.1. Lineage (NCBI taxonomy): Eukaryota > Metazoa > Mollusca > Bivalvia > Arcoida > Arcidae > Tegillarca > Tegillarca granosa. The sequence continues at coordinate 3,476,484 of CM056605.1, forward strand.
TAATTAGTTATATAATTTTTCTTTATTTATTGCAGGGACAGACATAAAATATACAACAGAGCTATCAAAAATTGTTAAAGTTAAACTGTCAGTGCCTGTTTGGATTGATGGGAGTCACAAAGAAAGAGACACATTCTGTACTATGTTAAATGAATTATTCATCGGTATGATAGAGAGGGGCTGCAAAACTGTTGCATTTCCTTTTGAAATTAGTGATGAAATTAAGTGGAATAATATACAGTTTATCAAACTAGTGACTTTTGAGTTGAACCAGTTTAAATTGCAAAATGAATCAGTATTGTACTGCACATTTTTCCATCCAGATCCTGATAGATGTAAAATTGCAGAAAATGCTATTGATCAGATTCTGAAGACGGTCATTAAGGATGGATCTGTGGAGAAATCAAGGTCTAATGAATTTTACAGTCATGCATCAACTAAACTGGACATGGGTAATAGATTTCAAGATATTTCAAATGTTATCCTAAAAAATGAAGTTTTAGTATATATAATCATCCCACTTTTAATCTAGTCAGTCTGTCAATCTGTTCACTTTGTCCATGCAGACTTTATCCTCATTAAGGAAAGTGTCTATTTAGCCGATACTGACAAATAAATAAACCTGTACTCAGCCGTCCATATGTTGAAAAGATGCTTATTTTTTATTTTTAGATGGCATTTCTGGGTATTTAATAGTGACAGGAGACTTCAATGACGATCAGTTAAAAGCTTCCAAGACAAAAATTAAGCATCTACTTGACATTTCTAGTTTAAAACAACTTATGCAAAAACCTACACAATATGGCAAAAATACTTATGTAATAAGCAATCAAAGTATATTTTTATAGCCTTAGATTTCTTGATAAATCTGTAAAAGTACACGGTCAAATACATATTTATGATTGTATTGCTGATAAATATTATTATATCAAAAAATTAAGATATTGCTACTGTGTGTGTTAACCTTTAATTAATAAGATAATGATATGTTTAAAAAAAATTAAAGTTGTACTGCTTTTATGCCTCTTGTATCTTAATTGACTTTATTCTATTTTTTATCATTTTAGCTGCAGCTGGAGAATACAAGTACCCAATTCAGATAGTTCTGGGAGAATTAGCTGTACAACAGGTACTTTCATAAAAACAAAAATGTCATTTTTTTAATATAAAGTAACAAAAGATCTTTTCATGCAGAACATAAATGTATTTAGTTTGTGATTTTGATTTGATTTCAATTTCTTAGATGATCAAGTAGTCAAAAATTGTCTTAATATTAAAACACAAACATACAGTCCTTGTCCAAATCACAATCCCAAAAACAAAGTAAAAACTTTGAAAGCTGGCAAATTTAGTAATACACGTAAACTTCGATCAAGGAAGTGAGGTCGGGTGCACTTGAGCACTACTGTATACTTGCATGCCAAAGAAGTAGACCTGTACGGCACAGCACAATCTGGGTGTTACAAATGCATTTCTGGTTTTATTTAATTCAATTTCGAATCACACATTTTTGAGAAGAAAAGAAAGTAACACGGACAAGAAATTAATAAATAAATAATAAATGAATAAATAAAACCGCTTCCCCTACACACAGAGTTGCAGAGGAATTCGCTTTTTTCCGTGTTGGAAATTTGCATATCAACTGTATTGAAAACGTGTATGAAAAGATAAACGGACAACAATGACTCTGTAAATGAAAATATATAGTGAATCTCTATGAAATAAAAAAAAATAAATACTTATTAAACAATAAAAAAGAAGGTCATAAATAAAATATAGAGGGTATAGTTCTCCTAGTGTATGGGCATTAATTTTAATCAACTCTCACTATCATACAGAATAAAAGCACTTTATATTCAGGTATGATTTTTATTTGGTTTACATAAAAACCTGTGTAGATCATCTGAACGGTACAGCAACGGTCTTGATCAACGATGTACAGAACGACCCATCGCACCAAAACACATCAAAACAACAACAAACAACGATGTTTGCTCTTGGTTCTATTCAATCTTTATTAAAAAGCACTCTGTATCATATGCTCCACCTGAGTTCCAGCAAAATCTTGTCCGGAATTATAGACAAAGAATTGTCATCAGAAAAAGAAGAAATTAAAAAAATATTAAAATTTCAAAGTAAGGATGTCCGAAAGCATTGAAGGCGGGAATTTTTCTGGGTATTTCGGGAAAAGGCCCTCAAGGGTTAATTGGGAATAATGACATAGACTGTCGAGATTTAGTCAAAGTTTTTTTTTATTTTCAATACAGTTGTTAAAAATTAATCAGTCTTTATTTTTTATTTTTGAATTTCAATATTATTAGAGATATAAGAAGCAAAAAGTTCACAGTATTTACACAAAAATCCATCTTTAAAATTTGAGAAATACAGACATTTTCATAATTTGATGCTCGAAATTTGCACTGATCTGGCATGCTACAAGTGGCACAAGTGCTACAAAATCAGAATCTTCTGATTATCTTTTAGACAGTGACTGACTTTAGATTTCACTTATTATAGTTGCTGTAGCTGTTTCTGTCCGAGTTTTGGGCCAACTATCACTCATTTTCTATTTTTTCCTGAATCTGAATAGGACTTTCATTTTCTGACTCATGGCAGTTGAGGTACTGTTATTGTTTAGAAACTTCTTGATGTCTTTCTTTTTCAGTTGTTTTATATAATATATACTTTTTTGTGGTTTTTTGCTCACCTGAGCTTGAAAGCTCTGATGAGCTATTGAGATCCATCTTCATATGTCGTCCATAGTGCATCGCGCATTAACTTTTAACATTTTAGTCTTCTCTAATACCACTGAGCCATTTTCATTGAAACTTGGCTACCATCATGCCTTGTTGGAGGCCTTTCAGATTTCCACAAATGAAGAATTTATGTCCCCTTGGAGCCCCACAAAGGGGGAAATAGTGAAAATCTTCTCATCAGAATGTACAAGAGGTATACCTTAGTTATTTCATATATATTATTCTCAGATCATCTAGTTATAGATTTGCACAAATGGTAGTATTGGGGCTCAAAATGAGAAAATGACAAGGCAGTTAGTGGGGAAATTGTTTTAAATAATATATTTGTAAATATATCTTAAAAACTATTAACTTTTTGTACAGGCATATATATATTGGAATATTGTAGGTATTGATATAACAATCATTTTGATATATTGTTCATGGTCATTGGTTCAAAGGTCAAGGTCATATAGCTGCATAAGACAACTAATATTGTTAAGTATCTTAAAAAAACTTTTAACTTTTTTTATGCAGATGTTTCTTAAAATATTGTAGGTATTGGAATGACAATCGTTATGATATATAGTTCAAGGTCAAAGGCTTGGAGGTCAAGGTCATAGTTACAGAAAATGGCTTAAATTATAAATTATCTTGAAAACTATTAACTTTTTATATATGCATGTATATGAGAATATTGTATGTATACATATGATGAAGATTCTGATTTATGGTTCAAGGTTATTGGTTCAAAGGTCAAGGTCATAGCAACATAAGATTGCTTAAATTGTTAATTATCTTGAAAACTATTAGCTTTTTTTTATAGGCATGTATATTAGAATATAGTAGGTATTAGAATATTGTAGATATTGATATAACAGCCATTTTGATATATGATTCAAGTTCATAGGTCAAGTTCATAACTGTATAAGAAGGCTTAGATTGTTAATTATCTTGAAAGCTATTACTTTCTTGAATAGGCATATACATGAATATTGTAGGTATTGATATGATGGATGATATGATGATCTTTTTAATATATGGTTCAAGGCCAAACTTTTTTAACAAAAGATCACGGTATTTTGTTAAGAAATGACATTGTTTTGGGGGCACTTCATGCTAGTATGAAACCGGGTGTTCCGGGTACAAATTGCATGAAGAGCAAAGCTCTTCATGTTAAATTTGTACCCGGAACACCCGGTTTCATACTAGCATGAAGTGCCCCCAAAACAATGTCATTTTTTATATTTACAATTTATTTCTTACATCTAATTTGCTATGTGGCTTTAAAACTATTACTACATTTCATTTTTGCTAATGTACTACCTCCGTTTGTTTTAGTGCATCGCGGAACCCGTCTATCGCATCTCCACAAAGGATGACGTCATTGATAGTTGGGATGACGTCATTGATAAGTTGGATGACAGGTGACCCGCCTACTTCCATTGATAAAAAAAACTAATCCGTTAAATGGAATACAGTTGTTTTAATAACAGAATTAAACGATTAAGTTTTAAAAATATTTAACCGTTACATTTGCATATTTAAATTTAAAGTACAGTTTGAAAAAGAAGAATTAGAAAATACACCAGAAGTGTGGGAACTTACTTGTTGTGTAAGGGTATGTGACGTATTGACGTATTGGTGATTACGTAGTACTGTTGGATCAGTTCAAAAAGGTCAAACATACGTTTTCATAGCCATATGAAGCAAATTTTTGATAATGTTGAGAAATAGCTTTCATAGGCGGAAAGTGGGTGCTATTGTAAATATTAGTAAATATTAATAATTATTGCAGTTGTTACTTTAATTTACCCATACACATGAAGTATTACAAACTTTTTAAGGCAGTTAATACACTATTTACATGTATATATTACTATTTTCGGTTTGTCAGCATGTTGGTAAACCAATACAGAACTTCATTGTTTATTCATGAGAGTATTTTTCTATGAATTAAAAAAATTGAAGATTTATTTAAAGTAAAGTAAAATTAATTTGTCAGATATTATCAGAATTATTCTGGAAAATGCTTGTAAATGAAGTTCCAGCAAATAAATTGTAATGATCAACTGTGTGGCCAGACCATATGGCAAATATTAAATTTGCCTTCCTAACAAATATTTAAGATGAGTTAAAAGTTTAGAATTTCTTATTTTGATTCAAATTATTATCCCCTGCTCCAACGAAGTTGGTGGGGATATAGAAATGGGTTCCGTCCATTCGTCTGTTCGTCCGTTCGTCCGTCACAAGTACAATGTTAAGTTTTTCCGTTAAAGTTTTTCAAACAGTTAAAATTCTTCAGAATTTTTCATTCTAATATAAAGAAACTATTATTCTAATTTATTTTAAACATATAAGTTTTTACATAATTTATTGACCAGAAATCTCATCTAGAACACAATGTTAACCTTTTGCGTTAAAGTTTGCTACATGTTGTTATATTATGATTTAAGAATAATAAGTTAATAATAATAAATTCATACCAAAAAGAAATAGTGCTATTACTTCAAAAGTGTTAACTTTACATATTTCTCTGCAACATTTTAATACTTGCAATTTTAGTATTTCTTAGTAAAAATGCATATTTTATATTAAAAATGTACATTTTGAGAAAACGAACTTGCTTATTTATTTTATACCATTTTCTGTAGAAACCCTAGATGTCATGTAATTATTTAAGAAGTTTAAAATACTTGCATGGTCTTTTTAAGTGGTTTAGTATTTTGGGGGTAAATATGTCAATTTTAAAAAACACTGATTTTGAGAAAATTCTTTTTTGTGGCTATTATCAATTTACTGTTTTCTTTGATGGAGTTCTTTATATTGGGTGGGTGTTTTGGTGAAGGATTTTATTCTTCTGAAAAAAAATATACATTTAATATTTATTAAACAAATATTTGAAAAAAAGGGATGATGATTATAATGCTACTGCTGCTGATGCGTGTTTGATTTTGTACCAGATGGTATTAATTTTTTATTTTATAGAAATAAAATTACCATTTCAGTCTGTTTTTATTAAATTAATCATGATAGGTCATGACATTATTCATTATAGAATGACACTGATAAAACACTTTCAATGTGCAATAGAATACTGTTGTATCTTAAGATAACGTACGTTGGATTGAGGTTTGAAGTTTCAAATTAACTTATTCGATTATTTGAACCCCCCGATTATTCGAACCTAAAATGAAGACCCTTAAACTTTGAATAATCGAAGTTTGACTGTAGTTATTATTACATTGTCAAGTATATTTTTTTTTTATTAGTAGCACATTACATGTGGAATTTTTCAACCAACAACTTGTCTCTTTGATGACGATGAACAAATTTTCTCTTTGATTATTTCCTGTTTTTCAAAATGATGTTATATATTTTAACATATGCATTTAAACCTAAATAGCTTATATTCCCTTTTGCATTCAATGAATACAACATCAACAACAACAATATCAACAACAAAAATTAAAAAAACATCAGAAAAAGAATCAAGTTCTATTCATGTGTTGCTGATGAAAAATATTTACTACTTAGGATATTGTTGATATTTTGATTAAAATATGAAATGTCATTTAAAAACATAGTTTTTCAGTCATTGTTAAGATAACAAAAGAATCTATAAGTTAAACATGATATTGAATAGAAGTTGTAATCACTGAAACTATTGGTAGAAAATGGAAAGTAAGTAGAGCGGGGGATCTGAATGACAATGTCTTCTTGTTTGTTTTGTCTTTAAAATGGCATTTTTTGTCAATATATCCAATTTGATTTCTGAGTAAAAATGACTGTTCATAGATTTTCACTTAAAATTCTGGATTATTTTGTATAATGTCCCATTTACATTTTGAGTTAAAACTGCATTAAGTTTCCAAAGAAAAAAATAAAACGATGCTAATCTAATTAATGATGTTCCTAATGAACAATGTTACATTTGGTTCAATGATAAAAGCACGAATAAATACAGAAATTACAGTAATTACCCAGCTAGATGCAGCATTTGGGATCTAATATTAGAACATGATTATGTCATCAAAACCTGGGTCATTTAAACAAAACTTTAAAAACGGTGAAATACGATAAATTAAACACAGAACTTCATTGAATATGTCATTTGTGACTTAGTAAGGGATACATAACACCATTTCAAATACATCTAGATATTAATTAAGGACAATTAATGCAATTTGTCATGTTTCACCTTCGATTCATGGGTTTTTCCATACATCCGTGCTCATGCTCCAAGCTCATAATTACCATCGTTAAACATTGACCAACCGGTCAGAGGATTCCGTTTATTTACAGCTAAAAATGAAATTTTAGAAAATGAATGTCATGGATCGTGGTTACAGGATATCTATTTTTTAAAAAAATATATTTTTAGAAAATAAAAAAAAATTCAGAAAATTGAAAAACTTAATGCATCTTTAAAACATAGCTTAAAACATAATTTAAAAAAAAAAGGCCTACAAAGAAAAATGATTGCAGGTGAACTTGAATAAGTTAGTAGACCAAGTGGGGAAAACCATTTCTGGACACAATGCTCACAGAGTGACCATAGCCAATAAACAATGTAAAGGAATGCAGTGTCTATATTGAACAAACAGAGACAGGAAAATGCTTTGAAAATACCTCAGATCACACTAGTGATGTCGCGATTATCGCCAATGATCGATTGTAGGTCAATGTCAGGGAAGCGATCCTAATCACAAGATAAATAATTGATCATTGCCGACATTAGTTTCCGGAATGTAGTGAAGTCTGTTTCTTTTCCGGTTCTTGCTATTGAAAACAACAATGGTGAATGGTGATCGGAAAGTATATCCATATCCGGACACTTTTTACACATGTGAGATGCTTTGGCCACTGTCAGCCTGTCAGGGCAGGGAGCTATCTGGCCTTGAACTTACAATCACTAAGCAAGAATACTTGGCTTTCACAATAAAAGCATTTATATTCATCTTTATTTGTTGCTGAATATTGATGTACAGTTACTAGGTTATTCTGATTATTAATTGAATAATTGATCAATTATGCTTCTTCGATTATCAGTTATTGATTTTTGTCAGATTGGACATCACTAGATCACACTGATTCATTATAAGCAATGTAAGCATTGCAAAAAGATTTGACTTGGAATTTAGGCATTATAACAGTATGTTTCTTAGTTTTTTCTGTTTCTGAATATAATGAGCCCATTGAAAAAATAAGGACCTGTCTTTTGACACGATGGGACACTTCATTCTTTTAAAAACTTCTAGAAGAAACACACTTGGAAAGGTGGGAACTGCTTAAAACAGTATATTTATCAATAATTCTGGAATGTTATGGACTTTTTTATAGGCATGTACATTAAAATTTTGATGTTTTGGCCAATGATTTTTTTTGGTATATAATTCAAGGTCATGGGGTCAAATGTCAAAGGCATAGCTGCATCATACATTAATTATCTGAAAAAACTATGAGCATTTTGTACATGCAGGCATGTATATAAAATATTATAGATATTATGAAAGATAAATAAAAAATAAATAGCCTTAAACAGTTTATTATGAACTATTTATTTAGTAAATATGTAGCCTATTTATTTACTTTTGTTTTTCAGGCTGATGTTATAGTCAATACAACGTCAAATTCACTTGCACTAAACACTGGACATGTTTCAGCTTCAATTTTTAAAATGGGAGGTCAAGCAATTCAAGATGAATGCAATCAGTACATAAAAAAAGGTTTTTCCATTGATTATGGAAATTTTGTTGAAACAAATGGTTGTGGACAATTGAAATGCAAAAAAGTATACCATTGTGTACTATCTCAGTACATTCAATCTGGAGTTAAAGTAAGTAGATGTCAATATGAATTCTAAGCTTAATATGCATAGTTATATACATTTTCTGCCTGCAGACTTAAGACGTCTGACTTTTTTTGCATGTACATGTCTTAGATATATGATTATGTCAACTTTTTGGAAGAGGTTTTTTTCATTTGATTTTAAAAATTTCGTAAAATGGCTTCAAATTACTATAACTTGACTATATGAATAGATAATGCCTTTGGGTTTTCAGTTTTTATTTTTTCTTAAAATTACCTTCAAAATGGAGTCAAGGTCAACAATCAAGGTTATGACTTAGTTTGTGATATGTGCAGTTTTAGACGGTTTTCTTCAAAACTATAAGAGATATTTAATATCAAAACATTGTTAAAATGTTCAGCATGAGAAAATTTAACAAGATACAAAGTTTCGTAACTATATGTTAATCCATGTAGGAGTTATTACCCCTGAATTTTTTTTTTTTTTTTTTTTTTTTTTTTTGGATAATAAATACTAAAATTGTGCATTGGCTTGAAAATTGTAAACTTTTTTATGAGCATGTATTTTAGAATATTGTAGATATTGATTTGATGATCATTTCGATATATGGTTCATGGTCATATGTTCAAAGGTCAAGGTCATAGCTGCATAAGAAGACTGAAATTGAGATTGGCAATAAATTCAATTAAATATACGGTAACTAAAAATATTGAAGGCAAGTATGTGTTTTCTTTCAAGATGTCACGTGTAACAAAGTAGCTGTTGATTAAGAAGTTACCGTAAATCCCCGCATATAAGACGGTTTATTTTACCTTAAAATTTATTTTTTGAGAAGGTGGGGGGGGGGGGGGGGGGGGGGTCGTCTTACACGATGGTTCACAACCAAGGGGTTGAATTCTTGAGAAAAAGTCCACACATGATCGTCATGTCTGCCATCTTTGTTTTTCACGTTTAAGTTTTTGTATTTTGAAGAGATATATTTTACAGATTCATTACAAACAAGAAACGCGAATTGAAATTTTTGTAGTTTTGTAAATTTATTGATTTTTTAATAAAATAAAGTTAAAATAAATAATTAGATATGAAATAAAAAGAAATCATCAAGGTTTCGTTAAGTACAGTAATCAAGGAGGAGGTAAATATTCTGTACAATATTTTATTCTTTTCGTTTACTTTTAATAACAATCTAGAAATTACATAAACCACACCTTTTTTGCTTCACATGTAAAGGGCAATATGTTCCAAGTATCAAGGTTCCTGTCTTCAACAGCTGATGGATAATCCAATAAACAATAACAGATTTTTTAAAATGTAGTTTTGTTGAATTTAATTTCAAAACAGAACAGATATACATCTTTATGATTACTAATGATGAGATGTTTTGGCATCCGATTTTTTTTTTTTACATTTTTTGAGTTATTCAAAACTTAAACTAGAATCAAACAGCAAAGAAATTAATACACAAGAGTCTACGGTATAAAAATAAAAAAATATAAACAATAGGCGAAAATTGGTGGAAAAGTTTTTGGTTCGATCGGTAGCGTCAAATACCGGTACCAGTATGACCTTGTCTGTAATTGGAAAATGATGCAATCTGGAAATTCTAATTTTCTTGCTGTGACTTATCTATGCGACATTAAGAAAATGCTGGATCAGAAGTCCCAAAGTGGGGGGTGCAACTTATCTACTGGGGCGACCTATACACGAGAATATATGGTATATATTAGAATATTGTATGTATTTTTGCAAATGATTTTGTATATATCCTCAGGTTGGATATATCTCAGGTGAGCATAAAGGCCCATGGGCCTCTTGTTTAACTTGTGGTCTTTTTCCAACTTGATGTTTAATCTTAATGCCTGATAATCTGGTGGCTTATTTATTTATTTATTTAATGATTTTAAAAACATAAATAAAATCTTGTTTCTTTTCAGAATCTACAAAAAATCATGAGAGGATGTTTAGAAGAAGCTGATAAAAGTAAAATGAGATCTATCTGTTTCCCTGCATTTGGAACTGGAAATTTAGGATTCCCAAAACACATTTCTGCTGAATATATGTTTAAATCTACAGAAGATTTTTTTGATGCAAAAGGCATTGCAAACACAAGTGTCAGAGATGTAAGATTTGTGATATACAACAAAGATCAATCCACAATAGAGGTAAATATTGAAAGAAAGCTATTATATAAACTTTATGTGAAAATTTGTATATTATGAACTGCTGGTTCATGGAGTGTGTATGATACAGATATGTATAGTACAGTGTTTTCTTATTTCTGTTCACAATTAAGTTATCTAGCTGGAAATATAAAGTAAACATGATGGAAATTCTTGTTTTTGAGCAACCAACTTAGTGGCATATTGGATTATATCAGATAACCACATGAGATTTTAAAATCCAAAAGCATTTCCAACATTTATATTAATTAATACCTGCATAATTGCAGAAACAAAAATGTTCTTCCTTGGTTATGTAGCAGGTTTCTTGACCCAATCACAAAAAAGCACTTTGAATTGAAAAACCTGGGAATGTTTTGAAATTATGTCAAAATAAATAGAAATGAAGTTTAAATTTAATATAACATGATTGTGTAGAAGGTCTTGTATCTTTCATTACACATTTTGAAAAATTTTGAATAATTGAAATTTGTAGTAATCAATGAGCAAATAATGTCAGACTTAATTCCATTGGATGAGAAAATATAAATAATTCAGAGTATTGACTGACCATAAGGTCACCCTCTGAGGTTTTAGTTCAATATAACACACATAACATTGTTCAAATGAAGGCATTCTATGATGGGTACTGCATTTGAATCATGACTATTGATCGACAAACACTTAAGTAATATTCTTTTGTAAAATAAATAACACAAAGAGTAAAATTATCTTCAGTTTTTATGAAAGATAATGTTTTGTGTGTGTATCACTATTTAAAATTCTAGAAGGACTTTGGTGAAAACTGTTTTCGAAGTTGAAGGGTCTTAATTTTAACTTTGAAAAATTGGAGGGTTAAGATAGATAAATTTATAAGTTAAAACTTCAATCCAGTATGTGATAACCATGGCAAAAGATTATTTTTATTTGATATACTAAAGAAAAAGCAATATTGTATTTCTTTTTAAATTCTATATGCCAAAAATGAAATTTATTTAGACACTATTTAGCATTTATGTGATTGCATCATCAACATCGTGATGGTGCTTGCAGAAAGGTCTCTTGAAATACATTTTAGGCAAAAAATGACAGATTGTCTGTCCTGTTGTAATTTTGTACTATTGGGAAAAAAATTATTTTGGCATGGGTTTTTAAACATCATTTAACTCAAATAATTTAAATCAAAACATTTATCTGTCAATTTTATGATATAACATATACATGTATTTTTTGGCAATGATTTGTAAACATTGTATCATTTTTTTCAACTTCTACAGCAAATTTAAGACTGGGCATTTTACAACAAGAGACAAAACATACGTCAATTAAGGTTCATTGATAAATTTTAAATATGTTCATAAAAGGTTTACAAAGTTACATTTTTACAAAGTTACATTTTTCTATCATTATGTGGTCTCCAGTGGTGATAAGGCCAATTCAACTAAATTAGTAGATTCTCATCCCCGCCTGCCCCACCAAAAAATTGCCGCCCTAAGTCATTTATTTTTGTTTCCGATCCCAGGCATATTTAAAGTCTGTTCTAGAGTGATGTCAATGTAACAGGGTTGAAATTAATAACAACACTGCTGAGTTCATCTATGAGCATATATCATATTTATTTCATGTATGAATTGTCAAATAAATGGTTAAAATGGTGTGGAGCAAGAGTCCACTGTCATATATCAACCTTTATTACAACCTTTTTAGCTCACCTGGGCACAAAGTGCTCATGTGAGCTATTACTATCAATAGAGGCAGACCCTCCATCGTCCATCCAACCGTCAGTCCGCCCGTCAACAATTGCTTCAAACGACTTCTTCTCAGAAACCTCTTGTCACATTTTGTTTAAACTTGGTCAAAAGCATCTATAGAACATTGCCTTTTAGATTTGTGTTTTTGGTTGCCATAGCTACCAAATGTGGGTCACAATGACCTACATAGTTAAAAACCTAAAAAAATCTTCTTCTCCAAAACCACTTCACTGAGATAAAATCTGATGTGATATTTGGCATCTACGGCATCTTATATATCAAGTTTGTAAATTTCAATAATTTTTGTGAAAAATTAGGTTATGCATTTTTGCGTTTATTTTTTGTATATTGTAAAAAGTACTTTTTTACAAAAATTACAATAATGAATAAATTTAGGTGAACTCTTTTCCCAAACATCATTTTCTTATGTGAAGAAACATATATTTGACAATTTTCATGAAATTCTGTGAAATACAAGTAGCTTTTTTTGGCCTTTTTCATTTTCAATTCTAGCAACCCAAGGGTCAAGGGTTCAAATCCCAGTGGAGCCACTTTTTATTTTCTGAATTTTTTTACTTACAATGGTGCATGAAAGAGATTTTATGAATTTTTTTTTTTTTTTTTTTTTTTTTTTTTTTTTTTTTTTTTTTTTTTTTTTTTTTTTTTGAAATACATGTGATACTGCAACCCAAGGGTCGAGGTTCAAATCCCAGTGGAGCCACTTTTTTTTTCCTATTTTTTTTTTTTTTTTTCTCTCTTATTTTCTGAATTTTTATGACTGACAATGGTGCATGGAAGAAATTTTTAAATTTTTACTTTTTAGGTTGCCATAGCTACATTGACCTAGATAGTTGAAAACCTAAAAAAAAATTTCTTCTCCAAAACCACTTTACTGAGATAAAATTTGATTTGATATTTGGCATCAAAAGCATCTTATAAACCAACTTTGTGAATTCCAACAATTTTGTGAAAAATAAGGTTACATGTTTTTGTATTTATATTTTTACATTGTACATTGTAAATAGAACTTTTTTTTACCAAAATTACAATATGAATAAATTTAGGTGAATTCTTTTTCCAAACATAATTGTTTTATGTGAAGAAACATATGTTTAACAATTTCCATGAAATTCTGTAAAATACAAGTGGCTTTTTTCAACCTTATTCTTTTTCAATTCTAGCAACCCAAGGGTCGAGGGTTCAAATCCCAGTGAGGCCACTTTTTTTAAAAATTTTTTTTATGTTTTTATTTTTTTATTTTTTTTATTTCTGAATTTTATGACTTACAATGATGCATGGAAGAGATGTTATGAATTTTTACTTTTTAGTGAATTATTATTTTTGAAATACATGTGATATTGATATGTAAATTTAGCTGAAACCTTGAATTTTATTTTATTTTATTTATTTTTTTGGTTTTTTTTTGTTTTGTTTTACAAAATCATGTGACATTATTTAAATTAATTGAACAATTTTTTAAAAATAATTTGCAGTTGAATTTTACAATTTTTTTTTTTAAATATTTGTGTCAAATCTGTAAAGTTCTTAATACGGATCTGAAAATTGCTCATGTGAGCAAATGTTATGGATAGAAACTCTGCCATCCATCCATACATCCATCAAAAGACTTCTCCTCAGACACTACTGATCACATTTCATTCATATAAGTCAATAGCACTTTAGACCATTGCCATTCTCATTTGTGTTTTTGGTCGCTTTGGCTACCAAAAGTAGGTCACAGTGACCTATATAGCTAAAAACCAAAACAATAAAAATATTGTTATCTGAAACCACTTATATTGAGGCAACATGTTATGACTTAACCAGGTATTATCAAGACATACCAGTTACATTTCAAATCAGGTGAGCAAATTAGCTTCATAAATGTTATGGATAGAGCATGGTTTTCTTAAATTTGCATCTCCCCAGTGGTCTGAAAGAATTAAGGGCATGGTATGGGGCAAATATAGCAGACACTCAACAGTTAGTAAAGGTGTACAATAAATTAATCAGCGGCAATATAGACAAAAGGGCCCTATTGCCGATGTCAACCACGTGAGAGTGCTTGTTTTCATTTAAAATAAAAAATAAAAAAATAAAGCCCTCCCACCCGCCCCAAAATTTTTGTCCAACCTGGATGAGAATCTACTTTTTAAATTGAATTGGCCTAATAGTAATTGTAAACAAATTAAAGGACTTGTGATTACTTGAAATTGAGAAAATTGTTTTATTTATGGATAAGTTGAGTTTTATTTTTAAAAATAAAAAGTAGATATTTTGCCATTTGAAGTTTTGAAATCCACTGTAAGAAATTGTTGGATGCAAGTTAAGAATTGTTTCAAACATTAAGTTAGTACCGGTAATTCAAGATGGCCATCGTTAGTATAACTAAAAGTAGATAAAAAAGAGATATTTAGTGATTCAATAAAAAAAGTGCTGTCACACGCTTTTATCATGTAGAAACACTTTATATTAATGTTATGTAGAAAGGAATACTATATCAATTCGGAGTGAAATGATGCAACGCAATTATGGTAAACCATGGTGCAGACTTGCTGGTTCAATTCTCATTTATTAGCATCCTGATTTTGATGCAATTCTTTCTATTTTCCATTTCAAAATTTACAATTTAAATTGTGACTAAACACTTTACAAAGGAATTTCATTGGTTAGAATTGAGCAAAATGCATTGAGCTAAGGGCAAATATTAACTAATCAGATTACCGGTATGTGTTTTATTCTAGCAATCATCAAGATGATTTTAGTAAACTTTGGTTTTAGAGTTGAAATAGTTGATCCCCCAAGTACATACAAGTCTTTAGTATGGAAAAATTTTGGCTTTCTGGCTGGAGGTTATGTACAACAGTGTTTAAAATTGGCTGTGAAATATTTTATACACTGTAAACCTGGATTGAAAACTGTGATGGCAGCGCATCTAAAAATTCTCTGCTTTGAAATATCTGTATTGATTGAAGTTGTTCATCTACATCCAGTCAGTCATTTCAAATTCTGCATCAAAATGAATCATTTATTTTAAGAAAAAATCTTAGAGGCAATTGCAATGATTTTTCCTGCATGGTTTTCAATTTACAAATCAAATCAAATTGAATCAAAATTAATCAGATAGAGAGACAGGAATCGAGAATCAAATCAAATTGAATTGTGGGATGTCTGAATTGTTGCACCCTTAATAATAATGTAAAAAAATATTTGTCATTACTTTTTGTTCTAGGCATTTCGAAAAGAAGAACAAAAAAGAAGAAATTCTTCCAGTGTTTTGATGCCAGGTGAAATCATATATATTATCTATTTGTTATACTTTAAAACCAACAATTTATTTGTTGGTTACTGTTTCTTCAGTTCTGAGTATTGATGACATCATCAACTTTTCTGAAAAGATTGGCAATGCAAAGATCATAATGACAATATAGTTGCTGATTTTTAAAATATGAAAAACATGTACTTAAATTGTATATAAATTTTTATAAAACTGAGTTCTTATTTCAATTGCAAGTTGGAAAGTGTGAAGCAAAGCTATCACCAATTTATAATTTCACTTGCTGTGGATATTCAAGCATTAATGAAAATCAATAAGATGGTACAACAAGTATGATCTGAAGCATAGAAGATTTTGTAAACAAGACAAAAAATCTCACATGCAAAAGAAAAAATTCACAAAATTGGCTAAACCACAGCAAGGTATTACCGTAAAAACCCATGTAATTTACGCACTTTTTTTGGTAAAAATAAAATTGAAGTTTAGGGGATGCATAAATTACACAAGTAGATAGTTTTCATGTTTTTTAGTTTTTTCCCTTGTTGACCAAAGTGTTCAAAATGTAAACATTTGTACCTATTTATTGTTCAAATAAGAAAATTTAAGCATGTGAAGAATAAAAAAAATGACATCTGTGTGTGTTAAACAGTATTTTATGCTTACTTTTTGTGTCGCCTGAAGGCGATATATAGGGATTACTTTCGTCGGCGTCGGCGGTGTCTGCATCTGCGGCGTCCGGATTTCCTTGTCCGGAGCATAACATTGGTGTTTACGTTCAAATGACTCCAAACTTGGTGTGCATGTTTCTGGCAATGACTCGAAGTGCAGTGCACAAGAACCGCAACTATATCTTTTTCCATTTTTAAATTATTTCCCTTTGATTGATTTTTATAGAGCATTTCTTGTCCAGAGCATAACTTTGGAGTAGTATGTTCAAATGACTCCAAACTTGGTGTACATGTTTCTGGCAATGACTTGAAGTACAGTGCACAAGAACCACAACTCTATCTTGTTCCGTTTTTGAATTATTTCCCTTTGATTGATTTTTATGCAGTGTCAGGCAACACATCTGTTTCAAAGAAACATATCTTTTTGTACAAAGTTTTTTACGTAGGAAGTTGAAGACCTTTCTAGTTATGTTGTTGTTTGGTAACCAATGTACCATATCTATGTAAACAAATGTCAGTTTTCTTGAGCACTACCAAATACTTGCGTTCCAAAGAAGTAGACCTGTAAAGCACAGCACAATCTGGATGTTAAAAATGCATTTCTGGTTTTATTTGATTCAATTCAAATCACACATTTTAGAGAAGAAAAGAAAGTAACACAGACAAAAAATAAATAATAAATAATAAATAAAATTGCTTCCCCTACATACATAGTTACAATGTATTGAAAATGTGAAGTAGATAAACAAACAACAATGACGCTGTAAATGAAAATATATAATGAAAATAAAAAAAAATATTTATGAAAGAATAAAGAAGAAGATAATAGATGAAATATAGAAGTAATAGTTCGTGTTGCAGAAATAGGTCACAGACTGTTCAGAAGATATTCTTAATTTCTGTATGCCGTAAATCTTTATATTCGAGAAGACTTCTTGTCTGTGTATATTCTCGAATTTTGTACCACCGTCATTATAAGTTGACTAACTGTTTATGGTAACTAGACTTACCTGTGTATATAACCTGATTAGCCATAACAGCAATACCGACATGTGTCAGCTAGGGCATTAAATCATTCATTTTCTGGAATCCTTGATCAGAGGAATTCGTCATTTTTTCTCATCCAATGAAATAATTGGGAAACGTCACTTCCTAATTTCTTCAGAAAAAAATGTGTTTGATGTTGAAATGGTGTACCAACAGGAGTTGTCATGCATGTTTTTCTCAGCAGTGGACATTAATTTTAATCAACTTTCATTTTCATACAGAATAAAAGCACTTTATATTCAGGTATGATTTTTAGCTCACCTGAGCTGAAAGCTCAGATGAGCTATTGCTATCCATCTTCGTCCATCGTGTGTCGTGCGTCGTCCGTCGTCCGTTGTGCGTAAACTTTTTACATTTTAAACTTCTCCTCCAAAACCACTGGGCCAAATTTAATGAAACTTGGTAACCATCATGCCTGGGTGAAGCTCTTTCAGATTTGCACAAATGAAGGAGTTATGTTCCCTTGGGGCCCCATAAGGGGGGAGATAGTGAAAAACTTTAAAAATCTTCTCCTCTGAATCTACAAGAGATATACCTTAGTTATTTCATTTATAACATTCTGAGGTCATCTATTTTCAGATTTGCACAAATGGTAGCCATGGGACTCAAAATGGGGAAATTGTAAGGCACTGAGTGGGGAATTTGATAAAAATTATATATTTGTCACTATATCTTGAAAACTATTAACTTTTTGTATAGGCATGTATATTAGAATATTGTAGCTATTGACATGACAATCATTTTGATATATGGTTCAAGGTCATATGTTAAAAGTTCAAGGTCACAGCTGCAAAGGAAGACTTAAATTGCTAATTATCTTGAAAACTATCAACTTTTTGTAAAGGCATGTATTATAGAATATTGTAGGTATTGACATGACTATCATTTTGATATATGGTTCAAGGTCATATGTTGAAAGGTCAAGGTCACAGCTGCAAATTGCTTATTATCTTGAAAACTATTAACCTTTTGTATAGGCATGTATATTAGAATATTGTAGGTATTGACATGACGATCATTTTGATATATGGTTCAAGGTCATATGTTGAAAGGTCAAGGTCACAGCTGCAAAAGAAGACTTAAATTGCTAAATATCTTGAAAACTATTAATGTTTTGTATAGGCATGTATATTAGAATATTGTAGGAATTGATATAGCGATCATTTTGATTTATGGTTCAAGGTCATATGTTGAAAGGTCAAGGTCACAGCTGCAAAAGAAGACCTAAATTGTTAATTATCTTGAAAACTGTCAACTTTTTGTATAGGCATATATATTACAATATTTTAGGTATTGCAGCAACGATCATTTTGATATATGGTTCAAGGGCATGTGTTCAAAGGTGAAGGTAACAGCTGCAAAAGAAGACATAAATTACTAATTATCTTGAAAACTTTAACTTTTTGTATAGGCATGTATATTAGAATATTGTAGGTATGGACATGGTGATCATATATGGTTCAAGGTGATATATGTTCAAAGGTCAAGGACATAGCTGTATAAGTATACTAAAATTTGTTAATTATTTGGAAATTATTCATTGCATTACAGTAACTTCATGCATATTATATATGCTACTTATAAATGAAATGTGACTGGATATATTTTTGATTAAGTTTTGTGGGAGTTCTTAACCTGAGAAAACTTGTAAAGTTTCTGTACCTAATATATTGTCTTTTGCGCTTTGCAAACAATTGTGGACGTATCCTCAGGTGAGCGTTAAGGCCCATGGGCCTCTTGTTAAGATTAGAGATGGAGAGAGAGAACCAGAGGTGAGAGGAAAGACACAAAATGTAACCTCTATGTAAGCAGCTATAGACCAGCTGCATTGGATGTCCAATGCATGCTGCTTAAATAACGTACAAGATATGTCTTGGAAGTCCAAGACAAGAAAAACAATAAAAGCCATGTCAACATTACAACAACATGCTGTCATTGTGTTACAGATGCTCTCAGACAATCAAAATCCTGTTTACATACACAGTATGTCGGTTGAGTAAAGTGTCATGATAAAATCCTATCTAAGTTAATTAAAACTGCTAAATCACATCAAACCAAAACAAAAAAATTAAATAGGTGAAAACTACTCTTTGGATCATATAAAACATTGGCAATTTTGGACATTTTTTAGTGTGAATTTTGCATGAGTTGAAGCTTTTTCCATCAAATTTTTGCTTGAAAACCACCTGCATAAATAACACGGGTGCAAAATTTACATGGGTTTTTACTGTAACGGTAGGTGACCAGCTGTATATGTATTAAGATGTTTATGTCAAGAGGGTTTTATGGCTGTCAAGAGATGTCTAATATTTTCTATCCTTGTAATAAGAGGGACATTTACGTAAAATATATGCTCTTTGTCACCATCTTTTCTTGGGTGGTCCAGAAATTTGTAATACTTCTACATATTTGTGGAAAAACACTTGCTAGATTGAAATGTATATACATCTACATGTATGTCATTTGATTTGGAAATAATAAGATTTTAAGAAATCTATTTTTTTTTTTTTAGAAAAGTATTGATTGCCAGTTTGTCACTAGCAAAAAAAGCAATAGTTTAATATTGTTGAGTATTGTACTGCAAAAACTCAAATATAATCCAAGAGTTTGCTATTTTTTCAATAAAATTGATAACAGGTTATTATTTTTTTATTTTATTTCAGTTGAAATTGCAACAGATAAAGTTCAGTTTTCATTTGCCAAAAATTTGACTCTATGTGTTTCACAGGGAGAAATTTCAAACTCAAAAACTGATGCATTGATTGTCTTCTGGTCTTTAAATGAAGTTTTTAACAACATTGGTAAGTTATGTAATGTAAATATTTTCAAAAAAGAAAAAAAAAAGAATTGAAAGAAACAAAGAAAAATGGAACAGTTTACCATATCTGTCTGACTAAGACTTACCATATTAAGTTATGAAGGTCAAATCTATCAAGTTGGCTCAGAATAAAATTGAACTTGTTCAAAAAATGTGGAACCTATCCTCATGGAAGCATTAGGTCCATGAGTCTTTTTATACTTATACACTCAGGGCTGTTCCATTAAAACATATGAGGTACCAAGGGAAGGCACTTTTGGTTAACCACCAATAGAAGAGATTTACAAATTCTTATGACCACCCAATATTATTTGCAATTTTCTGCAATTTACAGCCTCCCATAGAATTTATTTATTATTTTTTTAACCACAAGATTTTATTTATCCCAAAACTATTACACCCTCATATGGCATAAATGGATATATTAACTTGAAACTTTGTCTGCCGACTTTTGTGCCATCTTTATGCAAGTTCCTTGGATGTTTTCTTTTGCTACAGCTTAATATCTGAATATTATTGCACAAAAATACCATTAGTCATTATCGGTGTCAGTCACGAATGCAGAACAAAACTGAAAACAAGTGCAGCTACTCGTACTTTCGATTATCGGGTCTATTCGTCCTAAAATATACTTTGCCCCTGTTCACATTTAGACTTCGATTCATTCGCCCTACTTTTATTATGGTTTTATTCCGTTATCAATGAGTTGATTTCTTTCAAGACATATCTTATTTTAAAATGCAGAGATGACTTCAAACTATTATCCTTTACAATCAGTTATTTTCTGATGGAAAATCTCTTGGGTTGAAGGGACCTTAGGACCTCAGAAATGACTGTTTTACCTGTTTACTATGATTTAGTACACTAGAAATTACCAATATTTTAACAATAAAAACTACAGTCGAACCCATAGACTTATATTTAACATTTTTGGAGAGATTACCTTAGACCAGCCACCCATAGATGTGTTTTATGTCCAACACAACATAAGATAGATTTGTTTTTCCATTCTGACCAGCCTGGCATATATTTTTATTTGCGAAAGCAAAGCTTTCTCGAATATAGCTATCACACGCATGAACACTTGACTCTTAACCCGTTTTTGAGTCCGTTAAAAAGTTCAGCTCTCTCTTGTCTGTTGATGGAAGTTGAATAAGGACAGATAAGCCAAAGTTTGGTGATGAATTTTTCATGATAAATTAGACTGTCCATTGATTGACATTGATTTAATCAGAAATGAATGGGAGAATCGAAAGAGAATGGGGCATTTTCCTGTACCAAAAGACAGACTTTATTTTGATGACGTCACACGGTATGGTCATAAAGGGCCATAACATATATGATATAATAATTTTAAGTCACATGGTTTATGATATGGTCATTTTGTGCCACATGGTGTATGATATGGTCAGTTACAGTCAGATGCTTTATGATATGGCCATTTATTGCCACATGGTATTTGGTATGATTAATTTTAGTTACATTGATAATGATATAGTGGTTTTGACTCGCATGGTTTATATGTTTATTATAATATGGCCATGAGGTTTCACATGGTATATTATATGTTATTTAGTGTACATGGTTTATGAAATGGTCATTTTGTGTCATGTGGTTTATGATATGGTCATTTAGTGTCACATGGTTTATGATATGGTAATTTAGTGTCACATGGTTTACGATATGTCAATTAATACTCAATGGTTTATGATGTGGCCATTAAGTGACACATGGTTTTTGAAATGGTCATTTAATGCCACATTTTCATGATGTAGTCTTTTAACACATAGTTTATGGAATGGTATGTTTATGCCACTTGGTTTATGAAATGCAATAAAGTTTATGATATGACTATTTATTGTAACATTGATTATGATATGGCCATATAATGCTACACTGTTAATGATATGATCATTTGGAGATGCATGGTTATTAAAATAATTTATGTTACTTGATCTGCAGACTTGTATTTGGTCATTTAATGAGATTAGTATTATAGCCAATAGACATTGCACACAACATGCCTCACTGCTGTCTTTCATTGCACTGCAAAATGAACATATCTACCATGACCCCTACAGAGGCTGTCAACTGTACATGACATAATCTTGAACAGGGCGCAAAATTCACATTCAATCCAACATTCATTTGTCCTTTGTCTTTCTCGAATTTCAGTACTTTCAGTACTTTGATTATTAAATTGCCATCCCTGGATGCCTTATATGTTTTAATGGAACAGCCCTCAGCAACCGTGTTGTAAAGGGTACTACATGTATAATTATATAATGACTTTCTGTCAATCTGTTCATTTATTTTTTGTTATTCATCCTTCACAGCTAGGGGTGAGCTTTATGGTCCACTGTGATAAAGCTATAATTTTGAAACTGTGTATTTATATAACACAAATCATGGTGCACCTTCAAAGCTTTGGGTAAATTTAACCAATTTTAATATTAATTTTGCATTATAAACCTATTCATTAAATTATTTATAAATATTTTAAGGTTACGTATTACTAAGAATAATCATGGTACATGTATTCAAATTATGAAGTACAGTAAAACCTGTCTACAAATACCACTTGAGGGACTTGCTTAAAGTGGTGTGTGTTGACAGGTGACCTTTGTAGACAGGGTCGATATTCTGAGGACCAGTTATGTTCCTTGACTTATAACTTAACTTCTTAACCAGTTTTACAGTTTGAGCCCCTGCCAGATCTGACCAAGGCTTCAAATTGGTAGTGACTGTTCTTTCGCCAAGCACTTGGCATTTAGCAGTCTTTTAGATGAGACCTTAAAAACCAATGCCCTGTGTCATGACAGGCATTCCATGTTAAAGAACCCTCCCTACACAGTGTTGTAAGTGCACTGCAAAGGTTGAAATTTCTGCCACTTCACCTGTAGCTACTGATGTCTTGATATAAGAGAAATGTTCTTGACTGGGATATAAAACCCTATTCAATCAATCAGTCAATCAATTCTACAGTTTTACAGTAAAAGACGAATACACAATTCACCAATATTAATATATAGCTATTAAAATGGACAGTTGTTGTTTTTATTTCAATATTTTAGGGATTTTTAAATTGCAAGAAATATTTAATATAAGTTTTGTGAGATTTGTTGATTATATAATTTTCTATGCATTCATATATCTTTTTCAAAATAATTCTGACGTATCCAGTTTTCCATAAATTATGTGCTTCAAAAAGCCCTGCCTTGGCATTTGTACCATTCTTACATGACCTAAACCCCTAGGCTAATAATCTGCAAATACCATCTCTAGAAGTTGTCTTGACAACTTTTAATTTAAGAAGGTTACAACTTTCAAAAAAATCATGACTGACCAAAAAATACTTGTATTTAAAAGACAGGAGGAGTAGTAAAATAATAACTTTTTTATACTAGTAATACATGTCCAGGTAGCCTAATCTCTTTGTGAGTGCCACTGAGAGGTGATGAAAAATCAATACTTCTGTAACAGGAGAGGGTGGTGGGTATCTTGACTGCGGCTATTTCTGTTGAGTCTAGGGTAGTATGGATAGCTTTGGTAAGATACTCCTGTTAGGCCTCCATGGTTCAGTCACACTTTAATATAAAAATGGAATTTTCCGGAACTGTCAAGCTTGACTTGGGTTAGAGAAAACTAAAACAACTGGTTTTTTAAAATAACATATATTATAAGTCAAAGTGATAATTTTAACAGAATGTAAGCAATTTTTAACAATTTAAATGTTCAAATACAAATGTTAGCAAGTTCATGTAAAATATATATAAATAGTTGCAAAAAAAATTTTAAATCAAGAATGTGAAATATCAAAATGCCCTAACCTAAATTAAGGGAGAAAAGTGTGACAAATTTCCTACTTTTTATTAAGAACGAAAGGGGTTAAAAAAACTATGGATAACCTAATGAACAAAAACGGGCTAACCCAACCAACAGTAGCTTTAAGCTACTAGTTTAAACAGAGGTAACTTCAAGCTAACATTATGAAAAAGTACAATAACAAAACAAATACAAAACATAGCTTCATGCTATGATAGTTGACTTATCGACTAAAGACGCAACTAAACAAGAAGACATTTAGGGGTTGTATGACTTTGAACTATATAAGAGTTTCAATGTAGTAATCTACTGCGTTTACCACTAAATTACTAAATATTATAAAAAGTAAGTAATTTTGAAGTAAGGTTACAACAGTGAACAATAAGCAAGATTAGGAATAAATAAATATAAAAAGACTGAAAAGATTAATATTAAAGGAAAAATAAAACCAGTAACATGTAATTATATTTTGGCTAATTATTATATTAATGGGAGATAATTTAGAAAGGTAATTAATAATGACCTCTGTCACACTTCACCTTGAATAACCCACTTTTTGACAGTGTCAAAATCTTTACCTGTAACATGTTACCGTTAATATAGGGCTTTATTTTGGATAATTGATGAACAGACTTGCAGAGGATTTTATTATCAGCTTCTAATTAATGATTATTATTGTCAAGTGTTAATTTGATAAAATTAAGTAAAAATTAGTAAGAATGACTGCTGTCCTAACTTCTATGTAAAGCAACTTAGTTTCTATTATACAAGTTTTCCATAGAACACATGGATTGATTAAGTTATTTTTTATTAGTTTTGATCTTTATGTTTAACCAATTTTTCAATGGATTTTATGGTTGTTTTCCCCCAAAAATGTTCTAAAGAATGGATTTAGTGACCATTGTACACATGTAATTTTTTCTGATTGGGCAGCTGTTAGGGTGACTGCTGACCATGTCAGACAGTTGACCACTCTACAGAGGTCCATTATGTAGTTAAAACATTAGGGACCATTCCAGACTGACAGTTACTGACAGGTGACTGCTCTACACAGGTGACCACTACCTCAGGGTTTACTGTACCAGTACAAGAGACTTTTTAGAAATCAGATTATATGTGAAAATTGGTCTGGACCTAACAGTGTAGAACTTAAAATGATACAAGCTATATGAAATCTAAAATTAGAGTAAATAAAGTTAGACTGAACATTGCATTGGTACCTTGAATCAAGGCTGGAAGCTTGGGAAATTTGAATAGACTCACTTTTCTTATGATAAATAATTGTTTGACTTCAGTTCCAAGAGAATATCTTCAGAAGATTGGTGAAAGTTTTGAAAAGGAATGGTCTAAAAAAAGTAAGTTTCTTTATACAGTGAAACCTAACTAACTATTGGACAACTAAGAATTCAAGGGACATTGATTTTAATTGAAATTATTGGATAATCGCATTAATCTATGATACCAGACATAATATTCCAGAAAACAAAGGTAAAGTTAGTGAAGATTATACTATATTTGTAGATAGTGTTTATTGCTCAGTCTTGGTCAGATAATTAGGCCAGTGCATTTCAATTTTTTTTGTGTGTGTGTGTGGTGTTGCTATGGCTATAAAAACAAAGTCTAAGTGACTGAGGGGTTCAAAATTCTTCTCCTTAACCAAGGATAAGAGAGAAAAAAAAAATCTGATGTTTTGCATAATTAGGTTATTAAGACTGAACTTGTATTCTTGAATTCCCATAAAAAATAAAATACAGATAGAATACAGTTTTACGTAAATAAGTAAAATAATATATATATATATATATATATATATATAAAGAAAATTTTTTTTCAAGTTGATATCTTGATTATATGCAGTGTTAATGCACAGGGTCTTCAGACTTGAAATTTCCTTCAAAATAAGATCATGGTCAAAAGTTATAATCTAAGTTTTTATTCACTTTTGATTTTTAGCTCACCTGACAAAAAGGTCATGTGAGCTTATGGTATGGTGTGTCGCCTTTGTATGTGCATGCGTTTGTGAATGTGTGCATCATTAACACCTATTTTTGACCTCCTCCAAAACTGATGAACAGATTTAAATGATACTTGGTCAGTAGCATGTATGGGCCAGTGCAATTCGGATTTGTTCATGTGTGTTGCCATGGCTAACTAAACTAGGTCATGGTGACCCAGGGGTACAAAAATCTTAAAAATCTCAAGCTCAAGTGAGCTTTTCTGATCAAAATTTGTCTGTTGTCGTCGTCGTTTCCATTGTTGTCGGCGTCATCGAAGTTTGCAGTGTAAACTTTTACATTTTGGACTTCTGTTCTGAGAGTACAAGGTAGATTTCAATGAAACTTGGTCAGATGCATATATGGGGTAGTGCAATTAAGATTTGTTTGTGACATTGTCCTGGCTCCCAAAACTAGGTCAAGTTGACCTATGGTTCCAAAAATCATCTTCTCTGAAAGCTATGATGGGAGAAAAAATCTGATGTTATATTCGGCTTCTCTAGGGTATTAAGCTTATAAATTGTTCTTTTCGTGAAATTTGGTAAAAAATTAGGTTACGCATTTTTGGGTTTAATTTTAAAAATTTCGTAAAATGGCTTCAAATTGTTATAACTTGACTATATGAATAGATATTGACATGGGGTTTTCAATTTTGACTTCTTAGCTGAAAGTTCAGATGAGCTATCGCTATTCATCTTCGTCTGTCCTGTGTCGTCCATCATGCATCATGCGTAAACTTTACATTTCAGTCTTCTTCTCCAAAACCACTGGGCCAAATTTAATGAAACTTGGTAACCATAATGCCTGGTTGAAGCCCTTTCAGATTTGCACAAATGAAAGAGTTATGTCCCTTTGGGGCCCCATAAGGGGGGAAATAGTGAAAACTTTTGTCAAGGTCATGACCTAGTTTGTGATTTATGCAGTTTTAGACAATTTTCTTGCAAATATTAAGAGATATATGAATTCAAAACATTGTTGAAATATTTCCAATGACAAAATTTAAAAAGGTATAAAGTTTCATAACTATATGATAATGCATGAAGTAGTTGTTGAAATGAAATGTTTTTTTTTGCTTATAAAAACTGATAATATAGTTATTTTTTAAAGATAAATACATGTAGAACACAGTACCAGTGAACCAATCAGATGCAGTTCAAATCATGTAACTTATGGACAAATACATTAACTTACCTGTCAGTCTTAATTCTTAGTTAATTGATACCAGTCATTTGACCTAGTTAGATCTTCTTTAGTAATTTGCATACATAATTGGTTATTCACTGTGATATTGTTATTGGATAATAGTAAGTAGTATTTCCTATATTTTTAACCAGGTTTTCATAGAAACCTGGTTCTTAGATTACTGAATGTCGGTGGGCGGGCGTCAAAAATTGGTTTACGGATGATAAAGTAAATGACATTTTTGAAAGAAACTTGGCACATACATGTATTGTGATAAGATCTTGGTTTGGATTGCTTTTGGGATAAATACATCAAAGGTCAAGGTCACATTTGCTTGGTCATTTCACAAAATAAGCAACCTCTAGCTATATCTGGGCCATATGTAAAGATAATGACATGGGGTTTTCAGTTTTCATATTTTCTAGCAATGCTGATGAAAGTAAAGCCAAAATGAAAGGTCAAGGTCATGACCTACATTTTGACCTTGTGTTTTCTGCACTAAAATTGCTAAAATTGCATGAAATTTACAATTTTTGGTATGAAATTGGCTATTTTTGATGATATTTAGATATTCAAAGAATATCATTGCTTAAAATTTTGCATGAATTTGACTATTTTTGAATTAAATTAGATATTTCCGAATATATTTAGGTGCAGATGCCACTATGGATCTTTTCTTAAATGATTTTTTTAAAAATTATATTGAAATGAAAACACAACATTCAGATTTCTAAATAATTTATCATAATTGCAATCTTTTAACATGTTCTGATGTATGATGCTTTTATATATATATATATATATATATATATATATATATATATATATATATATATATGAATGATATATTAAATCTTAACCCATTACAGATATCCCTTTACTATCAACCAGGTTCCTGAGAGACACATGATCACCAATAATTATTGTTAACTGGGTACCATTTCCCTCTGAAACCCCCTTCTCCAAAATACGAAAACCTGGTTTTCACTGAGTTTCTGTGACTCTTGTTTAATAGATATTACGATATTTGCCGAGCCGCCATATTTCCTTAAGTGCGCATGCTCAGTTTGTGTTTCCTTATGAATGAACCACCGAAAGATGGAACACCTATTTTCCTCTAAGACTTTCCTGGTGTGGTAAATAATTAATTAATAATGTACACTACATTTATAATAATTATAATAATAAAAATAATATAAATAATAATTATAATAATAATAAAAGTAATAATTTTGCTTTATCATTTTCTTATGCTTTTCTGTTTTTAATAATTCAAATTATTAAAAAAAATAATTATAATAAATAAGTTTTTCACAGGCTTCCCTTTTTTAAAAAAAGAAAATTTATTTAATAATTTTATAATTTTTTTTAAAGTTGATCAAAGGCCAATTAAAAAACCGACTTTTATGACCGAAACCGACACGCACGCTTGTGATTACTGAAGGATTAACATAAAATGAAAGATAAAAAGATCCAAGGATATATTTAACATACTATATAATTTTTATTTTAAATTAAATATACTTTATACTAATTATTTATAAAATATAATTTATGATTTTTATTATTTATAAAATATAATTTATGATTTTTATTATTTATAAAATATAATTTATGATTTTTATTATTTAAAAAATATAATTTACAATTTTCATTATTAAAAAAATATAATTCATAATAGTTATATTATAAATCTAAATTTTAATTTTTATACAATGAATCTAAATTATAATTTGTATATAATAATTCTTAATTATTATTATAATTTAAAATTATAATTTATAATTAATAATTTTCTGCTCACCTGAGCTGAAAGCTCAGATGAGCTATTGCTATCCATCTTCGTCCATTGTGCGTCGTCCTTCGTGTGTTGTGCGTAAACTTTTTACATTTTAATCTTCTCCTCCAAAACCACTGGGCCAAATTTAAGGAAACTTGGTAACCATCATGCCTGGGTGAAGCCCTTTCAGATTTGCACAAATGAAGGAGTTATGTCCCCTTCGGGCCCCAAAATGGGGGAAATAGTGAAAAACTTTAAAAATCTTCTCCTCTAAATCTACAAGACATATACCTTAGTTATTTCATTTATAACATCCTTAGGTCATCTTTTTTCAGATTTGCACAAATGGTAGCCAAGGGGCTCAAAATGGGGAAATTGTCAGGCACTGAGTGGGGAAATTGCTAAAAATTATATATTTGTCACTATATCTTGAAAACTATTAACTTTTTGTATAGACATGTAATTAGAATATTGTAGGTATTGTCATGACGATCAATTTGATATATGGTTCAAGGTCATATGTTGAAAGGTCAAGGTCACAGCTGCAAAAGAAGATTTAAATTGCTAATTATCTTGAAAACTATTAACTTTTTGTATAGGCATGTGTATTAGAATATTGTAGATATTGCAACAACAATCATTTTGATATATGGTTCAAGGTCATATGTTGAAAGGTCAAGGTCACAGCTGCAGAAGAAAACTTTAATTGCTAATTTTCTTGAAAACTATTAACTTTTTGTATAGGCATGTGTATTAGAATGTTGTAGGTATTGACATGACGATCATTTTCATGTATGGTTCAAGGTCATATGTTGAAAGGTCAAAGTCACAGCTGCAAAAGAAGACTTAAATTGCTAATTATCTTGAAAACTATTACTTTTTTTTGTATAGGCAAGTATATTAGAATGTTGTAGATTTTGCGATAATGACCATTTTGATATATGGTTCAAGGTCACAGCTGCTAAAGAAGACTGAACTTGTTATTTATCTTGAAAATTATTAACTTTTTGTATAGGCAAGAATATTAGAATATTGTAGATATTAAGATAATGATCATTTTGATATATGGTTCAAGATCATATGTTGAAAGGTCAAGGTTATAGCTGCAGAAGAAGACTTGAATTGCTAATTTTCTTGAAAACTACCATTTTAACTTTTAGTATAGGCATGTATATTGGAATATTTTCGATATTGACATGTCATTTTGATACATTGGTCAAGATCATATATTGAAAGGTCAAGGTCACAGCTGCAAAAGAACACTTAAATTGCTAATTTTCTTGAAAACTTTTACTTTTTTGTATTGGCAAGTATATTAGAATGTTGTAGATATTGCGATAATGATCATTTTGATATTTGGTTCAAGGTCATATGTTGAAAGTTCAAGGTCACAGCTGCAGAAGAAGACTTAAATTGCTAATTATCTTGAAAATTATAAACTTTTTGTATAGGCAAGTATATTAGAATATTGTAGATATTGTGACAATGATCATCTTGATATATAGTTCAAGGTCACAGCTGCAGAAGAAGACTTAAATTGCTAATTATCTTGAAAATTATAAACTTTTTGTATAGGCAAGTATATTAGAATATTGTAGATATTGTGACAATGATCATCTTGATATATAGTTCAAGGTCACAGCTACAGAAGAAGACTTGAATTGCTAATTTTTTTGAAAACTATTATCTTTTAGTATAGGCATGTATATTGGAATAATTTAGATATTGACATATCATTTTGATACATTGGTCAAGATCATATGTTGAAAGGTCAAGCTCACAGCTGCGAAAGATTATTTATATTGCTAATTATCTTGAAAACTATTAACTTTTTGTATAGACATGTATATAGGAACATTGTAGTTATTAACATGACGATCATTTTGATATATGGTTCAAGGTTATATGTTCAAAGGTCAAGGTCCTATGAGCATGGGAATACTAAAATTATTAATTATCTTGAAAGCTATTTATTTCATGCATAGGCATGTATATTAGAATATTGTAGGTATTGACATGACGATCATACATGGTTGGAGGTCTTATATGTTTAAAGGTCAAGGACATTGGTGCATAAATATACTTAAATTTAGTCGAACTTGGTATGTGTGGTTACTTGTTAGTTTTTATCAATAGAGCTGTCCATTTAGTCTATAGCTTGGTATGTGTGATTACTTGTTGGTTTTAATCAATAGAGCTGTTCATTTAGTCTACCTTTGTAAGTGTGGTTACTTGTTAGTTTTAATCAATAGAGCTGTCCATTTAGTCTATAGCTTGGTACGTGTGACTACTTGTTGGTTTTAATCAATAGAGCTGTTCATTTAGTCTACCTAAATGATTTGGAAATCATTCATTGCACTACAGGTACTTCATGCATATTATATAAGCTACTTATAAATGAAATGTGAGTGGATATATTTCTGATTAAGTTTTGTGGGAGTTCTTAACTTGAGAAAACTTTTCAAGTTTCTGTTCTCAATATATTGTCTATTGCACTTTGCAAACAATATTGGACATATCTTCAGGTGAGCATAAGGCCCATTTGCCTCTTGTTACATTATATTATATTGTTATTTATAAATTGATTTATTTTCATATTTTTTCATTTCTTTATTTATTTAGTTTATTTTTTACATAAGCTTATAGCCTGTATAATTAGATAAATAGATTAATTAGATATAATTGCGTACAAGCAGATTTGCACTGAATGGAAATGGGAAGCCATGCACCGACGAATCGAATTAAACACGATCGAATTTAATAAAAAGGTCTAAATCTACTTGTCCTGTCATTCTAGGGCTGATCTTTTTACACTGGGATGGGGAGTCCACATCATACCAGAGATTTTTTCGCATATTTCTGGAGTTCTAAATGCAAAAATAAACAATACCGAGATAAGTTTGGATAATTTGGTAATAGGAACAGATGAGGAAAAAGCTCTTATCTGGGCTTTATAATCAGCCTTTCCCTTGGCTAATATGAAGTTATGCACTAGGCATATTAAAAATAACGTTTAATATCATCTTCATCGTAAAATCGGCATGTCAGATGTGGAAATTAGGCCTTTTATGGACAACATGTTCGGGGACAATGGTTTATCTAATTCCAATGCACTTTTAGATTTTGATCTTAAAACTTCTGATTTTGAACGTTTAATTCCCGATATGGCTATATTTTCAGCAAAATCACACCTACCATTAAAAAAATTTTGTATTGCAGCCCTCAATTTTGTCGACTAAAATGGTCGCCAAATCGACCTAGAATTGTGTTTGGCGAGTTTAAATCTCAAAACGGTCGCCAGCTTGTCCACTTCTCATTTAATCAGCGGCGACCAGAAATCGGAATTTATGAGATCTGTATCATGTCCGCTTCAGATTTTAGTCAAAAGTCATTTTTGCACTTTACAATTACCGTATTCTTTATGTTACTCTGAAGCGTATGTGTGATAATGAAGCGAGTGGCATTTTTTATTGTCACTGTCAAGCGTATGTGTGAGCTAGAGGACAATAGGTCAATTTCATAATCATGTCTCAACTTCAGTTAAAAGCTGCATTAAGTTTTCTAAAGAAAAAATTAAAACGGTGCTAATCTAATTAATGATGTTCCTAATGAACAATGTTATATTTTGTTCAACGAATAAATACAGAAATTACAGTATTTACCCAGCGAGATCCAGCATTTGGGATCTAATATATTACGTCATCAAAACCTGGGTCATTTAAACACAACTTTCAAAACGGTGAAATATGATAAATTAAACACAGAACTTCGTTGAATTTGTCATTTGTGACTTAGGGATATATAACACCATTTCAAATACATCTGGATATTAATGAAGGACAATTAATGCAAACTGT
This sequence comes from Tegillarca granosa, assembly GCA_029721355.1. Lineage (NCBI taxonomy): Eukaryota > Metazoa > Mollusca > Bivalvia > Arcoida > Arcidae > Tegillarca > Tegillarca granosa. The sequence goes on from CM056605.1 coordinate 3,509,389, forward strand.
CGTGTTTCACCTTCGATTTAAGGATTTTCCGTACATCCGTGCGCATACTCCAAGCTCATAATTACCATCGTAAAACACTGACCAACCGGTCAGAGGATTCCGTTTATTTACAGCTAAAAGGAATGAAATTTTAGAAAATGAATGTCACGGATCGTGGTTAGAAGATATCTGTTTTTTTTGGTTTTTTTTAAATATATTTTTAGAAAATCAAAAAAAATTCAGAAAATTTAAAAACTTAATGCAGCTTTAACGAAATTTCTTAAAAGAAAAAGTACGCCAGACCCGGAGTTAACGGCAGATAAATATCAAAAGAATCCGTTGCATCTCTCATGATGATCAAATAAATAGACAACAACAACACAACACCGTTTAAATTTCTTTAATTTGTTTAACAAACATTATAAAAAGCTTAAATTTCTTTATAATAATTATACTTTTTTTTTGCTTGGCGACCTAAAATAAGTACTTGGTTACCTGGAATTGCAGTTGGCCACCTGAAAATTTAAAATGGTAGCCAGTTGGCCAATTGTCTTTAAAACCCACTTTGAGGGCTGTATTGGAAACAAGACAGGTTTGTGGGAAAGTTCCAACTTTCTGGAAAAATAATAACTGCGAGTCGATAAATCATTCATTAAAAGCAGCTATTAAATGGAAACCTCAAAGGTGTCCGGATTTGGTAAAAGTTTTAGAAAGGGACGTTAAATTTCAGGAAAATTTAATTAAATTAGCGATTCAGGGCATTGGGGAATTCAAACTTGCTCCTAAATTTCAGTACCTAAAAATTAAAGAAACTGTTTGGGAACAGAAATGGGAACATGAGAAAGAAAGCGTACTTAAAAAATTTTATAAATTCAAGCATTCAATCTCAAAACTGGTCACATTATATTACAAGTCTCTAAAACAAGGGCCATTGCCACTAAACCGGGTCAGAAACAAAGAACTCGATCCAAAAAAACGCATTCGCTACCCAAACTGGTTAAGATTTAAAAGTTTATTGTTTATTGTATTTTAACTTCTTAGTCAGGATGCTGTGCTTGTAGCACACATACAAATGTGCACCACCCGACTATATTAATTTTTTATTTATTTTATCTGTTACCATAAGGCCATCTGTTGTATTCAGTACTTTTTTTATTTTAACATACTGGTCAGGGTGCTGTGCCTGAAGCCAAAGGCTCAGATGAGCTATTGCAATCTATCACCGTCCGTCGTCCGTTGTGCGTTGTCCGTGGTGCTTCGTCCGTTGTGTCATGTGTAAACTTTACATTTAAATCTTTTCCTCCAAAACTACTGCGCCAAATTTGATGAAACTTGGTGATTATCATGCCTGGGTAACAGCCTTTCAAAATTGTATTCCGGGTTTGGCCACGCTCAACAAGATGGCCGCTGTTACTAAAAATAGCAAAAAGACAAAACAAATTTTGATTGGATATTTGGATTCAGCATACCTGGGAACATGAAAATTGAGCGAAAAATAGGTCACGCGTTTTTTGCGTAAAATTATGTAAGTTTGAAAATGAGACTTTTGTTGTTATAACTCAATAACGGCTGAAGATAATTGTATGGAGTTTTCACTGTTAATCTTGTCTTGCTATTTTCTTCCAAAAGATGTCAAAGGTCAAGGTCATGTCCCTGCTTTTTTACCTTTGATAAAAAATTTTATTATTTAAACATTTCAGGTGATAATGGCATGGGATTTTCAGTTAATTGTAGGTAGTGACATGACGATCATTTTGATACATGGTTCAAGGTCATATGTTGAAAGGTCAAGGTCACAGCTGCAAAAAAAGACTAAAATAGCTAATTATCTTGAAAACTATTAACATGTTGTATAGGCATGTATATTAGAATACTGTAGGTATTGCTACAGCGATCATTATGATATATGGTACAAGGTCATATGTTGACAATATTGGACATATCTTCAGGTGAGCATTAAGGCCCATTGGCCTTTTGTTTTAAAAAAGGGAAGCCTGTGAAAAACTTTATTATTATTTTTTTTTATAATTTTAACTATTAAAAACAGAAACGAAAAGCATAAGAAAATCAGATAAAGCAAAATTATTACTTTTATTATCATTATAATTATTATTAATAATATTATTATCATTATTATAAATTAAGTCTACATTATTAATTATTTATGGCACCAGGAAAGTCTTAAAGGAAAAATGGTATCCATCTTTCGGTAGTTAATTCATTAGGAAACACGAACTGAGCATGCACACTTAAGGAAACATGGTGACTCAGCAAATATCGTAATATGTACTAAAAAAATGAGTATAAAGCACATATTTCTTCTATAAAGTTGATTGAAATTTATTTTAAACAGTGTTATATGTTGTTAGAAACCATAATTCAACGGAAAAAACCCCCAAAAAAGGAAAATAAAACGCTTTATATTGCTTTATTTTGCTTTATATTGTTTACCCCTACCCTATTTATCTGGTCATTTAATAACCTGACTGTATAAAACCTTGTTGAGGTACAAACAGGAGCAGGTGTTTTAACTCTAGCCAGTGCAGGTAATTACCTAAGACTTGTTCATTTTAAGACTTAGTGACCATTGCACAGGTCCACAATACCCAATTATAATTTTGCAGGTGGGTGCATTAATGATGTTCTAACATAGCTCTTGTTATTAAAAGCATCTTTAATTATCTATTCTATATTTCTATAGGTAAAAATCTTGCTAGTCAAAAGTGCATTGAAACCAGTGCTGGTAATCTTGGATTCAAGAAAATTATTCACCAGCTTTTAGATGAATCCAAAATGTCATCAGGAATTTTAACTGCACTGAAAAAAGTTGAAAGCAGTCATTTCAGATCAGTTTCTGTTGCTTTACTTAGAGCAGGTATTACAATTTTTTGTTTGCCCAGTAATTAAATGATATGCAAATTAGGTGTATTTTTAGCCTATATCTATGATTTTATTATAAAATAAATATTGGAATATATATATAAAAAAAAGAAAAAGATATTGCTACGTTGTTACTGTTTATTAATGTTTAAATAATAAATATTTAAAAAAGCCAAAAACAAAATTAAAGATGTTCCATGTGAGCAATAATAGACCCTATTGGGCCTCTTGTCCTCGTTTTACAGTCAAAATTATATAACTGTTAACATTCATTGTGGTATTTGTAATCTATTAAAAAATAATTTTCCCCAGTCATGAATATTTCTTATTTTGTTGTGCCTATTTTGTGTCTAATACTGAGGATGATCAAAGGATCAGTGTCATAACTTGTAAAATAAATTAGTTTAAAAAATACACTTTTATATGATTCACATCTTTGATAAACAATGATGCACTGTGCTGTGTATTGTCCTAGACAGGATGTCGAATGAAAATAGTTATTGACAACCCATTGGTCATTTTTGTGGGGATTGCCAATTGTTTGCTAAATCAAAGAGATTACACAAGCTTTCTTTTCAAATAAAATTCATTAAAATGTTTTTATAATTGTCTTAAAAATGCTTAATGTTGAATTTGACTACTGACATCACTTTTATACACATGATCCTTTTTTGTATAAAATTATAGAGTTTCAGCCTTTCACATTTCATATTTCACCCACCAACCCACCCCCACCTTTTTTAATCTCTCATAAAGTCTGTTAAATATTCAATTCAAATATATTATTTTCAGATCCACTAGCAAGATTAGCAGAAAAGTATGCAAAAGCTTTCAATGGAGCAGTCAAAGATTTTGTATCACAAATGTCTAAAACCTGTCAGCTTGAATTTTTGCAAATAGTTATCAGTGATGACAAAATTTACAACAAGTTCAAAAATGAATTAAAAGCCCTTCGTCAGCAAAAGGGAACAGAGGTCAAATATCCTTCTTCAACCAAAGCAAATGGTAAATTTTGACATTTTTGTTTTTGTAATTTTTAGTTGCCTAATACTTTCAGTCTTTCATATTATACTTTATCATGAGAATTGTCTTATCTACATGTATGATTAAGGCTGAAATGGTTAAGGGTTTACATGGTACAGTTGAGTGTATTTGTTATAAATGTTTAAACACAAAAAATATCATCACATTTATGACATCAAAGGTATCTTTTTTTCTCATGTGTGAATTTTTTTTGGAAAATTTGAGGTGATTGGATAATTTACATGGCCAGAAATGTCTCAAAAAGAAACAAATTGCTGTTCCGATGTATGGAAGTACCTTAAAGTTGTAAACAGTAATGCTGTTAAAAAGAGAGTAAGATGTGAACTTTGTCTTGTAGAGGTAGCTTATACTGGCGGCAGTTAGGGCTCCACAAACGCCGGTAAGCTCAATCGGCGGTAGGCCAAGGGTACATCAACCCCACCCCCTTCACGTCTCAAAGATCGGCAAAGGGTACCCCCACCCGTCCTGGATCAATTTTCTGTTTTTGTTTTTTAATAAACACACATCAGATAGGTAAAGAAATAAACATAAAAATTTTTATTTCAAAATATGGTGTTGACATACTGCTTTTAATCTTTCCATAACTGTCCAGTCATTGGCAATGCAACAAATTGTCAATAAAGTTAAACTGAATTCTGTTTGGTACATCAGGATATCTGTCGTTTTAATTATAAATTATAAGTCGATGTGTGACAATGTCGCATATATAGATAAATGTTCATAAATACTGCTTATTAATATCTTGCAAAAATCCCAACACTCGTAACTTAAAATAGATCGACATAAAACAGATACAAAAACCACGTGTAATGCCGTGATCATGTTTTTGTTGGTAACCCGAAAAACGGTCGTTATCAATCTAGTCAGTTCTTGTCTATAGAATTCAAGGGCAGTTATTAACTATTTATAAACTGGATCGATCAGGCACGTGTATGTGTTTGTATACTCTAGTAGAAACAATGTAAACAGGTGAAGCCATTAGTAATCAATTAACTTGTAGGGTATTAGGTAATTACCTGTAAATAGGGAAGTTCAGTGAATCGTGACACTGTCCTGAGTAATTTTAATTAGTAACAAGCCGGTATTAAAGAATTTTTAATCAGATTTTGTCTTACTATTATGGGGAAAAAAGCTGATTCAGATATTTTTCAATTGGCTTTTTTAAGTTTGAATCGGCTTTTTTTGCCAAAAATCGGCATTTGTGAAGGCCTGGCGGCAGTACTGGGTGCTTTTAAAATGCTGGTGATGTTGCATGATAAATGGGCCAGATGTACTACTAAAATACCTGCTGCTATTTACACATGTGACCTTAGACCTTTGGCTATAGTAGATGGGGGCAGTTTCAAAGACTTCTTTAGCAAAGTTAATCCTGCATATGAGGTGCCAAGTAGGCCAACTGTTGTTAAATAGTGGACTTATTATATCATGAGGGGAAAAAAAATTATTTCTGATATCATACTGCAGTCATCTGTTGTGCTGATGACTGACATTTGGACTAGTCAGGCCACTGAGGGGTATCTAACACTGACATGACATTATATTAATTATCAACGGGAGTACAAAAACTGTGTGTTAGTGACCAGGGAACTTGAGGATAGACACACTGGTTTTAATATTGCTAAGGAAATTTCTGCCATTAGTCACAAGTTCAAAATAAGGCATGATACTATAACTGGTCTTGTCAGTGACAATGCTAGTAATATAGTTGTTTGTATCTTAGCATTAAATGTACCACATTACAGATGTTTTGGGCACACTTTGCAGCTGTCAGTAACTGGTGGGTTTGAGGGTGTAACAGCTACCAAAAACACAATTGCTGCTGTTAAGTGTTTAACTGTTGCCCATCATTATTGCAGGTCTGTTATAGCTTCACAAGAGCTTAAAATCCATCAAAAGCAAATGCATATTCCTGAAAAGGCTTATTGTGTGATATGCTAGAATTCAACATATGAAATGTTGGAACCACTGTTGCAACAGTGTCTTGCAGTTTATGCTGTGCTACCTGATAAAAAGATTACATGTTTATCAGTTGCATATACTCTTGATCTCTCTAATAATAAGGGGTACCGTAAATCAGGATTTTTTTGCCGTGGTTTTATTTTTGGTGATTTTGCAGTTGAAAAAATTCGCAAAAATTAAACCCATAAAATATTTATATTGCAAAACTATGGGATCAAATAAATGTTTTTCTCTCCAACGAATAAGTTTTTGTTTGTCTTATAATTATTTTTCTGTTCAATATAATCATAATGGCACTGTCAACTGGCTATAAGATCACACAAATTGTCTTCAGACATCACTGCGCAAATCTTTTATCCATGACTGACTGTTTATGCAGGTGACCTTGACTGTTGATAATCTTTGTCCTCAGTACATTTGTACACGTGTGGCTATTAATTAACAGGTGCTAATAACCTTTATCTAATGATAATTAATGTAATACCGGTGATCAAAGATTTTTTTCACATATCTTAAATGAAGCCACATGGCAGGGGCCTTTGCACTAAACAGACAACTTGTTTATATCCGGAACTATGTAACAAACATTTTCAAAACTACTACTGGTAATATATGACAAAAATTACTTACTCTGAACAAATATTTGTTTGTTATTATGTTCAAAATTGTTATTATATAAGAAAAAACTATGTCCTGTTTTTGTTTACATAACATATTCACAAACTGGAAGTACAATTTTATATCGTAAACAGTAAAAAAAAAAAAAAAACAAACAAACAAAAAAAAAACCGCCTTTAATTGTTTGTGATTTTGCATAAATGGGCATCTTAAGTATGCGAAAATAAAGTTTTAATTTTTTCAAATCTATGGACAAAACTGTGTATTTAAAAGTAACCAGTGAAACGGAGATAATTGTTTGATGATATAACTTTTTTTTTCTGAATATTTAATCTGCAAAAATTAAACCCACAAAAAAAAAAAAAAAAACATGCACATTTTTTTAAAAAATCTTCAAAATTTGCACAAGGTAAAAAAATCCCAATTTACTGTAGAATGCTGCAGTCCTTGGTCCCTGTATTCAAACCCCTGTATATTGCCACATGTCTTTTATGTTCAGAAGCATTTCCTATTTCAAGTTGTGTTATTCAACTTTTGTTTAGTCTTTTAACTTAAACCATTTAAGTATAAATAAAATGGACATGAGATATGTTCATCTGATATGATCATGGTATGTTCTTTTGTTGATCCAAGATATAGAGCATTGCCTTTTCTGACCGCTGACCAGAGACAAAAAGTTCATTCACATGTAATAAAAACTATGGCCAAACTTGAGCAAGTGACTGTCTGTGACATATCCAAGTTTGGTGATTCTGCTACAAGAGAACCAAATTCTGTAGATGTAGATGACTCTAACAAATGTGAAAGGGGCAAAATATTGAAAACTGAGTTTCATTTCTTTTCAGCAATTCGTATGAATCTAACTGTTCATTTGATAAGCCAAATTCTCCAGAGGCAGAAGTTGACATGCAGGGCGTAGATTATTCACTTCTCTACTCGTCCTGACGAGTGACATGTGTACTTGGACGAGTGATAATGTTACTACTACTCATTAGGTGCTGAGTTAAATTTATCAGACATATACACCAAGAGGCTTGATGCAATTAATAAACAACAGATAATAAAGTGTTTGTCTGGAAAATCTTGTATAAGGAGGTCAATTGTAGACATCCGCTGTCAATCAACAAAATCATTTATTCATTTGCATCACATGCCCAAACCTATTGTGTTGCATTCAGAATTTACTTGGTGTAATGTAAAATCCAACTGATGTTCTGAGTGTTTATATACTTGTCGGTCTGTTAAGTATGTCAAATAAAAATCCTTTGGGTCTCCTGTTTAAGATATTTTAACATGTTACAGAAAATTCTGATGTAGTATTCTTAGGTCAAGTGGTAATTGTTTTAAAGAAAGTATTTAAAGGTTGAATTTATAAGAGTTACACATGATATATTTTGTAAATGTATTTTGAAGATTAATACAATTTAAACACACCCAAATGATTTCTATTTTATTCAAAAACCTAGTTGGGATGTTAAATAGGAATTAAACCAATTGTCCTTCCTAAAATTTATTTTGAGACATGTTAGATTTAAAAAGATATTTTGTTATCTGTTTTATTATTTGCATTTTGATGTCAAAATAGACAAAGCAGTTTATTACAAGAAAAAAACCATAGTCCATGTAACTGTGACAAGTGATACAAAAGAAAATATTGACAATGCTGTCAAAAGCATAGAGAAGAAAGTTTCTAGCATTGAAGATATATCCAAGGAAGGACAGAAGGTTTGTTCACACACACACACACACACACACACACACCAATAAAAAAAATTCATAGACAAGATAATTTCATATAAAAGTTATGAATAATCTTCAAATGTTTTAGTTTATCAGCCATTGTTTAATCTGAACTTTTTAGAAACTTTGGAGTTTTAATAATAATTTCAAAAACTAAGCTGTAATAAAATATTGATGTTTCTTTAATAACAAAGAAATTGTTGATTCACTATTCATAAGATACTTTACCAGAAACTTGCAAACAAGTCACAGGAAGCAATAGACTTGCTACCTTATTACAGGTCTCTGTATTTTGGTTGGAGATTTACAGGGCAAATCAGTGTCCCCCTCCTCACTGGGATCATAAGTATCCATTTCAAATGGTGACAAAAAACCATAATTTAATTGAAGTTTGGCATTTTACATAAGTTAGAAAGATCCCAATAATTAAGAATATTTAACCCATGTTTCTAGAGACAGGATAAGTTTCTAGTATATGAAGATAGAAACCAATTAGAAACCATAATTATCCAGGATGGGAGTATCTGAATATATTAACATCATAAAGATCTTGTGGAACTTTCTTCTCTCAAATAAAAATGACTATTCATGCCCCAGTATTTTAATTCCTGAAGATTGCTTTGAACCAATCTTCATTTAACCACTCTGGTATATCAGACTTCTATGATAGCTCGTGATAATAATCAAGTGTCATATAAATGCATGGTCTTTTGCTTAGATAATAGAAAAAAGTCTATCTTGTTGGACCATACAACTCTTCGTCCTCCAGGGTATTCCCAAGAATAGTCTTCACCAATCACAATATTGCATGTCATGCAGGTTTATCCTTTCCAATTTCAGTTATATCCAGGCAAAGCTGTACCATTTAAAAAAACAACTGTTACAAACACTAGCTTTGATCAAGAAGACACTAAACATACAGATAATGGTAAAGAAACATTTAATATGATATTGAAATTAATTTCTTTAATTACAGTAAACATGATTTGCATGTCAGTTTTTTAACTATTATATTAAATGTTTTATCTTGATTAGTTTAAATAAAACTTGTAATTATAAAATTAATCAAGATGGGTAAAGTTGTAACTTGTAAATTAGTAATCACAGTCATTAAATTTACACTATATTAATTAATTCTCACTGTAATATTATACAAATTTAGTAAAAATTTTCAAAACTAAAGTGTTCTTTGTCTAGATTAATTGATTATAATATTATTTTCTTTTTTTTTTTTTATTACCAGTAATTATTATTATTATTATTATTTGTATTATAGGTTCAAGTTCTAATGAAAAAACACCTTTCTTACCTTCCCAAGATCTAAAACAAAGGTAATATTAAATTTCTTAATTTTTACGAACAGAGAGGAATCTCTGTGATGTATTGTCACATATGTCGCAAGCATTTGGCAAGGAAATTGTAGATATCTTTAAAATGGGATAGGGATACAGGGTGACAGAGATGTCCATAGATGGGGGCAAGTAAACCCAAAACAGGGAAATGTTAAACGAAACATTTTTCCTAATGTCAGTGAAGAAATTCAATTTTTTTTTTAAATCGGACGGGCTATGTCACCGCTATGTCAAATCCTTGGGCAATATATGTGGAATATAGTACGGTAGTTTGCGGGTGATAAGTACGTGCTGAGGGTAACCGCACAATGATGAATGTATGTGGTATTGAAAATAAAATTTATACATGGATTCTGTGGAGAAACTTTTGGTGGAAAGGATACAATGCGGCGCAGCGGAAGAATACATGAACAGTTTATGTAAACAAAGACCTATTTTCGCAACATTTTCGCGGATATCCCATAATTTAAACGGTCTCTTTTGATTGGATGAATTATATGACGTGTCATTTCTTGGTAACATGCGTTTTGGCGAGAAGAGTAAACCACAGTAAATAAAGTAATATTTTTTTAACATTACCCGAAGTTTGAGCGTGTAAGTAAAAGTATAGGTTGCGGAAAGTGCTGTAAAGAAATCATGTCTTACATGCACGATAGCAAATGTCATGTTTATAGGAATGTATTTGTTTTCATTCGTTTCCCTTCCCATCCGCTCCTCGAAGCCCCAACAAAATTTGACCTATATCTGATGTAGACATGTTTACATTTTAATTTTGTCGACGTAGTGTAAAAATGATATACACGGTTTTGAGAGCAGCATTGTGAAATCGACCGGAAAAAGCTATTGCTGAGAGATTTCACGAGTTCCTGTCGATTGTGCAAGATGTACTCTAGAAGTTTACATGGAAAGCTTTAGGGTAAATCCTCGGTAGGTGGCGTGTATTTTGTATATCGTCGTCGGTCCTAAATTCGCGATGGTCCTTGATTCGCGGCATAAACAGTTTTTTGCAACCATCATTTGTAGTTGTTTTGTCGCGCTACGGGACATTTCGGCCTATAACAATATCGGCCTATGACAATATCGGCCCATAATAAAATATATTCAAAATATTTAATACACCTAAATTTGGACAACTTTGTCATGACTTATGCCTTGGTTTTAATTTTATTTTTAAAAGAAATTATTATTTTTTATTTCATATTAGATCAACCTATAAATGATGCACACATTCCGTTCACAAATGTTTTAGTCAGAGTTACTCATGACTGTAAGACTCGTCGATTCTGATCGATCTATACTAGTTCGTGCAGATAGCGCAGAAGAAAGACAGTTTGAATGTAACTTGTATGAATCTACAATTATGTAAAAACACTAAAGTATCAGGATTTTTAAAGACAAATTATATTTACAAGACAAGGATCTTTCTTTTCAATTCATTCTTATGGTTATTTTTCTTTACACACTACATGTAATTAAAGCATCATAATAATACAAATATTAAATTAAGATTATAATTAAGATTATCTATTTTTTTTTTAAATTTTTAAGATTAAAACAAAGTATAGCTTCACCTTCCTGTCTTTAAATTATTCATTTTAAAAAAAAATGAGACATATATATAATCCATTATTTGAGTTTTAATAGATTAGTGGTAGACTTGATTAGAAATGATAATTTGAATTAATTCTTGTATTGCTTTGAATAAACTTACTGAAATTTACATGTTTCAAAGCATAATAATACTAACACATGTTTATGCACAACAATGCAAATAAACGAAATGAGTAGCAATCTTTGATAAAGGCATTTATTTCATGGGCCGATTTTGTTATAGGCCGATATTGTCATGGTCCGTTTTTTTATGGGCCGAAATGTCCCGGAACCGTTTTGTCGTTATTGAGAAATATAACGATTGATGACACCATAAAAACATCTTTCTGTTTGTGTAATTAATTAAAAATGTTACGTATGAATGTTTTTGTCTTTTCTTGGAGAAATGCTTGGAATGGGAAAGGACCTTGCTTCAGCACAGACTCTTCTGAATGTGGTAATTTGCCAACACTAATACAAAAAATATACTGGACACTTTTCCAGTCATGAATTCTTACTCCCCTTCCATATGGTGTTTTACAACCTTGCTCGCATAGGAATGGAATGGGATAAGGCAGATTGTAATACTACCTACACTCACTTTCAAAGCCTCTTGCGTTTCCATGCTCTCTGTTCGTACGGCACCTCCGGTGCTTTGATTATATGCCTGCTTTTGAAAAAAAGGCATAGCATATTGTTTTATTATGCTGTCCCTCTGTCTGTCTGGCTGACTGATGTTAACATTTAGCTTGTGACCTCAACTTCAGTTTCAAATGGAATTTGAATGAAATTTTTATACATGTATGTTTTTTGTGATATGAAGGTGTGCACAGTATAAAACTGTGATTTTAATGGAGTTATGCCCCTTTGATTTGTTTTACATGATTTAGGAACCTTGTGACCTTAACTAGTCCTACTGTTTTGAGTGGACTGAAACATAATTTTATATGTTTGTTGTAATGACTTTAAGATATGCATATTATTCAATCATGATGTTACTTTAATATTGAAATTAGTTATGTCCCTTAGATTTATTTTTCACAATAAAGCAACCTTGCAACTTTAAACAGTCTAGGTTATGGCAGTATTCTTGTTTTCATTTGTTGACATTGAATTTTGCTATGTTAACCACAGCAGTTATAAGCTTGGTTGAGAACTTGAACAGTGTCGTTTAATATTTAGTTTTCCTCAACCTTTTCACATACCTACCAGTACATTTGTACCATTAAGCATATTTTTTGCCTGAATCATTTTTTATCAGAAAATACTGATAATTTTGATATTTCTGAAACATTTTTTGGTGGTGGAAGGGGATATCTCATTGAAACAGCATAATTTGTGAAAAAAAGGATAAATTTTTCTAAGAGAAAAAAATATGCAATCAAAAATACCGACAAGAAGATATTTTCTTCATTTTTCAAAGGAGGACTGTAATTTTACATTGATTTAGAAAGAGATTAATTTTTGGTCATTATTTCTAAATTAAAAAATATTAAAAACTTGCACATTATAGTATTTACAATTATTAATTTAGAAGCTTTTGAACAACTTGCCTTTCTTTTTTAAAGCAAATGCTAACAGCGTCAGCTTTATTGCGATCAAAAACGTTGACGGAAGTGTTGAATTGAGACCTCTATCGGCCAGATGCGACTGTTTAAGCGGGACATTCAAATGTTTGATAGGGCATTTTTTTGTCACTGTTTCCACAAACACCAATATATATCTACAAGATTCTTGACAGAAATTACATAAATAAAGAGAACAGTAATTAAATGTATAATAATTAACAACTCAACTGGATACGTGAATAAAATTATCAGATTTTCCACCTATCGTGACTTTTCACATTTTTCCCACGATTCCCTCCTGCCCTCACCTTGTGCCTGCAGAACGTGTTGTCGAACTTTTGGTACGTGTGTACTCCATTAAGCTTAAATCAGATGAGAAAAAGGTTTTATACACAAATCTTTTTTTTTTTTTTTTATCATCCTAATAAAAACATTTTAGTGCCAAACAATAACAGAAAAATATGTTCTGTTTATTTTCGTGGTTACAGTAATGTATGTATATATGTGGAAAGGTATGCTACACTGATTTAATTTGTTTTATTCATGACATAACTGGTAATTTCATAAATTGAGGTTTTGTGATTATGATATGAGGATACAGTATACTTACTGCGGTATTATTGAAGTCAGATGATTTGAATTTAATAAAAAAATGTTAGAACTGAATCAAGAAATTGAAGTCAATAGTATTTAAACTGAATCAAGAAATTAAAGTTGAGGTAATTTGAACTGAATCAAGTAATTGAAGTCAAGATTATTTAAATTGAACTGATCAAAAAATTAAAGTCAAGATTATTTTAACTGAATCGAGAGATTGAAGTCAAGATTATTTGAACTGAATTGAGAGATTGAAGTCAAGATTATTTGAACTGAATTGAGAGATTGAAGTCAAGATTATTTGAACTGAATCGAGAGATTGAAGTCAAGATTATTTGAACAGTTACTGAATCACTATTATTTGAACTTAATCGAGAGATTGAAGTCAAGATTATTTGAACTGAATCACGATTATTTGAACTGAATCGAGAGAATAGTCAAGATTATTTGAACTGAATCACTATTATTTGAACTGAATCAAGAGATTGAAGTCAAGATTATTTGAACTGAATCGAGAGATTGAAGTCAAGATTATTTGAACTGAATCGAGAGAATAGTCAAGATTAATTGAACTAAATCAAGAGATTGAAGTCACGGTTATTTGAACTGAATCAACAGATCAAAGTCAAGATTATTTGGATTGAATAATTAGATGGAAGTCAAGATTTTTAAAATTAAATCAAGAAACTAGAGTCAATAGTCAATATTATTTCTTGTTTGATTTTTATTTACAAAATATGTCACGAGTCAAGAATAAATTGGAGTGCATGGAATATACTGAATTTGTGTTACTTTCCAATCATTGGTACTTAAACTATTAATGAATGCATTGTATATTTTATATACTACTATATTTTAGTATCCAAATGAAAACTGATGCTTCTAAAATAAACAGAGGCAAAATATATCCATTTCCTATTTCAGTTTGTTTTAATCTAGGTATAATTATTTGGTCATCCATGTAATTTTCATAACAAAACTTGCCTACAGTCTAACCTGTCCAAAATTAACCAGAATTCAAGACACAGAATTATAATAAATCTTCATCCTAGATGAAGATCAATAGAGATTATAATGTAGAAAACTGACAAACATGTTGCGTTCATCCTGATATAAAAAAAAAAACCCATCAGATCCTTATACTTTAACCCCCATTAATATTTGTATCCATTTTGTATAGATGACAAATATGAATGTACATTGCCTTACTACAATAAAAAAAAACATACATTGACCATTGATTTTATAACTTGCCACTTTGGATGAACAACATGATATAATAATGTCTATTATGTGTATTAAGTACTTTTGAAATTTGTAAAATTTTTGTTAGTCCTCATGCTGTTTTATAATGAAAAACTACCAGTATATCAAATATAAAATGGGTTTGACTGCAATGTGAAAATGGGTTTGACTGCAATGTGAAACTTTGTATAAGCTATGGCAGAGTCTTTGAAATTCCATGTCAGAAATGTAGTAGAATGATGTTAAACGTTTAGTCAATATTATTTCATTGCATATTGGATGTTCAAATGCAAGTTAAAGGGAAAATATATCACCCATTTGCATGGAAACTTACATAACTTTCACACAAAGCAGTAACATTACTAAATTAGTTTTGATCTGATACTTAAATTGTATATGCCATTGTGTCTTGTTAAAACATACTTATGCATGCTAGATTTTTGTGCCCTTATATTGTACATTTTTTTGGTTGAAAGAAATGTGGAAAAAAAAAATAAAATAAAAAAAATAATTCAGAACTGATATAATGAAGTGCAAGTAACTTTTATGTCTTGTTTAAACGGAACACATCATGGCATTAAAAGTTTGTTATGGACCTAATATCCATTGACAAATATATATCTTATGATAATTTTGCATTGATGATGGTTTAAAATGGAATTTATTCAGCATGTTCATTAATTTTCATTTGCCATAAACTTTGGTGAGAGGCACGAGTTAAAAAAAAATTCTGTACTTTACCATAAAAAAAAAATAATTAAATACTCATGAAATGTGTTTTCTTTCCACATCAATTAACTTTGATGGTACATTGAATTTCCATCAAAATTAATGTTGGCTGATGTTTCATTGCATTTGTTACACTATTGGATATTGTGTATAAAAACATATAATAGCTCTACTACATCAATTGATATTGGAGACGTGATACAGCATGCTACCATGCTACATGTTGGATCAAATTATTGATCAGATAATATTTTGGTTAGGATAAAGAAAATTTTTGATAATGGCATCATATTTGGAAACATCTCTTTCTGCGGTGGAATATATAGAATTAATCTCTACAGACTAAACATTCAGTCATACATCTCTTATTTTATTTGATTCTCATTAATTTGATTTATGATTTATTACTAATACTGGCTATGATCAGTAATGAGGTATGTTGCAATCAGTTAGTCGTCTGCTTTCAGTACTTTCAGTACTTTGATTTAAACAATCAATTGCAACAGTCAGGTCTCAACAGTCAGTAATATGGTAGGGCCACATTTTCTAAAGTAGAAATTTAAGTTGCTACACTGAAAAAAAAGGATTTTTTTCATTTCTTGAATTTTTTTCATCATTAAAACCTAATATAGGAAAAACAAAATGAGGACAAAATCCAGATGCACAATTGTTTATGTAATTATGGTGACCTTACATCATTGTTAGTACATAGCATCGCAACAGAAAATATCTTCCTTCTTCAGCAAACCCATAATTAATGATCCTGGTGATCATTATAGTGATCCACTCAGATTACAAAAGGCAAGTTGTCAAATAAAGAAGAGGCAACTAGCACAAAAAGGGCTGTTCCTACCAAAAAAAAAAATGAAAGTCTTTGCCAAAATGGCTTGAAACATATACTTGGCTTGAAGCTGATGATACAAGTGAATTAAAACTTTTGTTTTGTAATACTTGTAAACAGGCCAGTAAAAACAATCCCTTCACACAGGGATGAGCTAATTTTCAAAATACTATGTTTGTCAGACACCAGGAGTATCAGGATCACAAAGACTCTCTAATGAGAATAAAATTAGTCCCATTTCAAAAACACTGCTGCGACTGTGACCAGTAAGGTTACATATTTCCTGCTATACACTAATAGTGTAGCAAACACACAAAAATAGTGTGGGAAAATGACAGATATGAATGGGACTCCCAAATCTTGGCCAAGGACCCCTGCCAAATTACCTTGGGAGTCCCAAAGAAAGGATGCAAGGGAAAACCCTTGTAATTTGATTTAATTTTTAATAAGTTTGATTTTTTTTATTACATTCTATTCACCACATAAAGGTATGACCTTGACACAACATTTTCAGAAAATATCTAATAAGATTTCCTGTTTAGGATTTACAATGTTCATTTTGTCACTTTAAAATAATCACACTTGATTAACTTTTCTATTAATCTTGGCATTTTGTATGATTCCATTTAGGCATTTAACATAATGCTTTTAATTAATGATAATAAACATTTAAACAAATTTTGTTTACAAAGTATATTAGAGGATTTTAAACCAGGTATATCAATGTTTAAACAACATTCATAATAGTGTGGTTCTTTCTACTCATAGGTGACCGTTCATGGGACCTCTTAGCATTTGTTTCAAATCCAATTAAGGGTACATCCTGATGTGAGAAAGTTTGTCAGTTTGCTTACTGAATGTCATTGGTTTTATCCAGGCATTCCAGTATCCTCTCTCATCTCTACCAATCAAGCCCAGTTGGTTTCGTATTAAGTTGTAATTTTAACTACATTGTATTACAACTAATGGAGTATTAAAGCCCTTATGAAGTCATGATCTATACCTCAACTGTATAAATATTTGTGTAAAATTTGATCTTTCCCTTAAAGCTAATACAACAATATGAACCATATACAGTCAAAACTCGTTATCTCGAAATTCACAGAAGGAAGAGAAATACTTCGACTTATCCGAAGTTCAACTTAACTGAAGTTGTGGTTGTACAAATTCAGAACAAGGGGATTTTTTGTAGCTACAAAATGTTTACCATTAGGGTCATGCAAAATTTAATTGGCAATTGTCCAGTATTTTAGTCAATTTTTTTTATTTTTGACAAAATTATTAATTTGCAATCCTTTTGATTTATGGAATAATACTCTGGAATATTCTCGATCATCCGTTGAGATGGCAGTCAGTATAGAGTATCTTTACATGACAGAATCTCACCGTAACTTACTAGGTTCCATTGAGATAACCATCACTGTCGGGTTCATGATGATGTAAAAAGGAAAATAAGACAAAACACAAAACAAAGTTTACATACATTTTTATCTAAAATAAAACATCAGCATGACAATGAATACACAACACAAGTATAAATTACAGATTAAAAAAAGCGAGCATGTTTTATAAAGTCCAGCACACGTTTTCAGTCTATTTATAGTCCGATTAATACTAAGCACTAAATGAAAGTTGTAAATCAAAATGCTAACAAAAAATATTTACACTAAAACACTAATTTACACAAAAGTTGTTGAAAATCAATAAATTGGGGATACACATAAAGCACTTTATATACCGCTCTGTAATTTAAAATAACCCAAGCCTTCCTAGTACAGTAGATTCCACTTAATTGCATACCGGTTAATTGCATATTCCGGTTAATTGCATAATTTTTCTCTGCACCAAACCATTTCCTATTTAAACAATGTAAAAAATTCCGTTTATTTGCATAAACAAAAGTCTAAATTCCGCTTAATTGCATAAAAAATTCTGAAAATTATGCGATCTTGGTCTGAAGTTTCATGATTACAAAATATATTTGCCGACAATGCAAGGTAACTTCGAGAGCTGTTTACATTATATAAACTAACACCAGGTGAGATATGAAGCCAGTTAATTAGTGTTCACTTTGTAGGGTAGTCATCCAATTGGTCTGTCAATACACGTTTGTCAGGAAACGTAATTAATTATGTTAAACCAATTAAAAAGGGCTATGACAGGTGAAAAATTTGTACCCGGGTCACACAAGTTTTATAACGATCTTTTTTAACTGGAATTTATTTCTGTTACATTTTCTAAACCCAGACATGGTTTTACAGTAACTTCGGTGCTGGGTTTTTTAAACAAAGATTAAATAAAACCAAAAACATTTTTTTTAAATTAATGTTTTTGTTAACATGGTTAAGGAATGTGTATGTACGTTGACTGTTATCCCAGAGCAAGCTTGATAACGCGTATTTACAGTTCTTTTAGCGTAAACTCAATAAATCATACCTCAATCAAATGCTTTATTCTTTATTTATTATTTCCTCTTGAAGATAAACTGGTTGAAATCATCGTTTACGGCTGAAAAACCCTTTATGTAGCAAGTTTTGTTGGTATACAGATTCAACATCAAAGACATTTTTTCACTTTAGGAAGTGACGTTTTATTCATTAATTTCCAATTTATGACTGATTGAATAATTGGTCAATAAACAATTAAAATATAACTTTTTATAAAATAAATAACAAGATAAGACATCTTTCAATTTATTTACACAAAATCTGTTTGAAATTTAACGTTGTCAAGCAACTGGATTTTTTTTCTATGTCACATTTAAAAATAGATTATCGTACTGTGAAAGGGAGATAACTCGAACAATATAACTCAGTGCCATATGCGAACACGTGGATTTTTAAAAAGAAGTAAATAAACAAGAAATATGAATATCGCGAGTGTTAAGGAACAATGAATTAAATACCAACAGATGTTCCAGTTACATACATTTTCTAGGATTAAACACAGATCGATGGTCAGCAAGAAAAGTCCACCTATACCACATAAGAGGTTTAAAACGATCAGCTAGAATTTTAAATCTTTATTTAGTAAAGAAAATATACTACAAGTCTTGAGATTTTAATTAATTAATTATTTTTTTCAATTATCTTTAATTATTTATTTTTTATGTCAAAGGAATTACAAATTTTCTACTGTTTCTACAGTACACCGACTTTGATGTCTACTTAAAAAAAAAAAAAAAAACGGCCTCACCGGCTGTATCCGTCAATCGATCAGCTAGAATTTTTAAAACATTATACAAATTAGATAAAATAATTTTTTTAATTTTTTTATTCTGAATTATTTATTTCATTTTTTAATTTCAAAGTAATAACTAATTTTCTGTTGTTTCTACAGTGTACTATGATGCCTACACAAGTACTAAAATGACCCCAACCGATGTATCCATCAATCAGTTGTGCCCAAAGGGCATTTTCGGTTATTTGCATATTCCGCTTAATTGCATAAAATTTTCTGACAAACGGACTATGCAATTAAGCGGAATCTACTGTACACCTGTACTATAGTAAAAAAAAAAAAAAAAAAAAAAATCCCACGCCCACATCAAAAGATATCTTGATTCCAGGTGAATTACATTCATTAATTGACCATCTGATGACAATCGGCTTTAAATGAAAACATCTTTAAATCACCAATCTACTGAAAACTACTCACGGATGGCTTCAAAAATCCCCTTTATGGGACTTTAATTACCAATGGTGAAGTCATCACTTTTGACACAGGTGTGAGTACAAACATTGTCTGATTAAAAATTGAAGACTTCAACGTAACGAGTAATATTCCATTTAAAATATACCGACAGACTTATGACACACTTTTCATTGACCCAATTTACATGAGTTATGCAAGTCAGATTTTATTGTAGGGTTTTTCCTTGCTCTGAAACCACTAGGTTGAATCAAACTGAATTTGTTAAGGAATGCAGATTAATGCAGATTAAAAATTATGTCTACTATGACTTTCCAAAATTATAGATGGTTTTAATTACTTAGATTTAAGTTTATAATTCCCTTTTATAACAACTCAAATGATGTTATGACGCTTTTATCTAAGTATCTGTTATACACATAACAAAAGAAGTCATGGACATCAAATTTACAACAAACCCAATATCCATGATGGTTTTTATTACTTAGAATTAAAAGAGAAAAAAACAGTTAAATTGATAATATTTTTTAATTTAATTTTTTGGCTGATTTAGTGTCAAATTAGTGTTACAGAAATTTTATGTATAGCCATATGACATGCAGTAAAACTTAATCACTCGAACGTCATTACCTTGAATACCCCAGATAACTCGAAATCATGTATCAGTCCCAACCAAATTCCTATAATATCCTATGTAAAATAAACCTCGATGGCTCAATCTTCGTTAACTCCAATACCCCCAATCGCTCTATTTTTAAAGTATGAAGTTAGTGAAAATTCAACTTCTTTCACTCAAATACAATTTTTGTCAGACTGACTTGTGGTCGGGGTCATAATAAAAATAACACAAGCTGAAACCATATTACAGATTTCATCAAAGGTAGTAGAGTGGAACGAAACAATTAGTCAAGACAGTTACCTAAAATTTTGAGCGTTACTCACGATTATTAATTAACTTAATGAGAGAGTGTTGATATACTCAGTACTTTAATCTCTTAATCTGATTACAACATGCGGGAGTGTTTGATCAAACCATGTATTTTTAAAACACCTCAGTCACTCGTGCCTGATGATTGCACATCAGGATTCTGTAATTACATGTCCTTGGAGTATGTAGAAAAATATATTTACAGTAGCACCCACTTCTTGCCTATGAAAGCTATTTCTCAACATTATCGACCATTATTATGGCTATGAAGACATAACTGTTTGACCTTTTTGAACTGATCCAACAGTACTGTGTAAGAATCTGCACTACCTGGGTCAAAGCAAATCACCAATACGTCACATACCCTTACACGACATGTAAGTTCCCACACTTCTGGTGTATTTTCTAATTCTTCTTTTTCAAACTGTACTTTTAATTTAGATATGCAAATGTAACTGTTAAATATTTTCAAAATTTAATCATTTAATTGTCATTAACAACTGTATTCCATTTAACCGATTAGTTTTTTTCATCAATGGAAGTAGGCGGGGTCCCCTGTCATCCCACTTATCAATGACGTCATCCTTTATAGAGATACGATAGACAGGTTCCATGATGCACTAAAACAAACAGAGGTAGTAAATTAACAAAAATGAAATGCAGTAATAGTTTTAAGTCCACATAGCAAATTAGATGTAAGAAATAAAATGTAAATAAAAGAAATGACATTGTTTTGGGGGCACTTCATGCTAGTATGATACCCGGTGTTCTGGGTACAAATTTAACATGAAGAACTTTGCTCTTCATGCAATTTGTACCCGGAACACCGGTTATCATACTAGCATGAAGTGTCCCTAAAACAATGTCATTTCTTAAGTGTATTATAATTATTTCCCATCATTAAAATGACCGATAATAACTTGTTTGTATTGTTTTTCTCTATATTTGGCCTTGTTTAGTATTACATTATTAGTATTATTGTCAATAAGAATAAAGTAAGTTTATTTTGTGTCATCACCTGTTGAAAGTAAAATAAAGTGATATATTCTAGCCTTGAGCCATATAACATCATATGACAGATTGCAGATCAACATTTAAGATGAAATGAATTTTGTATTTTTAATTTGAGCATTTCATTCTCTTTGAATTCTTAGCTCACCTGACCAAAAGGTCATGTGAGCTTATGGCATGGTGCGGTGTGTATGTGTGTGCATAGTTATACCTATTTTTCGACTTCTCCTCCAAAACTGTCAGACAGATTTCAGTGATATGTAGTCAGTAGCATGTATGTCAGATTTGTTCATGGCATTGCCATGGCTACCAAAACTAGGTCAAGTTGAACTCAGGGTTAAAAATTCTCTACAATCGTTGATAGGAGAAAAAATCTGATGTGATATTTGGCTTCTCTAGGGTCTTAAGCCTATAATTGTTCATTTCATGAACTTTGGTCGAAAAATGGGCTACCTGTTTTTGCATATTTAAAAAAAAATCATAAAATGGCTTCAATTTGTTATAACTTGACTATTTGGACAGATAATGACATTTCCTGAAATTAGGTAAAAGAAAAAATGGGTTACGCATTTTTGCCAAAAAAAATTGAAAAATGGCTTCAAATTGTTATAACTTGACTTTTTGAACATAATGAAATGGTGTTTTCAGTTGAGACTTTTTCTTAAAATGACCTTTAAAATGGGACCAAGGTCACAAATCAAGGTCATGACCTAATTTGTGATTTTTGCAGTTTTAGGCATTTTTCTTGCAAACTTTAAGAGATATATGACATCAAAACATGTTAAAATGTTTCACATGACAAAATTTACCAAGGTACTAGTTTTTGTAACTATATGATAATCCATGTGGGAGTAGTTGCCCTTGAAATGTTATTTTTTGCTTATAAATACTTAACTTGCTCATTAGCTTGAAATTATCACTTATACAATAAGTATAGGTATATTTATTAGAATATTGTAGGTTTTGATATG
Organism: Tegillarca granosa; assembly: GCA_029721355.1. NCBI lineage: Eukaryota > Metazoa > Mollusca > Bivalvia > Arcoida > Arcidae > Tegillarca > Tegillarca granosa. The sequence goes on from CM056605.1 coordinate 3,532,092, forward strand.
ATGATCACTTTGGTATATGGTTCATGGTTATATGTTGAAAGGTCAAAATCATATGTGCAAAAGAAGACTTAAATTGTTAATTATCTTGAAAACTTTGAACTTCTTGTATAGGCATGTATATTAGAATTCTGTAGGTATTGATATTACAATCATTTTGATATATGGTTCAAGGTCATATGCTCAATGGTCAAGATCATAGCTGTGTAAGAAGTCTGAAAAGTTGTTAATTATCTTAATAACTATGAACTTTTTGTATAGGCATGCATATTCAAATTATGTAGGTATTGATATGATGATCATTTTTATATATTTGGTTCAAGGTCATAAGTTGAAAGCTCAAGGTCATAGCTGCATAAGAAGACTGAAATTGTTAATTTTCTTGAAAACTATTAACTTTTTGTGTAGGCATGTATTTTATAATATTGTAGGTATTGATATTACGATCATTTTGGTATATGGTCCTAGGTTATTTGTCCAAAGGTCAAGGTCAGAGGTGCACAAGAAGACTGATTTTGTTAATTGTTTTGAAAACTATGAACATTTTGTGCAACTATATATATTAGAATATTGTAGGTTTTAATATTACGGCCATTTTGATATAAGGTTCAAGGTGATACATTCAAGGGTTAGGATAATAGCTGCATAAGTATACTGAAATGGTCAATGATTTGGAAATTATTCATTGTTTTATAGTTAATGCATGCATATTAGCAGTTTATAAATGAAATGAGATATTTTTGAGTAATTATTGTGGCATTTCCAAACTTGGGGAATTCTGTAATTTTTTTGTAATTAAGTTCTTTGCAAACGATTTTGGACATATCCTAGGGTGAGCATTAAGGCCCATGGGCCTCTTGTTTATATATTTTGTGATGAATAATGGAATTTTAATTCAGACAATTCATTATTTGACCTTTTAATACATTTACATATATTACAATTTTAAAGATTCTTTCACCATAAATAAACATGGGAACCTGAGCCTCTGATCATATCTCAATGTTCATAGGTGGAATATTTGGTTGAAGTCTCTGTGCTCTGTGACTGGGAGAGATCAAAGTTCTACTGCATTTATATGCTTTTATATATATATATATATATATATATATATATATATATATGAGTAAGGTTTTTCTACAAATTATTATTACATCTGGTATTGCTGTTGGAAATTTAATTGCAAATAAAGTGTCAGACGAGTTTAGTTATCTGCCCCTTTTAGTTGTCTTTTTTATGCAATCTTAGATTTTGTGGAAATAATATTTTGATATTAATTTTTTTCAGAGTACAGCTTATTAAAACAAAAGTAGAAAGATGCCGACTGTTGGTACACATGAAGACTAATAGTACCATTCAGAAGGACCCATCCATTTTTAAATTGGAATTGAGCCAAATGATCAAGCTACAAAAGGCAGTCTCTATTGTTTATCCATTTGCAGATTATAGAAGTTGTTTATTGAAATTCATATCCCCAGAAGGTATAAGGGTTACCTTAAATCATATTTTGATAGTGCATTTTTTCATGCTTTTATAATGCAATTTTGTTATGTGTAAAAACAGTTATTGAAATTTGTATTAAGAAACAAATTTCTAGATAAATTTATCAGATAATCAGACACAAAAGTTTGTTTTAAGTTTTTACTTAAATGCTTAAAAAATTAAAATAATGAATATGGTTCTCAAAACTAGAAAAAATGGTTTAGACTAAGTCTTTCTTTTCGACCTATTTCAATGGATAAAATGTAAAAATAAAAAAATTGAAGAATTTCAGATATTTTTAGCTCACCTGTGCTAAATTGTAAGGTACTGAGTGGGGAAATTGCTAAAAATTATATATTTGTCACTATATCTTGAAAACTATCAACTTTTTGTATAGGCATGTATTTTAGAATATTGTAGGTATTGACATAACGATCATTCTGATATATGGTTCAAGGTCAAATGTTCAAAGGTCAAGGTCACAGTTGCAGAAGAAGACTTAAATTGCTAATCTTAAAAACTATTAACTTTTTGTTTAGGCATGTATATTAGATATTGTAGGTATTGACATGATGATCATTTTGATATATGGTTCAAGGTCATATATTGAAAGGTCAAGGTCACAGCTGCAGAAGAAGACAAATTGCTAATTATCTTGAAAACTATTAACTTTTTGTATAGGCATGTATATAAGAATATTGTAGGTATTGCAACAACAATCATTTTAATACAAGGTTCAAGGTCAAATGTTGAAAGGTCAAGGTCACAGTTGCAAAAGAAGACTTAAATTGCTAATTATCTTGAAAACTATTTACTTTTTGTATAGGCATGTATATTAGATATTGTAGGTATTGACATGATTATCATTTTGATATATGGTTCAAGGTCATATATTGAAAGGTCAAGGTCACAGCTGCAGAAGAAGACAAATTGCTAATTATCTTGAAAACTATTAACTTTTTGTATAGGCATGTATTTTAGAATATTGTAGGTATTGACATGACAATCATTTTAATATAAGGTTCAAGGTCAAATGTTGAAAGGTCAAGGTCACAGCTGCAAAAGAAGACTTAAATTACTAATTATCTTGAAAACTATTAACTTTTTGTATAGGCATGTTTATTTGAATATTGTAGGTATTGACATGACAATCATTTTGATATACGGTTCATAGTCATATGTTGAAAGGTCAAGGTCACAACTGCAGGAGAAGACTTTAATTACTAATTATCTTGAAAACTATTAATTTCTTGTATAGGCATGTATATTAGAATACTGTAGGTATGATATAATGATCATTTTGATATATGGTTCAAGGTCATATATTGAAAGGTCAAGGTCATAGCTGCAAAAGAAGACTTAAATTGCTAATTATCTTGAAAACTATTAACTTTTTGTATAGGCATGTATATTAGAATATTATAGGTATTGACATGACAATCACTTTGATATATGATTCAAGGTCATATATTGAAAGGTCAAGGTCACAACTGCAGAAGAAGACTTAAATTGCCAATTATCTAGAAAACTATTATCTTTTTGTATAGGCATGCATATTAGAATATTGTAGGTATTAACATGACAATCATTTTGATATATGGTTTAAGGTTATGTGTTCAAAGGTCAAGGTCATATCAACATAGGAATACTAGAATTATTAATTATCTTTTAAAGTTTCTGTACTTAATATATTGTCTATTGCACTTTGCAAACAATATTGGACATATCTTCAGGTGAGCATTAAGGCCCATTGGCCTCTTGTCTTGCTTGTTGTGAATAAATGTCTTTGTGGTCAAAATTTTAAAATTGTAACCATGCAAGGCATGCCCAACATCAGATGCATCCTATCCATTTGATTGTGAAAAACAAATATAGGTTATCTCTAAAATTGTTTTTCTGATAGTTCAGTTGAAAATGTTTTTATTTTGATCCCTTAGTATTTAATAATGAACTTATACTTCAATACAGAATCATGGTTGTACAAGGAGAGTTGGTCTTGAGATCTAATTTTTTTGTTTCTATTTTAAAGAACACTTAGGCTAAACAAAAACACATCAAATTTTTATTACCTTACCAATGTATTTCATTCATGATATTTTCATATTCATACAGATATATAAAAGTTTACTCACTTTAAATGGCAATTAATATATCATTATTTACTTAAGTATTTATTAGAGTTAAACTTTTCATCAAACAAAAGTTGCCTGTTTTATTTATATTAGTTACATGATAGAAGTAAGTTAATAAAACTCACATGACACTTTCCATATTTCAGAAGACAGTTGAAATTAAGATTGGAGAAATCAAATTGAAAGGTGTATAACTCTGCTTCTGTTTTGGGTATAGGGGATTAGCGTGCCTTTTAGTATACCTGTTACACTCTATTGTTTGTGATGCCATGCTGATTATTTATCTGTTAATTGAAACTAATTAAAATGTTAGATTCAATGATAGAAACAGCTGGTTCTTTCACTTAAGTAATATGATCATGGTAGCCCAATTGCCTTTTTATGGTGATTTCTTGCTGGGTGATAAATTATAGAAAGCTTTATTTTTCTGCTTCTGAAATTTCAGTATCTACAAGATGTCTGAAAAATTGATTATGAAAGATAAAAAACATTACAGTACCCAGTAATCATGTAGTTTGATCTTTCTATTTTCAGATGCTGACCATTGTCTAACTTCATGGAAAAATTCAGATTGTCCGTATGAAATCAAACCTTTTCCTCCACAAGTAAGTACTTATTTTTACTAATAATTTAGTTGAAAATGAAACCTTTGGTAATTTGTAGATAAAAGAACAAAGGATACTGGTTCTTACTAATTACTGGCTTATTCAAGACTGCTGTTAGTAGCACTAGTTTTTCAAAGATTTAGATTAAATATCAATAAAGTACAGTCTATGTATCATTCTCATGAAAGCATATGAACCATTTTTTTTTTTGGTCACCTGGCCAAAGGCCATGTGAGCTTATGGCATGGTGTGGCATGTGTCTGTAGTACATCTGTGCATCCATGTGTTATTCTGTCAACTCATAAAATAAACATCTCTGAAACTGCTGGACAGATTTCAATGACACTTGGTCGGAAGCATGTATGAACCAGTGCAATTCAATTGTTTTGGCTTTGCCATAGCTAGCAAAAGTAACTCAAAGTTTTTAGCCTTGTTAGAATATATATTAGAATATTGTGATACTGATATAATAATATGATATGTTAATGATTTAAAAATTATTAATTGTACTTCATTTACCACATGTATATTAAGTACTTAATAATGAAATATGACTTAATATTAACTTTCAAATTAAATATTGTGTCAATTCTTAACTTGAGAAAACTTGAAGATTTTCTGTACTGAATATATTGTCTTTTGCTCTTTGCAAACAATTTGCAGCATATCCTCATGTGAGTGTTAAGGCCAATAGGCCTCTTGTTTTGAAAAATTTAAACTTTTTGTTTAGGCATGAGTATAAGAATTTTGTAGGTATTGATATGACAATCATTTGGATTTATGTTTCAAGGTCATAGTTTCAAAGGTCAAGGACATAGCTGCATAAATCTACTAAAATGGGTAATTATTCATTGTACTACAGTTACTATTAAGAACATACTTAGTGATACATAATTTAAAAAAAAAATCAGTAACCAAACTCAAATTTGGCCTATCTGTTAATATTATTATTATTATCATTACAATAAATGGCATAGCAGATGTAATAAATATTATTTTCTTTGGAAATTTCAAAGGATGTCCTGTTTGCTATTATAAATCTGTTTTGTTAAGTGAAATCCATATTTATGACAAATAATTTCTTCCAAATAAAAATTATTTCATTTAACTCAAACCACTGGAAGGTTGATTATTGTATATTACATAGAGTTGTAAAATAACGTGTCAATTATTATTGCAAATTGTAAGTTGCATCTAGTTGTCGACCTTAATCTATGAATTCATTTAATAAACAAATGGATTAATAATACATGTAATATTAATTATTGATAAGTGTCAGTTGGGTTCAAATTCCTTTTTTTTCTATCTTGAAAGAATTTTCATCTATAAAGTTGATGGATTTTTATGAAATTTTTGTTGAAGCCATATTTAAGTATGAAAAAAAAAAAACAAAACAAAATATGTCAAAAATAAAATCAATACAGGTACCATTTTAATGCTGGAAAAGGGTCAACAACGATTTTTATTGCACAACTCTGTCTCATTTATATTTGAAACAACAGGTAAAATACAACAAGATCTCTAGAGTATCTTGTGGTTGGATATATAAAACACATGATTATTTGAATAAAAAAAGTTTATTATTATTTTTATTTTACAAAATTAGTATGTCAGTATGTTGTAAGTTTATCATATTCTCTTTTCTTTTACACTCGCAGTTTACAGATACTTTTCTAACAGTAATCATAACTAATATCTGTTTAGAAATTTTTAGCTCACATGAGCTGAAAGCTCAAATGAGCTATTGCTATCCATCTTCGTCCGTCGTGCGCCGTTCGTCTTCAATCATGCGTAAACTTTTTACATTTTAATCTTCTCCTCCAAAACCACTGGGCCAAATTTAATGAAACTTAATAACCATCATGCCTGGGTAAAGAAGCCCTTTAAGATTTGCACAAATGAAGGAGTTATGTCCCCTTGGGTCCCATAAAGGGGGAAATAGTGAAAAACTTTAAAAATCTTTTCCTCTGAATCTACAAGAGATATACTTTAGTTATTTCATTTATAACATCCTTAGGTCATCTATTTTTAGATTTGCACAAATGGTAGCCATGGGGCTCAAACTGGGGATATTGTAAGGCACTGAATTTGGAAATTGCTAAAAATTATATATTTGTCACTATATCTTGAAAACTATTAACTTTTTGTATAGGCATGTATATTAGAATGTTGTAGATATTGACATGATGATCATTTTGATATATAGTACAAGATCATATGTTGAAAGGTCAAGGTCACAGCTGCAAAAGAAGACTTAAATTGCTAATTATCTTGAAAACTTTTAACTTTTTGTATAGGCATGTATATTAGAATATTGTAGGTATTGCAACAATGATCATTTTGATATATGGTATAAGGTCATATGTTGAAAGGTCAAGGTCACAGCTTCAAAAAAAGACTTTATTTGCCCAATTTCTCGAAAACTATTAACTTTTTGTAAAGGCATGTATATTAGAATATTGTAGATATTGACATGACGATCATTTTGATATATGGTTCAAGGTCATATGTTGAAAGATCAAGGTCACAGCTGAAAAAGAAGACTTAAATTGCTAATTATTTTGAATACTATTAACTTTTTGTATAAGCATGTATATTAGAATATTGTTGGTATTGCGACAATGACCATTTTGTTATATGGTACAAGGTCATATGTTGAAAGGTCAAGGTCACTGCTGCAAAAGAAGACTTAACTTGCTAATTATCTTCAAAACTATTAACTTTTTGTATAAGCATGTATATTAGAATATTGTTGGTATTGACATGGTAATCATTATGATATATGGTACAAGGTCATATGTTGAAAGGTCAAGGTCACAGCTGCAAAAGAAGACTTAAATTTCTTATTATCTTGAAAAATATTTATTTTTTGAATAGATATGTATATTAGAATATTTTAGGTATTGACATGACAATCATTTTGATACATAGGGCAAGGTCATATGTTAAAAGGTCAAGGTCACAGCTGCAGAAGAAGACTTAAATGGCTAATTATCTTGAAAACTATTAACTTTTTGTATAGGCATGTATTTACAATTTTTTAGGTATTGATGTGGCAATCATATATGGTTTGAAGTCATATATGTTCAAAGTTCAAGGACATAGCTGCATAAGTAAACTGAAATTCATTAATGATTTGGAAATTATTCATTGCACTACAGTTACTTCATGCATATTATATCAGCTACTTATAAATAAAATGTGAGTGGATATATTTCGATTGAGTTTTGTGGGAGTTCTTCACTTGAGAAAGCTTTTCAAGTTTCTGTACTGAATATATTGTCTATTGCACTTTGCAAACAATATTGGACATATCTTCAGGTTAGCATTAAGGCCTATGGGCCTCTTGTTATTCATTTCTGAAACGAAACAACTCTCACCTTTACAATTTAATACAAATGAGTATGGTTTCACCTTTACCTGTTTATGTTACCCAAGCATAACTGATGGTTATTCTAGAGACATGTATGCCTTGTATTGTCCATCGGAAGCTATATTGATCATCAATCGCGAAAATTAATTGTAACTGTTTAATCAAACAGTAATTATAATCCCAGGTAGAAGACAATGAGCCACACGTGTGTAGCGATATTCAAGTAAACGATAAAAAGAATTCTGTTGACCACGGTTACCATCATAAAATTTTTTTAAAAAAAACGGCATCTGAATATTATTTTGAAATTTATATAGCCTAGTCGGGGAATTTAAAAAAAATTCATTATTTTGTAAAAAAAAAAAAAAAAAAAAATGTTGACAAAGACAGTTTTCCGCCGTATTCACAATTCAATTCTAGAAATTTTATAGACCTGTTTCGTTTCATTTTGTTTCGTTTAAAATTCTGTAAAATCATAAAAACGTGTATAAAGCATGGTGTTTTTTCTCTGGATGGTATGGTCACGTGGCTTATTTCTGACATCGACATAATTTTAGTAGACATAAAATTATCTCAACATATCTGACATGTTGAGTTATTATCTTGACAAGTCAAGAAAATATCATGAAAAGTTGTGATACCAAACTAAAAAGTTGAGATATATAACATGACATTCTGCAATACTTGTGTTCCAGAAGTTACAAAAAATAAGTTGCGATATCAAGATTATTACATGTATCACGACTGGTCAACATAAGTATCGTGACGTCATGTTATATTTCTCAACTTTTTATTTTGTATCACAACTTTCCTTGATAATATCTTGACCTGTCAAGATATTAAGTGGACTTGTTGAGATAATTTTATGTCGACTAAAATAATGTTGATGTCAGAAATAAGCCACCATAGGATGGGTGTACTTACTGTGTCGTATGTATTACCACGCGTGTTTGATTTTCTACCAGATGGTATTGAATTTTTATTTTTATTGAAATAAAATTGATATTTCTGTTTTTATGGATTAATCATGATAGGTCATGATATTATTTATTACAAACTGACACCGATAAAACACTTTCAATGTGCAATAGAATACTGTTGTGTCTTAAGATTACGTACGGTTGATCGAGGTTTGAAGTTTCAAATTAACTTATTCGATTATTCGAACCCCCTGATTATTCAAACCTAAAATGAAAACCCTTCAACTTCGAATAATCAAAGTTCGACTGTATTTGAAATAACTTTGTTTTTAAACCAGGTGATTACAAATATTTTGAATTTCAAATTCCCACATTATACATCAGAACAATATATGACTCCACTAGATGTAACAGCTATGTTGCTTACAAACAATGTTATTGCATAATAATCATTGCTATTTAACAATGGAATGGCTTCTTGTATTGTTTACTAATGTTTTTTCTGGTAGTATATTGCATGAAAACTATGAACTAATAACGGAATTTTGAAGGTAAAGTTGAAAACAAACAGTAAATTTAAAAAGGAACTGATATGTAACATAAGCTTTCAATTTCATTTTGACTAAATAATTCTTTTATTCCTTTTGTTTTTGTGTTTAAAGGTTATAGTTAACATACAAGCAGAAATTTCATCGCATATTTTGCATAGAATAGAACAGAATGGTTGTCTTGACAAATTAAATATGATAGAAAAGGAAAGTGGAGCAGAATTAAAAATCTTGGAATCCTGTTATGTATTAGAAGGTAGTTTAATAGATATAGGGATTGCAACTGAAATTATTGCTAGTTGGATAAATGATGAAACGGATAGAAGTGATGTAGAACAACTGAATGTTACTAGTGGCCAGCAAAAGCAAGACTGTTTCTCATCTGTAGAAGAAAGAAATCCTGGAATGCTAGTAAAGAAACCAGACACTGAAAAGATAGAATGTACCTTAGACCATTTCAAGATATTGAAGGAATTGAAATTAATCAAAGATTTTTCAGCATTGAAAACTGAAAGAAGCACACTTAATGACAAGTTGGTTAGTATTGAAGGACCAGTAGATCACATCAGGGCCCTGAAATGTACCTTAGATGATATTTCAAAATGGCCAAAGGAAGAGATATTATTAAGTACCTTTCCAGAAACAGATATGAGCAAAATTAACCAAGTGTGCCAAGACATTTCACAAAATTTACCTGACTTGTGTATCAGGCAACAGGAAAATAAAATTGTAGTTGCAGGAAAATACTATGAAAAAGTTCAAAATGCAAAATTGAAAATAAATTTGGCTATTGGAAGAGTAAAAACAACTGGAAGAGGTGAAAGAGTAATTTCAAACCCTGATTATAATTCAAGCAAAGATTTGTCACAGCAGTCTGAATTGTTACCTGAGAAGTCTACTTTCATACAGGCAAGCACAAGCTCGACACCTATAAATGCAAATATATTTGAAACAAAAGAGGGGATCTCAGTCTATATTTATACTGGTGATATTTTAGTTTCAAATGTTGACTGCATTGTAAACAATAAATTCAATCACAAAGGGGAAATAGCTGCTGATATTACAAAGCAAGCTGGAGAGGAGGTTGTTCAACAATATGATAGATATATAAAACAAAACAGCCCCTTTCAAAGAGCAAAGATATGTAAAACAACAGCAGGAAACCTGAAATACAAATATATCTTACATGTTGTTGGTCCACATTGGGGTGATAACATTAGTGCGTCTAAATGCAGAGAGAATTTGCTTCAAGCAGTTTCTGATTGTTTGCTAACAGCAGAAGAACTAAAAATGTCATCTATAGCAATACCAGGTAAACCTTCACATAGATTAAATTAGGGGTGTGATCTTTATTGTCAGTTTGCTGGTTGATGAGTGGAGTGGACTGGAGTAATGGTGTTTTACACCCCAGTCAAGATTCTTACACTTATTTCAATTTTACTTTGTAGATCACTAGTAAGTTGAGGGGGGCCTCTGTGGCCGAGCGCATGCTCGACCTATATAGCTAAAAACCAAAATGATAAAAATAATGTTTTCTGAAACCACTTCTATTGAGGCAACATGTTATGACTTAACCAGGTATTATCAAGACATACCAGTTACATTTAAACTCAGGTGAGCAAATTAGGGCCATCTTGGGCCTCTTGTTTTTTTCATTTCATAGTTTTTGATCATTTTCCTGAAGACTATAATAGATAGCTTTAAAAAATGAATTGCAAAAATGTTCAGCATGACAAGATCTTACGTCATAGCAAATTTCATATCTATATTATAATTCATGTAAGAGTTGTTGCCCCTATGGATTTTTTCAGACATTTTGCTGTTTTTGACCATTTTCTTGAAAACCTTCATTAATGGATAATAACAATAAACTGCAAAAATGATTAGCATGACAAAATCATACGAGAGAGCAAGTTTAATCATTATATGATAATCCATTTAAGAGTAGTTGCCCCTTTAATACTAATTTTTCACAAATTTTGCTGTTTTGACATTTTCTTGAAAACTTCAAGATATAAGTAACAACAAAATATATGTTAATCCATGTAAGACTTGTTGCTCCTAAAATACTAATTTTTCACAAATTTTGCTGTTTTTGTTGAAATCTATTATAGGTACATGATTACAATAAATTTCAAAAATGATTAACATGATAAAATCTAGCAACTTATGTCATGGCACAGCATGTGTCCATATGTGTGTGTGTGTGTGTGTGTGTGCATGTGTGAGTGTGTGTCTGTAATCCAAATTTTAGACATATCCTCAGAAACTACCAGGCCAATATTGGTCAGACTTCGCATGAAGGGTTATTGAGAGGGCGCATTTCAAATTTATACTTTTGGTTGCTCTAGCTGTAGAAAGTAGGTCACTGTGACCTACATTTGAAAAAAAAACTTTAAAAATCCTTCTCTGAAACCGATTTGATTTTTAGCTTCTCTAAAGTCTTAAAGCTGCATTAAGTTTTTCAATTTTCTGAATTTTTTTGATTTTCTAAAAATATTTTTTTTTAAAAATAGATATCTTCTAACCACAATCCATGACATTCATTTTCTAAAATTTCATTTCTTTTAGCTGTAAATAAACGGAATCCTCTGACTGGTTGGTCAGTGTTTTACGATGGTAATTATGAGCTTGGAGCATGCGCACGGATGTATGGAAAAACCCTAGAATCGAAGGTGAAACATGACAGATTGCATTAATTGTCATTCATTAATATCCAGATGTATTTGAAATGGTGTTATGTATCCCTTACTAAGTCCCAAATGACAAATCCAACGAAGTTGTGCGTTTAATTTATCATATTTCACCGTTTTGAAAGTTAATGTGTTGAAATGACCCAGGTTTTGATGACGTACCCATGTTCTAATATTAGATCCCAAATGCTGCATCTCGCTGGGTAAATACTGTAATTTCTGTAATTATTCGAGCTTTTATCGTTGAAACAAATGTAACATTGTTCATAAGGAACATCATTAATTAGATAAGCACCGTTTAAATTTTTTCTTTGGAAAACTTTAAGTAAATAGTTTGTACAAATCATGAAATTTGACTAAAAATTAGGTTATGCATTTTTGCATTTAACTTTGAAAATATTGTAAAATAGTTTCAGATGGTTATAAACTGACTATTTTAACAGATATTGACATGGGGTTTGAAGTTTTGTTATTTTCTTGAAATGATCTTCAAAATTGGGCCAAGGTCAAAGATCAAGGTCATGATCTAGTTTGTGATTTTTACAGTTTTGGGCTATTTTCTTGCAAACTAAACAAGATAGATTAAATCAGTACATTGAGGAATGGTCAGAATGATGAAATCTAACAAGTTACCAAGTTTGGTAACACTATGTTAATTCATGTAGGAGTTGTTGCCCCTGAAGTAAAATTTTTTTGCTTGAAAATACTAAAATTTTTGAATTAGCTTGAAAACTATTAACTTTTTGTATAGGCATGTATATTAAAGATTGTAGATATTGAAATGACAATCATTTTGATATATGGTTCAAGGTCATGTTCGAAGATCAAGGTAATAGCTGCATAAGAAGACTGAAATTGTTAATTATCTTGAAAACTGTTAACCATTTGTTTAGGCATGTATATTAGAATATCATAGGTATTGACAAGACGATCAATTTGATATATGATTTAAGGTCATATGATCAAAGTTCAAGGTGATAGCTGCATAAGAAGACTTAAATTGCTAATTATCTTGAAAACTACTAACTTTTTGTATAGACATGTATATAAGAATATTGTAGGTATTGATACGATGATATTTTAATATATGTTTCAAGGTCATAGGTTCAAAGGTCAAAGACATAGCTGCATAAGTATATTGAAATGGTTAATGATTTGGAGATGATTCATTGTACTACAGTTACTTCATGTATATAAGCTACTTACAAATGAAAATTGACTTGGTATTTCTGATTAAGTTTTATGGCAGTTCTCAATTTGAAAAAAAACTTGTAAATTTTCTGTGCTGAATATATTGTCTATTGCACTTTGCAAACAATTTTGGACATATCCTCAGGTGAGTTAA